>OZ035953.1:19678796-20278796 GCA_964034955.1 Orchesella flavescens
CAAACAACAAGACGATTCAAAAACAAGTGAGCTTCTTGGCATAATAACATTGAAATCAGGAGGAAGATGTTTGGTTGCAGTTTTTATGTTGCTCAGTACAAATAATGATCACTGATTGACAGTAGACAGACGACATGAGATGGTTGACAGTTTCCACTGTTCTGATAAATATGTGTATTTCTACCATTCTTCACTAAACAAAGATTTCTCTTTCATGCATTGTCAATTTTAACGATTTTCCAGAACAAAAATATATTGTAATTCATGTTCCTTGTTTTGTTTTTCCATTCAAAACCCCATGAATCATGAAAGATAGCAAGCAGACAGTATATCTGGGTTTTGGTTGTGGCATGGCTTGTGTTGTGATGTGATGTGATGAATATGCCTACTGATTTCTCGATCGAAGCTAGCGCGCACGCTATTTATTTATAGGTTAACGGTCCACTGATGCTGACAGATAACAGGGTAGTTTTTTCCTCAAGGGAGAGAGAGGTGAATTATAAACACCAGTAGAAAATATTACACATATGAGTTCATCATGAGCACGCATTTTTCATCCAAGTTGGAGAAGATTGTGACTCTGTGACTACTCAACTCGTTTCCTCATTTCGTTTCACTCTCACCAACCATGCATTCCAACTCCATGTCTGGATTGGATACAGTTTTTTTACTGCTTACTTACACATTATATGTGTTGACAGGTAGAGGAAAAGATGGAGAAGAAAACATATTGGTTTCGAGTTTCAAACCAAAGTTGGTTTGGAGAAATGAGCTGAAAAGGCATAAAGTTCATGATCATTATTCTGACTTGAGCCATACCAAAGTCACAACTACTTGATGATAAATATTAACACTAGATTTTATTGCTTAGAGCTGCTGACTCACGAAGTCTCATTTGGTTTAATAAATACCAAGGGTAGTAGTAGTAGCATTATACACTACACAAACATACGTATGGTTATACAAACGTAGTGACTAACTAACGATAAGCAAGACTTCTTCCATTTCCTTCATGTTTTAAACATGACAGTCTGTAAATAGTTGATTCTGTGAGTTTCAACTGAACTTTGGGAACAAACAGAGAGATTATTTATATTGACAGAAAATATTGATGATGATCATGATGATGATGAAAGAATTTTTACGTTTCTCAGCCACCCTCCATATTTTCCTAAGAAGCAGCTCAATCATGGTGGTAGTTAAGTTAGTCCATGGTGGCTTACTCATAAAATGCCGCTGATAGTAAGATTAGTCGGAAAGAGATAAAAATTAATATCACCATTAAAACTGGGACGAAAAGATCATTCATTGCGCAATCATCACTTGCCTCTTAACAAAGAAAATAGTGAAAAGTCAATATTAAATGCTGAAAACTACGTTTTAATTTTCGTAAATATTGACCTAGAGAAGTGGTGGTTTCGTTTAGCTTTTGACCTCATCCACAGGACAAAAAAGAGCATTCAAGCAGCAAGATGGGTGGCAGGAAATGTCCATGATTGTCATTTGTACTTTGGAATTGTATTAATAAGTTATCTGTTTCAACGAAATATTGTTGAAGGAGAATTTATTAAACCTATTTTTATTGTGAGTTTAAAGTTTACTTTGGGGAAAAATATAGGCGTTCAAATGTCATAGTACCTGATGTAAAATTCATGCCTGTCGTCTGGTTTTGTAGGCAAAACGTCATTTTATTTGCATCAAGTCAATATCAAGAAAAATAAAATATGACGGCATATGAGTCAGTTTGTATGTATTTATATTATATATGATTGCAATTTACGTAGTAGTCACAAGTTTTAACATTTATTCTTTGTCTTTGAAACTGCCGTTACATCTACACCTAATTTGGTATCTTGTGACTTTAATTATGCACGATGAACTAAAAATTTTCTGAGCCAATCAAATAAAACTTTGAAGAAAGTTTTACTTGGAAATTAAGCAGAAAGTAAAAAGAATCTCGAATTTTGATTTACTATTTGCTAAAACACTTCAATAGTATTCTTTGTTTGCTTGTACGTTTTTAGACTTTTTTTAGTTCGCCGGCAGCTCACACTTTCTCATCAAAATAAATAACCTACTTCCTTTTTCAGTTTTTACAACAAAAAAATGTTGTAGCGGCTTGTATATTTTCTCCAAAGCAACTCACCATAAATTACAAATTTTATGAAAGTCCTGTCAACCTGATTATTGAGCAAGCACCATCATCATCAACTAGCGACATCATACATTTTAATCAGTCAAACCAGTAGAATGCTGCTGCTGCTTTAAACAATCACACCACCACATAATTATTATTTTCCATCGTAAGAAATAATAGCATACAAGATTTTATATCACCTCTCGGCAAACTCATTGACAAATCTTATTAAAAATTCCGTCTTGGCTCTTGACACACATTTTCCCCATCGCATAAAATAAGGAGGGGACATGACATGAGACAAGCTTGCGCACATCACATTAAAATTGTAAGTTCAGGCTTGCTCCTCTACCTCATCTTACATCTTAAATCAACCACATCCACTTGTTTATGATACTTATGATGACCATTGGCCATGCCATACATAATATTAAACCAAATCAAAAAGAACCTGAGTGAGTGAGTATATGGCTAGTAGCAAACAAACTTCTTTTTTCTTCTTCTTTTCATTCATGAACACGATATGGACATGATCATGATGATGATGATGAGTAAGATACTACCTAACAAATCTTAACGCGTTTATTAGGCACCCAATGTCATACTCGTTAAGAAACAACAAAAGGGAGACACGCTACTACTGCAAAAAAATTGCTAATGGCAAATAGATTCACTTACAATTTTCAATTGTGAATTTGCAACTTATATCATGTCATATCATACCATATCTTCTTTCACCCTGACTCTTGCTGTGTCTGAACTGAGTTAAGAATTATTAATAATAATAAGACATCCATTTATTTTTCATATTCCAACTTTGAATTCAACTGTTTAAAAGAGACACAAAAGTGTGAAAGATTTAGGCAAACGTGTCTTTTTTTACAGTTGTGTTTATATGCAACATTTTTTCATGAATGCGTGCATGCATATGGTATGGCATCGATTGAAAGAAGTATTTGATAAAAGAAGCCACTTCTTTTACTACGTCTTGCATATATATTTACTTTTTGAAAAAAGCTACTACTACTTACTTCTTCTTCTTCTTTTCATTCTCGTTGGAGCAGTGGTACATGCTGAAAAAAGTAAGAAGGATGAAAAGAGTGCGGCCTGCGGCTTACAATGCATTGTTTTTTGTATGCTGCACTACCATAATAATATCATAGATAGATGCATATTATACTAGCCTGCCTAGGCTCTGTCTTCGTCGTCTGCATCAGAATCTGAAAAATGCACGGTGGAGTTGGAAAAAGCCTACTGATTTTTGTAAATGTTTCCCCTTTTCTCTCATGTTCTGTTCGTTCTGTTGTGTGTACTTTTTGTGTATTGAGTTTTGACGTTATGAAGGAAAGACAACACAAGAAGAAGGACCCCAGCCAGAGGGTCTTTTTTGCTCAGTTTGTTTTTCCAAGAATCTCACTTTAAATAATAGTTGTAAAAAAATTGTACTCGAGTTTAGCAGATTACTTTTTAAGAAAGATATAGGCTGGGCATACACAAACATACACATACACACCACACAGGAAATAGTTTCTGTTTTAGGATCCCATTTTTCTTGACATTCTTTTGCGAATTGGAGATGCACAAGATATTTGAAGTGTATTTTGCCTTGATCCTGTTTGAGCTCTAGTTGTAGTTTGGGTAGGTAACATACACAAATATAAAAAGTTAATTGTCTATTTTTATGAGTGAACTAAGTCATTCTTCTTCCCATTTTTTATTACGTGTGGTATGGTTGGTATTTCGTATTATGGTTGATGTAGATGGTTGTGCGGATAAAAAATTGACTTCCACACATAGTATACTTGACTGACTGTGCAGTTTCCTCTCATAGTTAGCATTTAAGAATGCAAGCGAGTAAATGCAACCGAAACATTTTTCGGCTCAATTTTCCTTGTTCATTTTGTGAGAAAAATGACTGTGAGCAAGAGTGACTTAAAGTGTTAAACCTTGTACAAAGAGGAACGCGAAATATTCCATAGTTAGAGACTGACTTCCAGCATCTTGCCTTTTGTAACTGGTTTTTCGTGACGGGAAGGAAATACATAAATATTTGAGGGAAACAATTTACAATGTAAGTTATATAGACAAAAATTGTGAAGGAAACAACACCTTTTGTTATTTTTGGAAGAGTTTAAATAATGAGAAATGTTTTTTTACATGTGGCTTAACAACAGACTTGAACAATAATATGGCTACTGCGGAGAGTTCACCTTCGAGGAGGAAAGGGGCATTGCCTCCCCCACCTCCACCACATAACGACTTCATTCCCCCGGCGTCACCTGTAAGTTCCAGCTATTCTGAGCTGAGACGAGCAATAAAATCTCCTCAATGGCATCCAGAATACTATCCAAATAATCATCCAGACTACCAGACTTATATTTATCCATCTAGCAATTCTCAGGTAAAATAAATAAATAAAAGAATACAAGCATCACATATAAATTATTGAGAAGACTTAATAATAACTCTATTACGCAGGCAAGCTCGACAGTTGAGAGTTTATACGAGCCCATCATTCCTAGATCAGAATCTCAGCTAAGTGGTGGGATTAGAGGATCTAAAAATTCTTTGGACATACGACGATCTGAAACTCCAGACAAAGTTATGACCAGCTCATCAAAAGAGTCAGAAATTGATGAGCTCACAGATTTACTCATGAGCTCCCTCAAGAACAACCAAGTTTGTTTTGGTGCGTCAGCGTAAAATAATCCATTACCGATTATTATGCCATTAAAGATTATTATTGCTCGCAAATCGTTATGTTGTCAACAAAATATTTGTATTGAATGTTACAGGAACATGTAGCAAATGTGGAGAAAAGGTTGTTGGGGAGGGGACAGGATGCACGGCAATGGACCAAGTGTTCCATATAGCTTGTTTTACATGTCGTGTTTGTGACTGTCTTCTGCAAGGAAAGTCATTCTTTTACCATGTTGACGGAAAACCATATTGTGAGCGTTGTTACATGGTAGGTTTAGAGTTGCATTTAATGACTATGTAATTAGTCTCGTGCATGTCTACAAGAACTGCTTGAACCAAATCCTATTTATTTTTTATAAAGGGTCGCCTGGAAAAATGCTGTGTCTGCAGTGAGCCGATAGTTGACCGTATACTACGAGCAAATGGGAAACCTTATCATCCAAAGTGTTTCACATGTGTTGTATGCGCAAAAAGTCTGGAAGGGATTCAGTTCACAATAGATGCAGCAAACAGAATCTACTGCATTGAGGATTTCCATAAGTAAGTCTCACTTATATATAAATTTTAAGTTGGTATTACTTTATCAAGAATCTTTCAATATTTAACTATTATTATTACTCGCGTATAGAAAATTTGCTCCAAGATGCAGTGTTTGCAAACTCCCCATAATGCCAGAACCAGGAAAGGAGGAAACCGTTCGTGTTGTCGCACTCGACCGAAGTTTCCACGTTAACTGCTACAAGTGTGAGGTATGTATCTACCACTAAATCCCACTTACACTTCATTTTTGTAAAACTTGTTTTCGTTAATCTAATACCAATTTAAAATATTTTTTTAGGACTGCGGACTTCTTCTTCGTTCCGAAGCGGAAGGTCGTGGCTGTTATCCACTGGATGGACACGTCCTCTGCAAAAGTTGCAATGCAAAGCGAGTTCGAGAAATGAAAATATAAGTTTGGTAACACGCTTGTTATTTAATTCAGGGAAAAAAGAAGAGGAGGAGATGATAATATGCAAAAGCAGCAAAGTCAAATCTCAGATCTGAATAGTATAATAACAAAATAATGACATGATATATACCGACTATGATTTCTACAAAAATGAAATCATAATCCATAACTTGAATCGCCTTTCTTTTTCTAACTCACTCAGATAACAACGCTTTATTATTGTCATTACTACTTTTCTATAAATACTTTTGATATATATTAAGTACGTCGTCATACATCATCATTCTCATCATCATATTCATGTCATGTAATAACATAGCTCTATCTAATATCACTGTAAACGATTTTTTTTCACTCACGATGAAACGATACACATTCATTCATGATTCTCATTCCCAAATAATCATATAATTATCTAAGTACGTATTTGCCATAAACGAAGCAAATAGTCGGAAACAATTATTTTTCAGTCAGTAGAAGATGATTTAATAATATAATATATTATATTAACATATATATATGTATAACTAGATAGGGAGATTAAAGCTACAAAGCCACATTGTTTTTTTTGTACCTTGTGCTCACATTATTATCGTAGAACAGAGAAGAGAAAAAACATTTGTCACTGGTAAATGTTGAATGTATAATGTAGAAGAAAAAAACATTAAACTGACTGTAGTTCACTCACTAGGGAGCAAAGGCATAAATATTGATAATAATAAATAATCATATATATTAATTGTTATCGTGCTGTGTTGTATAACGTAAATGTAGGGAATTAAACCGTAGTACGCAGATACCTTTGAGAAAGGCACCTTGATATATATTTTATTTTTTAGTAGGCTAATGTTTGGAACGAGGCAGTCCTTTCGTTATCAGGCTCTTTAATGCAGGGAATCCTCCTGAACTGATGATGATAGCGGATCCATTTGTTGGTGACTAGAAAAAAATAAGGAGAGAATTTAAATCAAAGTGTGAATTGAATTGTTGAGTTGGGTTATGCTATCAATGTTTTTGGTTAGTTGGTTGGTTGGTTGATAGGATGCGAACGAATTGATTTGCTCCAATATAATTTTTTGATTGAAATGTGATGTTTGAAATGCTTAATACGTTGTAGTAACTTAAATACGTATGATATGACATTATATATGGAATAAATGAAGAAAAAGCTGAAGAAATGTAAAGAATAGGATTTGTTCTCTTACTCCATTTATTTCCATACAGTACGCTGCAACCAGCGTGTCTTGTCCAAGGATCTCCTCGACCATCAGTTCGAAGGTTCCACCAGAATACGGCTGCCCCTTTTCTCGGCTTGACTTGCACCCCTATTAGTGGGAACACAGTGGAACCTCCGGCAGGCACGTCTTCAAGCTGTCAAAATAAAAACATGCATACCATCATCATCCATTTCCACACATCGTAATTTGAGCTTATAGCACGATGAACTTTAAAGATGAGCTTTGGGATAAAAAAAACTTACATAAACCATAAACGTAGCAATTCTATTCCCTCTCACTAGTTCAAGTGGGTTGTGTAAATGATCCTCCCCAGTAATGTAATCCGTGTGAGGGGAATAACGACCAGCCATTCCATAATTGGCAACTTGATATATCTCTGAAGCCTCATTCTCTGGGAAAACAACGAGTCCTGTGGCATCACCGATTCGAGTACTGATCTTGTCAATCAGAGGTCCATCATCTTGGTTCAGCCAAGCTCTACATATACACACAGCAAATTATATGCATTATCACGTAGGTAACCCTTGTGAACGCGATAACAAAAAGTTTTTTTTGTAATGACATGAGTAATTTTTATCATTCATACTGCTTGCTAGTCCTTATATCTGTGGCGACATATCTTCCATCCCTTCCCTGATGTAAGCTTCGTTTCAGTCTTGAGGTAGCGTGCTCTTTAAAAAATCCCATTTCATCTTCACTCATGAAATCATGATAAACAGCAATGTAAGGGTCTAATGAATGTTCCTCCACTTTGTATGCATTCAACATTGAAATGGAATTGGGTCTGCGAAGAAATCTACACCTTAATGGCGCATCTAGCTTTGGTGTCTAATGTGGGCGGAAAGAGAAAGAGTTTATTAGACGACTCCCATTGTATCATTCTTCATCAAAAATACTAATAAATGAAGGAAAGACGTAAAAAGAATATCTGTGAAAGACGTAAAATAACTCACCCTCAAATTTTCACCCCTACACAAGGCCTTGAAGTTTTCATTTTCCTCCACTGGAGTCAAAGGAACCATGATCTTTGGTTGATATCTCTTGATCTTTTGATATTTGCGCATTTTAGCCAATTTCCCATTAATAGGCTTTTCAAACGTCTGCCATGTCTCACCATATGGACCTCGCTTCTCAAGGACTTCGTCATGCTACAATAAATAAAAAACATCCTCATCTTTTTATTCACCTGGCGACAATGATGCTTGTGTACCCGAGGCGTTGAGCACAATAATATCACGTAGTTTCATACGACGGAAAAAGGAATATAATAGAATTGATTATAATGTTCAAGTGAAGCAATACTAATACATTTGTACGTGGGCAGAACGGAAAAAGCGAGAAAATATCTATTAAGTATACCACGCGTCTTGTCGTTTCAAGGAAAGGTAAAATCTCCTCCTTTGTTGCGGTAGGAATCAGCAACGTTTCATCTTCGGACTCTTCCTGTGCTCGAGATAATGCCATTTCCAACCATCCAACAGCTCTGTCATATAATCCTTTATTGAACGCAGCCTTTCCAAGGAATAAGCAATCTCTTGCTGTTAAAAAAGGGAAGAGATTACAAGCATGTTAATAATATAATATAAAGTTGGAATGGAAAAAATTAAAGGTCATAAGCCCATACATATGTATATACATAATTAAATTATTTTCATTCAATTCCTTCCTAATTTAATAAAGTTTCACATTACGCAAATCAAGAGGAAGGTAAAAAAAGAAAGTTTTGCTTATACATACAAATGATGCGATTATAAACATAAGTATCACCTTCCTCCAAAATAAAATTTCTCACTTTACCTGACAATTCATATGGACTCTTTTGGACCGTGCTTTCCGTGGGCAGGTCCCCATGGATAATTTCTGATAAGTTGAGAGCGTACGTGTCTTGAAGTCCGACGAGGGCCATTGATCCCCCAATAAAGTCTTCGAAGGATGGCAGCTGCTCACCTTTTTTGATTATCTCTCCAGCCAAGTCTGATAGAAACGAGGAGACGGCATGATTTCATAAAAATTGAGTTGATACAAAAGTATAAGTTTAAGTATTAGTGGCCATTAGTATTCATATGTAGATTTTGGGTGAACGTGACAAAAGTGGCGATTCCTTTTTTTACGCTGGCTATACTCAAATATATGTATCCATGCGAATATAAAAAGGATGACCATACGCCTAGATTTTTATGGGGAGTTGTAAGATTGGTGAAAATGATGATGATGAATGCATGTACATCGAATGTTACTGCTCCATTTTCTCCTCTCAATAGGACTAATTTACGTCGCAGTAACATTATGAAACTCTAATAATAATTTATTGATGATTAGTAGTAGAGATTGAAAAGAAATAGAAAGGTTCCAAGGTCATCTTTCACGAAGGAAGTGAATGTCAGACGGTAATGGTATCTATGTATGAATGGTGTGAGGTGACAACTGAGAAACAAGGTGACCTTTTCTTACCTCCAACCAATGTCTGATTTTTAATGGTTTCTGCCACGACTTCCCAGTCTATCACGGTCCGTTTGAGGATGTGGTAGGCGTTCATAGGATTTTCAACAATTTCCTCCGTATTCTCTTCATCATTGCTCATATTGATCTTTTCAAAATCCTCCAGATACCTACAGAGTAAACAACATAATCACGACAATAAGTACGTAGATGCTTAAATCTCTCACATGACGGAGTAAACAAGTGCCTACGCACTTTACTCTGACAAGGATGCTGTTTCTTTCTACGTTTTTTTCTTGCTATGAAGGAAAAAGTCCCCAAGTACTTACTTTTGCACAACTTTGAGATTTTTATCCAGCGCTTTTGCATACTCATGAAGTTTGATCACAACTTCCGACTCATGTTTGTAAAGTTTGCGGAGCTCGGACGTGGATGAGAAAATTTCACTCTCTGGAGTGATTGACACTACTGACTGACTACTGATGAGGAAGAGGAGGAGAAGGGTTGTCAAGTGGAACACTGACAGAGCCCCACAAGGTAATGTAAATGCATGGTGACGGTGAAATTGTCTGAAAAAGTGGTGAGTTTGTTGCATAGTTATTATCACAGATATTAGTTGCGGATCCGACACGAAACGTCGGCTCCTGTGAGGTATAAGGGAAAAATCAAGTGGTGTGAGGCAGTCAAGCTCGACAAAAATTGCAGTAAATAAATATACACTTTGAGGTTTTTTCGCAACCTATATATAAACTATACTAGCCCGTCAATTTTCTAGCTCGTGTGTCTAGAGTTCAACCTGATGTGAGCAACTGCAGCAACTCTGAGCAACTGAATATAAACTTTAGTTTTACTAAAAAATCATGAAAGAAGGAAGAAGGGTAGCTTTTTTTCTCTCTCATTCATACATTCAGCTCTAACAAACAACGTTGAGATACATCTATACTCACACGGTAAATATTTCATACGCGTTGGTTGCACTACAATGAAAGGTAACGGTATGTGCAGGTTTCACGTATAGAGAGGTATTAGCAATACTGCGTCTAGGTCTATATGCAAATGGGTTTGCTGATAACCCATTCCTTCAATCTACCTCAGGATTCTTCAGTTTAGGAAAATGATATGTTTAATTTGTGCATGAAAAGTCAGGAATAATATATGACTAACAAACGTATCATCGCGTATCAAGACATTTCAAAAACTTTCGATAAACCCCTTAAAGCATAATTGAATGAATATCTAGCTGGTGATCATCGCCATCACCGTCCCATCTCTTCAAATCATCCTTAGTATCATCCCAATCAACCCTGTCCCGTCCCGTGATATGCTTGCTATATTTTTTATGATAAACTAAAGTTGATCCCGTTCCTGGTCCATTTCTTTGTCATGTCGTGACACAGATCGATCTTGCTGTACTAGTAGTAGTAGTACAGCATGGGCATGACTTTATCCCCCTAATAAATAACGTTAGTTAGAAAGAAGAAGAGCTGATCTTGGTGTGTTTACTTGATTCCTAATTTTTCAATCTGGTTCCCGTCTCGGGTACAGTTGTTGAAAATGAAATTTTGTTTCACTTACTCATAGTCAGCTTAAACAAGCCTTGGCTTCTTTTACCTTTTTTATAACTTCATACATGAATGGGTATTGCAGAAAACTGAATCACTCTCATCATCTCTCTCACTCACAAACACACCATATTTTGACTCTAGGATGAAAAACCGGTGTGGGAGAAGTCAAGTCAGACAAAGCAAGGGGAATGGACCGGACCATGTACTTAAACAAAGTGTGTGTGTGTGTATAAAATAAAACCCTATAGCAAGTAGTATTATTATTACGTTACTTAAAAGTAATCATAGTATCATAGTATATGTATATCGTACTTACATACTATGTGAACTTTCTTGCAAAATATGCCAAACAACAAGAATCTTTCATCAAAAGTTTTCACAGGATACACAGGTGTGCAACATTAAAGCTTTAAGCTTAAGTTTTCCCTTGCAAGAATAAAAAATACATGGTGCATGCTTTGCTTTGCTTGCCCTAGATAAAACATACACGTTGTCATAAGAGGAGATTGAATCCGGAGAAAATTACATGGGTTTTGCATAAAAAAGAAGGAAGGATGAGGATGGTGAGCGAGTATGTGACGGGAAAGTGAAAGATTGATAAAACACATATTGACAGAGACAGACACCGGGTGGAAAAGTGATTTTTAGATTTACATATACTTATGTAACATGCATCCATACATTGCAATAATGGTTTAGTGCTTAGAAGCGTGGCAGTTCCGGGTGGAATTAAATTACCAACTTTAATTGACTTTTTCTGTTAGCGACGAGATAAGTCAATTTTGGACAGGCGGCTTTTCCTCCTAACGTCATTTAATACCGGAGATTAGCATGGATGAGGGGAGAAAGAGGAATAAGAAAGGAAGGAACTATGCACAAATTTTTTCTTTGGTGTTGGACAAAAATCTAACAAAATCGGTTCCGATAACATTCCACGTTACCCAATATGTATATGCAATTATTGAGCGGATTCAAACATTTGAATGCTCCACAGGTTTCCATGCATTTAATCAAATAACAACATCATGTTTTGTGACTAGCGTATGCAGTGAAAGGGAACATTCCATCTCTTATACATTAGTATTCACATACATCGTTTCGGTTAGAAATCATATAAAATATGGAGAAATGCGATATTTTGCTGGATGAAAGCACTTAAAATTGCTTCACTGATTTGATATTTTACTCTCGCTTGAATAAATTTCTTCCATTTTCCGAGAAATATTACGTTTAGTTGGATGACGTGGTATTTGTAATATTTTGTTGCTGTGCTTAACTGGTTCCAATGAAAACGTGTCTATATGCCATTCACTGCTTTATTCATCCGTTCAAAGTTTTGAATGATATTTACAGCTCACAGATCTGCTTACCTTGTCCATTGTAATTTTGTTATGTTGATAGAGGGATGTATTGAGCACAAACGACATTTTTTTGTCTTCTTGCTCTTTCCCCTTTTTTTCCTCGCCCACACGGATTTGGGAGATGTTAGGTTGTTCTACCACCACTGCATGACGATACAACTCCAGCCCTTCTCTCTCAATTCCCCTTTGAGCAGCAAACAAAGGAGTCAAGTAGGAACATAAAAGCATATTTACCAAACACAAAAGGAATATTTCCTAAATGGATGATGAGGCTTCATGTTCATGTAGTTACTGTGTTGCAAATCGTCATCATCATCATCATATATTATATTATTATAGGAGTCAATGCTGGTTTCCGGCTCAGCATCAGCATGACACAACATGACAAATGACTGTCACTCCATAAAATGCATCGACATTAAGCATTTGTGCTACTTCACATATAGAGAAAAAACGTTCATCAATCCTCCTGCACTCGGTGCATTGCTCCGTGGTCTGAAAATCAGAGCATATTTTTTTAGATTGATCATGATGATTATGAAAATAGTGAGAATCTGACAAACTGAAGGAAATGGGAGAAAACATTTCTACGCAGTTATATGCCGTCAATCAGCATTATTTTCTTTTGTGTCTCAAATGGATTGATGTGCTCTGCTCCCAAAGCATGTATTCATTCTGGCCTTTGTGGAAAATTGATATTACTTCACTAAAGTAAAAGCAACAAAGAACTAATAGCAAAAAATATGGAAGGTAGAGAGATATATATGTACCTTATGTATTTTTGCGAAGCTTGCGACGTGAGGTACCCATGTAAAAGCACTTATTGCAGATTACAGTGCCAAGGTGAACAGAGCTAGAGGAGAGAAGAAAGACCCGAGCTGAGAGTTATTTTGTCCTTGATTTATCCTTTCAACACCCTTCCTTAATTGTTTATGCATAAATGTATGAGCATATGGTATCCAATGTGAAGAGATATTAATGATTAGCGTTAAATGCATAAAATTTTGTACCAGCAGAATAAATAATGTATGTATCTTGTCTCCAAATCTTTCCTGAAGTAGCTATATAATATTTTGTGGCGTCTTCATCGGAATTGGGACTGAATTTTTAATAAAAACTGGAGACATCATACGAAATATATAGAAATGGGAAGAGGTAGTCTAGGTACATATATGCTTACTAAGTGGTTATGTAAACCATTTAAAAAAAATCTTGGCATTGATAATCAGAAGCAGATGTTTTACGTTGCTCAATAAATGTCTTTATCTGTTAAGTCCTGCATTTCAATTATGCTCATCGTTTAGATCATGATGGTCAGATTATTTAATAAATATGAGAATTGTACCTTGTTTTCAATGTTAAAGTTTGAATACATTCTAGTAAAATCGAGGAGACACATTTTAAAACTGACTCTATCATTCGATTCAGTGTTTTAATGAGCGTATATTAATGCGATCACTACCAGTTGATACAACCTTTGGACATTGAGTTTCAGCTAAATCAAATGATTTTTTAATTTTTGCTCGCATAGATTTCGAAATGTGCACCGGATTTTAAAACTAATGCTGCCAGTTTATTCAGATATTCTCACCTTCCCATGAATTAGCTACGCCGCATTATAAATACTACGAAGAAAGATGTGACGATGAGTTTCCTTGGAAGGAGCATTATCATTCACATTAAAGTCAGAGCAGCATTTAAATTTGAGTTAAATTGGAAGAAAATCGTCGATTCCATGATGCAGTACAAAGTAGTTAATATTGTTGTTTCCATCCGTCCGTCTGTGTGTACATCTTGATAAATCAACACATTAGTCAACCTATAGTTTTGGCCGACACATGAATTTATTTCAAAGACAGATCAAGTCGGATTGACCGTACAGGGTCAATGCTGCTTTTCAGCTTTGTAAGCGCTAGACATATCACGGATTATCTCTTTCACAAATTCATCACTAGAGAAGGTCAACCATAATATTTCTATGTGTCTGCTGTATGACCTTCTGGGTTCTAGGACCTCAAGATTTTTTATTGGGAATTCCTGTCATATGAATTCCCGTTTTTGCTTACCCAACTTGCTAGTTCCTGAAATTGATGTCATACTCAATTTGATCTTGAATTGCTAATACTGTGAGCTCAATTTCATACATTTAAAAACATTTCAATTCGAATTTAAGTAAGTTTTCCTGACATTCATTCATAGTGTGATTTTCTATAAATGTGCTAATATTTTTTAGAACATGATGTATGCAATGTATGGATTTTGTCTCATGCTACTCCTCATTATGTATATTGTATATTTATGATAGACACGGCGAACCTCAACAAATGCGTAACGATTATTCCCTATTGCGACGCCAATAGCTTTCACAACTTTCATACTTCAAGACGTCTCATACAAAAATATTATGATATTTTTACTTATTACACATCATGTTTGAGTTACGTTTTCTTAAATGCGTCTTGCAATTTTCTTTAAAAACAATTATGTTATTCACCAACAACCATCAAGAAATAATACTTGCATGGTATGATCATCTGTTTGCTAATCGCAAAGGCACTTATCCATGCGTGACGACCGAAAGTTCCCTTGGTCAAATGAAAATCAGATGTCCGACGTTTTCTAAAGGGTTTTACGATCAGAGATTTCAAAATTTTTCAAAGCGTCACGTATATTTGCAATGAATATTTTTATTAGCATGTAGGGGTGGTAAGTCGTAAATTGAGGATGGACAGGGACAGAGAGAGTGTGTAACCTGGAAATGCCATTCATCTATCTTCAGTGCAAATTTTCAGCTCGGCCAGACTTCACGGTTGAATGCTATCCGTAAAAGGACAAACTGGCTTGTAGATGGAAAAACGAAAATAGAAAATACATGGCGGCTTTTTTGCAATAAAAATTATATGGCATAAGTTAACAAATATCTTGCATTCCATTTTGATGATATTAAGCGTGTAAAAACCAAATGGTTAATAGTTATTCAGAGAGTAACATATATGTGCGATTTTAACGACAAGAGTAAGAGGGTGGGTAGTAAAAATATCCGGACGAACGCTTTCAGTTCTTTGTTCGTCTTGAATTCGAGGCCAGATTTAATCCAACTACATCCTTTTCTCTACCTGCTCACTTCAATTCTTGATGTAACAAAGAAACTCATCTTCATCTTTTTGTAAACAGGTAACATGTTTTGACGAAAGTGTTCCCCACAACGACAACGAAACGCGACAGGGGTTAAATATCGGTTACAAAAAAAATGAGTTAATCTTCCCCATTAAGCTTGAACAGTTACGTTTCATTTTAGCCATTTCTAAAATGAATGTAATTGCAACTCCTCCACTAAACCACTATTTTGACAGCAGTTAGCCATTATCTGAGAAAGAATGAAGAAACGCTAGTATTGAGGGAAATACTATTATACACGAGGAAGCGGTCTTGTATTCTGTGTTTTTTGTTTATAAATTGAATGCAAGCATCAAACAATTTTCCTTGGTTTTCTTCATTCAACACCCTAGCTCCACTTTGTCTCAATCTGAATTGCCAGAGAAAGAGAAGAGAAGGAAGGGCATACAATTTTTTTTGTTGATGCAGACTAAAGATATACAACGAACAAGTAGTACATTTTTATTGTAAATGTGCAAGTTAAATGTACAACCCACAACCCATCTCATCATATCATATCATCAATATCTCTCTAACATGCATGTTTTTACAACATGTGTATCAACTTCTGGCTTTATTCTTGCTATAATAATAGAATGCAGGTTTCAACGTACGTCAAAAAAGAATCCCCCGTTTTTAAGTTCATTTGACATAATGTACATTCTCAAGTGGAAGTAAATGAGTAAGTGGTTACTAGAAGTGCTTAAAGAAGCTAATTTACAAAAAAAAACTTTAGTTTACCACACCGAACATCATTAACGAAACCAAACCACAACTCATGCAAAGAGAGGTATTATACACACAAAAGAGCAATCAAGAACAATGTGTGTTCATATTACATTCTCGTTGCATAACCTCAACCTCAACAACGTTATCATCACAAACTTCCCGAATTATCTCAATCACATTCACATTAAAAAAATAGGGTACAAGCTCTAATAGCTGATTGTTGGAGATGTTCCGTCTGCCATGAAATTAAATTGTGGTGTGGTGATACTGATACTAGCTAGTGGTGGTGGTGCAGAAACTCATACAATAGTAATATGCAATGCAAATGCCACCCATCTCTACCGGCAAATGACAATTCCCATGAAATCTGCATAACATTGCCGTAAAAAGACGTGTTATAAGTTAATTTTGTCGATTATGTAGTTCATGCAAACATTCATATCCTTCCTCCATGAGAGCTCTTTGTAAGAAAACTGAATGCATTTGCACTAAACCCTAAGCATAAAATTGGTACTGCATGATGATATTTTACAGAGAATGATTTGATAGTTGCACAAAATCAACATAATAAATGCAAT
The DNA here is from genome assembly GCA_964034955.1 of Orchesella flavescens. NCBI lineage: Eukaryota > Metazoa > Arthropoda > Collembola > Entomobryomorpha > Orchesellidae > Orchesella > Orchesella flavescens. The sequence continues at coordinate 19,695,649 of OZ035953.1, forward strand.
AAAGTAACATGTTGCTTTCATAAACGCCAGTTGCTCTTTAACATAAGTCAGCAATGAGGGAGCGAGAGTCATCGCATCACATCACATCACATCCCATCACATTTGGTTGCATGCAATCCATGCTCATTTTTTGTGTGTGTGTAAGAAAGGAGTAACTTGTAACTGCGTCATATATTATCATCATATCATCCATCCTCTTCTCGTACTTGCAGACACACTGTATGTGTGAACAATTCAACACATTAAAAAGTACTTTTTTTTAAATACGAACGCTGATTATATTTTATATGCATAAATACTAAATGTACACAATGGCAAGGCATGGGGGGTTAAATACAAGATCTTTCTTAATTTTCAATCCAATCCACAAACTCTGGTCCATTCCTTTTCAATCGTGAGAAGAAGAAGAAGAGAGGCTTCAAAACCCGAAAATACAAAACCTAGCAGAACCTTTAACCATACATAATAAAAACACCGCTATCTAACTCAATATCTTTGTAAAATAGAAGACAAGGGAATGAGTAAGAAGGTACTTGTTAACTAGCGGCTTTTAATGCAAGTTGCTCAGAATGGTTAGCATGTCTGTCCATAAAATGTTGAGAATCTATTTTTGCCAATTCATGAATTGGGCAAGGTAACTGCATTCAATCATTCGGGATTTTTTTAAATGTGCTGTTATGCAGAGTCGGAGATTACAAAAAAAAATTCAGTTTGCACGTGTTTCCAGCTGGTTTAGGAAGGCAGATAATAATCTCATATTAGAAACAATATAAAGGTCAGATTTTACCCAATTTATTTTGTGTTGCATCTAAAAAAAAGTTTTATTGAGATTATAAAACATAAAAATGGTTATTATTGAATCGCAAGTTTCTTTCTTTTCCGACTGTCGCCATCACTATTAACTATTATTTATACATACATACATATATACATTACACTACCTCGTGATTGTGAGTACCCATGCATAAATATAACTTTTAGCATCCTTTTCATCATCACATAGAGTAATCCACATTTTATTTTCTACAACCACAATCATCTTCATCATATGTTACATTTTTCGTTCGTTACTTTATACAACTACACAAACATAATCAAAGAAGGATGAAGATGATGATGGTTTTCATTGCGTTGCGTTGCAAATGTACATGACAATCCTTTACTCTGTTCCGTGAGCCTCTTCTCTCTCATCTCTTATACTGCTATGAAGAAAATGAATAGCAAAAGGGAAAAAAATGTATGTTTTTATCACTCTGCTGTTAAAGATATGCCCCTACTTTAGCACATTCAATTGCATTACTTACACTTAAATACGTGTGCTTATTGTATTGCAATGGGTTGCATCTGGTTGAGTACATAATTATGATATACAGAACACACAACACAAGATGCATGCATCACATCAGGGTAACTATCATCTGCATGATGGAACCAACTCTTTTTCTTTACTATGAAAACGGACAACTCAGAAAAGAAAGAAGAGCAAAAAGCATAGGAGAAGCAGAACCAGAGTATAGTTTTGTACACAACACAAGAGCAGCACCACAACGCAACATCTATTGTTTGGATATCCTCGTGTTTTTCGAAGTTTAATTGGTTTTTTGACGTTTATCACCACCGACAGGTAAAACCCCGACATCTTTTACTGCAAATTGTTTACTGCTTAGTAGATTATTTTTGAGGTTAACTCGTAATTTCATTATGGAATGTGTTTTCAACACCCGGTCACCGGCACCCTTAATTTAATTTTGTGGATGAGAAGTTTAAGCATGTCTAGCTTTTATGGCAGTTAATGTGTAGAGTTAAATGAAAAGAGTGGGTTGCTTGACAGTGTCAACAAAAGGAACCGATGTGTATTTTTGAGTATTGGCGAAAGTCTCAAAACTTTAATGCCTTTCGTTCCGGTTGCTGGCCAGCATAATTAATAAACGGGAGAAATTTTAGCTTTCAACAGCTGTCATTTAGGTTATGGCTATTTTGAGCGAATTTTTATTTATTACTAAACAACTTTAATGATATTTTTGTGACCATATATAGATTTATATAGTGGCAGTAGATCCGGAATGATATATTAAAATGGCATGTGATAATTTGCCTGAGAAATTCTATTTGCTCCGTCTTTCGTAAGAAATCCTATGCGTGTTTTACTTTGATCGAATAATATTGATTATGATTTCATGCCTGTTTTGAATACATATTGGTTTTCTTTTTAACATTACGTGAATGCTTTCATCACTAGTTAGATAGTAAATTATTAATGGCAAGTAAAGTAATTGGAATGAAGGAATCAAAACTAAATGTTAGAAAAGAGAAATTTCATAGTTAAGAGTAATCAAAACGTGACAGAAGGGCAAAGTATCATTTCTGAAATTTGACAGTAACAGCATAATCACAATTACATTAATATTGTGGAAAAGGGATATCGATTGGTATTGGTTATGTATTCAATCAATACCTAAATCAATTTTTGAGGCCCACGGACATGAGTTTTCAAAGTCAGTGTTGCATATTTTAAAAGGGGAATGTTTTGTTTTCATATCAGCAACACAATTTTCCCAGTTCATTGGCATTCCCTCGCTAAATTATGTAATGTTACATCGTTGTTTCTTTGTTTTACAAACAAAATCTAGATCATTATGAATCCACTAGGTGCTATTATTACCCAATGCCTAACGCATTTACTAAATAAAAATCATTTATCACAAATCTCTACAAAAAATTAATGATTTCATGATAACACAGCATAAACATGGTATTTCAATTCTCCCCATTTCATCCTCTTTTTTTTCATTTCATAAGGATTGCATGTAGAAAGTCAGTAAACAACCTAAAAATTGGATTTTCGTGAAAGGTGATAATGGCTAGTGCCAACTCTGAGCAAAGGTGAATTAGAAACGTAATGTAGCACAGAGAGCAGATAATAGGATAGGGCATCATTATCCAAGAAAAAATTGAAATAATATATATGTTTCATTGGTCACCGGTTTCGGTGAGTTCCGCTATCATGCCGGTAGTTCCATTTGATAATGTCAGTTTTTTTCATTGAATTGGAGTGGATTAAAGCTTGAACAAAAGCTGGTTTCCGTCTTATTGGCTTCCTTTTTATGTGTTGTATTGATGACAGGTCTCCAGTAAAAGCAAGAAAAGAGAAAGAAGAAAAAAACTACCCGGAGTTTTTACAAGACAGCGAGCGACTGTAAACCGTCGTGCTCATATTTGTGCCCTCCTATCCTCACTGGGATAAAGAAGTGGTGTTGATCACGATCATTACTCAAGTGGAAGTGGGCATCTTTTTTTCCTGAGAGGGAGAGCAAAGCAAGAAGAAATCCGATCTATACCCGGGTACACGCTCAGTCCCGATTTCTCCAGCGTTTTTTTCTTGAGAAGGAAAGTGATTCTAACAGTAGAGGAAGCAAAAGCTGCTGCACCAGACCAGTAGTTTTGTATTGGTTGCAAACGTGCATTCTAGGATATTGTGACAGTGTGTGAGTGTAAGCAGTGCAGTAAAGTAGTAGGGGTAGATGTAGACATTTACATTTGCTGAGAAACAAGTCTGTTTGCTTCCTGCCCATTCCTCTCTCTGTTCACAATTTTCTGTAGCACGGAAGTGTACAAAAAGTGTAGGGGAGAACGACGGCAGCCTTTTGAGAGTGAGTAAGTTGCTCTTCTACATTTTGTTCTTATGATCACACATTTACTATTGTGTAGATGGACGGGCTAAACTTAATGTGAAAGAAAGAAAGACGGATTATAATATATGTATGTATATGTTCAAGTACATATGTGCTCTCAGCTCACATTTGTACCGTGATGTGAATACATCTCAACTCAACATTATTCGGTTCGGTCACAGCCACAGATGTGTTGAATAGACGTTGGACGAAGTGTGGTAGTGACTCGGAGGAAGAAGGAATAAAGTTTTTCATGTTTTTCTTTCCATGATACTATAATATATTCCAATTCCAAAACAGAGTCACGAGAAAGTGTAAGGGAAATCGGATGGAGAAGTTGTAGTCGGAGAGATAGAGAGAGAGACGAGATACAGTGAGAGGATAAGACTATAGGTGCACAAGGAGTATATAAGGGTTTAGAGTGTGTTACTCTGCTTCCTGTTATTCCTTGAGTTTTGAGCAAGTCAAAGGGAATTTTGTGGCTGGCTTCCGCTCTAAAACTGTTAATGTAGAACAGGCAGGAGAGAGAAGGAAACTAAAAGAAGAAGAAGAGAACGAGAGAGAGACACACATACAGTCAAAAAGATAGATATTGTAAAGCGGCTCTACTTCATCATTTACAATACTATTTTTTTCACCGTATCGGTTCCCGGGCGTAGCTACTGCAAGTTGACAACAAGTCAAGACTACAGAAAACAACTGTCACAAACTGTCAACTTTTCAACACATTTTGTACTTCCTTTAGTTTTAGTTACCAACTCATATACCAAAGTTCTGGGGTGACTTTGACTAGCGTCAACAATTCTGGAGCTTTTGTCATATAAAAAAGTCATTTGTGTGCAAAAAAATGTTGGGAGCCTTGTGAAAGTAACAAGGAAGGAACGTTATCTGTCAATCATTTCACAGATAGGTTTGTATACACATAAGATGTGTGGTGTGCGGGTTAAGAATGAAAAACTAAGTTTATGAGCATGACATATATTTATGCACAGATATTTGCTACTCCTCTCTAATTGCTAACTAACTATATATACTTTATCAAGTGATTATTCCTCGAGTATGGAGAAACTTAACGAGACAAGTCATGACATCAAGTGGTGTCATTATGTAGCTAAAGTAGATGAGTGACTTACTTTACTCAGTTGGTTGTTTATAATCGTTTATTTTTGGGCAAGCCACAGTGAAAAAAAATTATGGCTATATCAAGAAAAAATATACAGTCTGTGTTTATATTCCAAGAGTAAAATAGAAAACAGTGCAAATTGTAACATCAAGTTCCGCGAATGAAGATACATACACACACAACCAGAATATATACGTTTACTCCAAATATAAGTTTAATAATACATACTTGTCCAACAAGATTTAAACTCTGCTCAATTCCTTTTAGTCACACATATGAGTAGAAACAGAAACAGAATTAGACAGACGAGAGGAAGAACATATATTATTGTCATGTATAATTTTTACACTTAGCTTTAGAACAAGCTAAGCTTAAGGTACAAGAAACGTTTTTTAGTTGATATTAAACCTCTAGCCTATTCCTGGCGGTTGTAAGAAAACAATGGTGTGTATTGTAATTGAAACTAGAGATAAGACAAAGTAGCTTCTTGCTGACGCACAAACATGACTCTTGTGGTTTACCACAATTAAAATGGAAGATACTGTAAAACTTATGCATTATTCGTCATTGTCTTTCCTTGTACGATAAAATCGTAGCTTGTTCAGAAATAGTTTTGGAGCTAGTAATTTTCTTTAGCTGTACTATGGATTTGGATAAAGAGGTTTAGTTCTAAGACGAGTCACTCTCAACAAAAATCCATTTGAGTTGTTCTGATTCTGGAGATGATGACAGCCCGATGAAAATCTCATTTGAAAAGGACTGGAGTAACAACAACAACAACTGACAACCATCTGTATCTTACATCAAGTTTTTATGTACGAAATCAGTCATAATCAGTTTGGGATACTGGGGTTTCGTGTTACTTAAACACAGTTGTGAGCAAGTGGAAAGAAACCAATGATACTTACACTTAATCTACAAATGAGTGTGAAACATTACTTTTACGATATTAGCAATTACGACAGCAACAAGGTCGATACGTCAATTCTTTTGTAGTGAATTTTGTTAGTAATAATGATAAGATTACCAAAAATGCTCAAACATTCCATCACCGAAGACGACGAAACAAAATGCAACGAGAGGAAACGTCTTCGAACCCAGTTGGCATCATCTTCACACTTGGTGCACTCGTGGGTCCTTGTACTTTCTTCTGTGGCGCTGATTTCTTTGGTATTGCCGATTTGTAAGTGAAAATCAAAATTAAAACTAAAATTTGCATTTATTTTTTAAAGTGTGGATAAGATTTGCATGTGCATGGAGAAAAGCTTGTGAGATAGTTGCATATAGAAACAACATGATTCATTTAGCAAGGTGCATATCATGTATGATATTTCAGACGGTAGTGCGACACCCAATCTGGTCATAACACCGAATGGAACAAAGGCCGTGAACCAAACATTGACGGTGACTTGTAGAGCTAATTTCTCCGTCAGTAAGTTATGGTGGTCAGTCGTTCGACTTCCAAACGAAGCACCTACAGACTTTACTGCACGAAGCACGAAACCTAAACAACGGTCAGATGGATTTTATGAGGCTTCAATGGTTCACAAACCCTTATCATTGCAACATATTGGCCAGTACATTTGCAATGCTGAATTAGATGGAGCAGACAATTTGCTACGAAGTACCTACAACCTTACATTTCGAGGTAGGTCTAATATATCCTTTTCTAAAATGTGGGGTAATGCATGAGAAATTCTGCAAAACTCTCAGGTTAAGTTAAGTAGATATTATGCATAATGCACACTACATCATCCACCAATCTTTATTGTAGTTCCACCAAAGTTGAAGGGTGAGAAGATGGTAGACGTGAATGAAACCAATGACACAAGCTTAACTTGTAAAGTTAGCGGCTACCCCGTTCCAAATAGTATACGCTGGTCATTCGAAAGTCCATCTAGCATTTCTCTCACCAATTCCTCCAATATTAACATCACTTCTGAGCCTCAAGGGGAAACCGAGTTCACTTCTAAATTGGTCTTTAAAAATGTCACCATTAAGCAGCATGGTGTGTACTATTGCAACACGGATGATGGGTTAAATGAAGGAACAGTTCTTAACGTGAAAGGTAAGGTTCTTTGACTTATTTTTTTTGCAGTAGGTAGATGCATGCAAAAACTCTCTTTAAACGCTTTTGTTTCAATGGCATGTTTGTATGGATGCTTAGGAAAACCAAGGTTGATGCTTGATGTAATCAGGGCTGTAACACCCACCGAGATATTCGTCAATTGGACTATCCACGATGGCAATGCAAACATTACGTCCTTGCAACTTATGGTTTGTTTATGAACATAAATCATAAAGCTGTAATCCTAAACGAATGGGGATCATTATGAGCATTTGCAATTCTAATTGGAAACATAAAACTTTTATGACTTTAGTACTTTGAGAATGGCACCAAAACAGTTGTCAACTTAGAACCCACTTCAACCACACATTTGATAGGAAATTTGACCCGTCTCACAACTTACAGTAACTTTACACTAGTCGCTCTCAATTTGATTGGAACTGCTGAAGATAAACGGGTTGTGGATATCAAGACCTTGGAAAACAGTATGTTTTCATACTAAAGTCACCGGCTAAAATATTTTTGTGACACATACCTATTCCTGTTAAAAAAAATTGTATTATGCATCATGTTTTTTTCTTCTCATTATGCAGTTCCTGTCTTCGTACCAAAAATAATTTTGAAAGGATCAACATCAAGAACTGTCACGTTGGGATGGACCATTTTACAAAATTTAACAGACTACTATCATTATTATAATGTTTCTATACGAAAGCGAAACGGGGACATTTCATACTTAAAGTCTGGCGAAAATCCTGAGGTGATGGTTGAGGATCTAAGATCTGGAATGGAGTACAGCTTTCGAGTATGTTTCACAGATCATAAAAATTGATTTGAACTTGGATTTTATTCAGCTTACAATTTTCATTTCGTAATGTCCATATTTTATGCAAATTCTTCATTTCATAGGTTGCGGCTTGTTCTGAGTACACCCACAGATGTGATGAGTTTTCTGATTTAGTAAACGGCACCACAATGGATGGGATGTCCAGCCCTCCGCAAAATGTCGTGGTTAAATGTCATTTTGATGAAAGAAGTCATGAAGCAACAGTTCAAGCCACCTGGGAAGATCCCGCTGATCCACAAGGTATGATTGCAGAGTATGCCGTTGTTCTGTCTGGTAATGCTACATACCATGATGAGCAAGGACGATTGATTGAGGAAACGGTGGGCCCGATTAACAAAGCTGTGACAGCACATCATCCGAAAAAGATTGAGTTTACAAAACAACCGCCCAATACCCAACTTTTTGTGACGTAAGAAATGCCAACAATTAAAAAAAGGATTGATGAACACATTTTGAGTATAAAAGATACGCGATTTATATGCGTTTTGTAACTGCATTTTTCAGAATTTGTGCAAAGACTCGAGTGAGAGTATGTGGTGAGCCTGCAAAGGGCTCATGCTCCACTCCATCAACAATTCCAGACACTGACGCACTAAACAAGGCCAGTTGGAAGGCTGTTCAAAACAAAAAGCTTGATATCTTCTTTATGATAACTTTGCCAAGTATTTCTCAGCGAAATGGAACCATTTGTTGCATTCGTATTGTTGTTGTGAAACTTAATAAGGATCCAAGCGTGAGTAATCTAAGACCTCCCAGTGACTGGAAGATTCAGGATTATGAAGCAGTTCACAATAACTCTGCAGCCGGGGCTTACGTTGCTGAAATCTTAGACCCTAAAAGGTAATGCGAAAAAAAGTTTTCACAGGGATTTAATTCAGTTTGCGAGTAGTTAACAAAAATATTCCCGTTACAGTCAAAGCATAATGATTGGCGATGGCTCGGCATTGGCGGATGATAAAAAGCCTTGCCAAAAATGCTGGTCCCATTTTGACACTCCTGCTGACGCAGCGGAAGGGAATTTCCGACCCTCTCAAGGTTTTCCTATTAACAACCAAATAAGTGAGACTGGAAGAAGACACTGGAAACGTCACGCAGCCTCAGGTGGAGAATCTGTGTACAGAACCCCATTCATAAATCCACGAGATGGTCCTTTGGATTCTGAAAGTTATTACACCGTCTTTCTAGACGCCATTGGTATTGATGAATTTTTATATTAATTCATACAGATCAAATTGTATCCTATCAAGCCCGAAAACATTCCTAACAATCTGGCAATATTATTTTTTTCATAGTTCTGAATGAGAAACATGAGCACATGCGAGCTCAAAGTAAATACTTCTCGCCCTTAAGACCGGTGAGAGTTGCTGAGCAAGTGACACTTCCTGGCACTGCTATCGTAGGCTGTCTCATAGCTTCCGTATTAGTTTTGCTGGTATCATTGATGTGCGTCATGCGCTGGCGACGGAAGGAACCAGGGGATCAGGAATATGGATTATCACACTCCATCCAGCAATGGTGTCGGAGACTAAGAGGACAACAGCCTATACCTAGTGATGAACCACCTATTTTGCCACCAATTCCAAAAGACCAGCTTGTTACAGCCTTTCTTGAAAGACATAAAGATTCAGATCTTGGGTTTCAACAGGAGTTTGAAGTAAGGGATGAATATTTTATTATGAAAGTGCTTTTAAGTATAAAAAATCACTAATTTGGTTGCTTTAAACTTTGTATTTCAGAAACTACCCGACAGATTTTGTGATAGAACTTCTGAAGCATCAGACTCAAGAGACAATGTGGGCAAGAATCGCTACCCTGATATTAAAGCATATGATCAAACCAGAATTCGGCTTTCAACCTCTGATGGAAATTGTGACTACATCAATGCAAATTTGGTGGTGGGCTACAAAGAACGTAAAAAGTTTATTTGCGCACAAGGGCCAATGGACGGGACAGTAAATGATTGGTGGAGAATGATTTGGGAACATCATGTTCATTTCATTTTAATGCTCACAAATGTTGAAGAATATAACAAGACAAAGTGTGCAAAATATTGGCCATCGGAAGGATCTACAAATTATGCTGATTTTGTTGTTACACATTCATCGGAATTGCGCTACTCAGGTAAATACATTTGGAATATCATTTCTAGAGAAACTTGCTAATTGGAATTGGGTTTGGGGTAAAAGCAGAATTTTTGTATTAATTTCCCCTGTAGACTTTTTGGTGCGTTACCTCAAATTAAGTAAGAATCGACCCAGCAGCAGCAATGACGATTCCCCCAAGGAAGAAAGGGAGGTGTTGCAGTATCATTATTTAGTGTGGAAAGATTTTATGGCTCCAGAGTATCCAGTGGGAATCCTTCGATTTATCAAACGTTTTAACGAAATGTACTCCCCAGACAAGGGTCCCATTCTTGTGCACTGCAGCGCTGGTGTTGGTAGAACAGGAACTCTTGTCGCTTTGGATTCAATGCTTCAAGAATTGAGGGAAGAGGAGCGGGTCTCGATATTTAATACAATCTGTGACCTTCGTCATCAAAGAAATTACCTCGTACAGTCTCTAGTAAGCTAATTTTATTTTATTTTTCCCATTAAGTAGTATGCAAGTCAGAAGCTCTTGCCCAAATTTTAAATTACATTAATCATTTCGCATTACAGAAACAGTACGTCTTTATCTATCGGGCTTTAATGGAGGTGGGTCAGTTTGGTGATACTGAGCTCACCGTATCAGATCTAAAGAGTAACATTGACAAACTTAAAACCGTACCGGATGGGAAAAACGTTTCTAAAATGCAAGAAGAATTTGAGGTAACGTTAAAAACAATTTAATTTCGCAATTACAATTAAAGTTAACCATAGCAATTGCTGACAAAAAAATCATTTGGAAACATTGCAGCGTCTAAGTCAGGTGATAGAGGATAGAAAGCCGTTTGCTATTGGATCTTCCGAGGAAAACAAGCACAGGAATCGTCATGAGAATGTAATTCCATATGACCGCAACCGTGTTATATTATCTCCTATGCCAAGTCTAACGAAGGAGATTTGTACATACATCAATGCATCATTTATCGAGGTAATTGTTATAAAAATTCTGGTTTAAACTACTTTTATAGGGCTATTATTTAGGAGTTCCTTTTTTGTTTTCTTTGTAGGGGTATGATAACTCTGAGCAATTTATAATTGCCCAAGACCCGCTAGACAATACAGTTGGTGACTTTTGGAGAATGATGGTGGAGCAAAATATCAGGAGTGTAGTAATGCTTTCTGAAACTGGAGATGAGCAATGTCCCCGTTATTGGCCAGAAAAAGACCAAGAAACCAGTCATGACTATATAAAAGTGAAATACATGCAAAGTCAAAGTTTTCCATTTTACCTAAGACGAGAGTTTACTGTGACAGAAACAAAATCCGATAATGTTTGTCTCGTAACTCAATTTCAATACAATGGGTGGCCGATTGGAGAAGGGGAAGTTCCTCAAGCCGATCGTGGTATTGTTGAATTAATAGACACAGTTTTGAAGTTCAAAGATAGTCTTGGGAAGGAGAAAAGTTGCGGCCCCACTGTGGTACACTGTAGGTAAGGGAGATTGCAGCATAACTACTAATTACTCACCCAAAATTCTTCCAATTAAAAATTCATCCGTTTCATAATATTGTCTTATTGTTTTATTTTCAGTAATGGAGCTGATCGCAGCTCAATATTTGTAGCGATAGCGATCTTAGCTCAGCAGATGATGAATGAATCTCGGGTGGATGTATACAGCGTTGTTCGGAAACTTCGTTCCCAAAGACAAGGATTATTTCGAAATTTTGTAAGTGCATCAAAATTTTTTTAGATGTTGGTAGGATAATGAGAAAATTATAAAATACAATCTAATTTGTTATTTTAAATTGAATTTTTCCAGGCACAGTACGAATTTATATACAGAGCTCTTGTGACATATGCCGAGCTCCACGTGGCCAACGGAAGTGCTGGGCATTGATGGTGAGTCAGAAAGTATCTGATTGTTCAACCGATAAATGTTCCCCCTGATAGTTGTCCTTGTGAAGTTGTGGTTAATTCATCAGCATCATCATCATCATCAGGATAAATTTTATATTATGAATGTGTGATCAGAATGGCTCAGTGAACCAAGTAGTTGTAATGTCCGGGCTTTCGTAACACAAAGAAACTCAAACTGTTTCAGTCAATGTATGTGTATATTCCGTTTATAAAATGAAAATGCTCATTCCTACAAAAAAAACTCTCAGCTTCAACCTAGCAACATCAACAATCTCTATTAGCAAATGTTGGTCAGTACGAACTTTTTGAAACAATTAGTCAGTCAGTTCTTGCTTCATCTTTCATCTTTGTACTTTATAACTGCTGCATAATATTATATAAATGTTATGTACTGTTCTACTACTACTACTACTACTATTACTACTACTATAGTACACACCACAGTTGTGAAGGGCTCAGCTTAAACTTAACTACTACTAGGAGTTGAGCCCCATTGATATGAAATGAACTATGATGACTATCGATAGAGTACTAACTAGTGTATAATTCTCATTAATCGTTTACATATAGGACAAGTCACTCTAAAAACAAATTATGTTGTCGATTCTCTATAAATGTACACTTGATATCGTTACGCTTCTCTTCGTTTCCCTTTTTTGTACATTTTCAACGTTTTGTTGTAAAGAAAAACTAATACTTTTAGATATTTAGTATTGCACAAGTATGACATGTACATATTATGTACTTTATTTTTTAGTAATCCCTGATGTTACTAAACTCAAATTTTGTTAGTAACATCATTGTGCTATCTCAGTGTTAAGCTAGAATTCAATTATGGAGCAAAAAAAATATGATTGTTTATTAATTAAGAAACTTATAAACTCTAGGCATAATACAACAGTGTTCATGTCAGGCTAGGTTTACGTACAGGTCGCGTGCCATCCTTTTTGCAACAACTTTTGCAACCATAGATACAAAATCTCTTTAAGCATAATGATATGATAATATTATATGATGACGTAATGTATAAATTAGAAGAGGAGCAACGGATTTCCAACAAGTCCAGAGTTATCAATGTTTTTATATTACACATGAAATGAACCTACACTTTAAGACTATACATAGTAAAAAGGAATACATGTATACTGTAGTAGAAAATAAAGGAAGAAAAATATTATCCAACTTTATTGGATGAGGTCATTTTTTCATGAAGCCAAAGCTTTGATCTAAACATTACAATACATAATCTATTGACTAAGTTACATACAATATATGATAATATGATGATGATTTATAATATTGTTATATAGATTTTATCTCTCTTTGACATTCTCCATTTTTATGTATATTTGTTGTAAGTATTTGTTAAGTGCGCACTTCTTCCAGGAATATATATATTCTTCGTAATATGTTTCGAAATGTTTTACAAATGAAAGGAAATGATAAAAAATGCCTCTTTAATTTTTATTTGTAATGTTAGGCTTAACCCTTAGGTTGAAACAAGTTTTTATAAGTGTCTTGACTACATCGTCGCATCATTTAAAAAAGAATAGCGTATTATTTATGCAACATAAGTGTAAGAAGGTAAAAAGATCGATAGTTTATCGATTTAAGTTCACCGTGGCTGTTGATTTTTTTTGTATTTTGGCCAAGTTATTTTAGCCTACTTTTTCTCTCTGGTTGTCATGAAGACTCGTTTTTATCCGTTTTATTCCTTAAATACAATATATATTATTCACTGCACCACTGCTTAGTTGTTCCTTTTTAGAGAATACAGACTTGATGATCTTTAGAGCATTAGGTTGAATATATTATACTTATAGTATTTATTGTTGTTTCAAAAATGCATGATGATATTTAGTGGAAAAAACATTGTCCAAAATGTTGGCAACAAGTCAGTTGTTTCAAAAATAAACAAATCCGTTAATTTTGTAATGGAAACGAAAAGCAATACATGACTTCAATTTACTTTCTGTAATTTTGCATATTTTCATCTTTCTGCAACTCCTGCATAGTAATAAATTGACAAACCAAATGAAAGTTCGAAGGCAAACTGGCCTTTCTAAAACTTAATCATACTATTAATTTATTATTTATCAATAATTAATTATTTCACAGCTGAAAATGGCATGAAAAATTCGGCATCCTACTAATATTCAGTAAATACGAAGGTTAACTATCTGCCGAGTTTAACTATCAAATTGCATTTGGTAAAGCAACGGGGTTTTACTCGCTGTTTAAAGAAACAGATGTTTGTCTTTACTGCCGGTTCATCAGCTTATTGTTCAATAGTATACGGCTGAATCAAGTTACAGTAAACGGAAGCCTGGTTTTTGCTGATGATGATACTATGCTACTTCATTTAGCCGCTGACTGAAGCAGAGATTTTGCAATGAATTTTATGCTTCTTGAAAGGTATGAATTTAAACTTACGAATATGAACAAAGTTGGAATTGGGGAGTTGGTAGGTGGATACCTCATGTGATTTATAGTGATTTTGATGAGCTAGCTCTGAGATTAATGAGCATCTGCAAAAAGGTTGTCTGTTGTGTTTGCAGTGTAAATGAGTCTGAAAGGATGGAAGGGGTGGTAAGAGAAAACCAGTAAAACTCCGTGCGCTGGATAGGTTTCGATCCTTCCCACTTATTCAGCGTTTATTAGAATAAACAAAGTAATATGCAATATGCAGGCAGATCCAATTCTGGTCCATTCGTTCTCCTTCACTGCTCACTCATGTCATAAAAGTAGCAGGTGGAAATCTTAATCTTACAAATGAACTCCTAGGTTTGGATTCCACTTGTTCGTAACACTAGGATTCAAACGCGCCCTTACTCATTCAAATACGACAACCCGCTTATATTTTTTGCATTTAATAAGTAAAGAAGTATAAGAATTGCAACGTACTGTAGAAAACATATGTAAGGTACGCACAAAATCCGCAATTAAGAGCATGTAATCGCTGTATATTTTTTTGCATTACATTGCCACATACATACTCCTATAAGTTGTATCTTCCTTCCTGTCCATCCTCGCGTTGACGATATAAGTAAAAAAGGCTACCATAACGTACATGTGCTGTACTAAAATGAAGCAGTCGAGTAATATTCATAATTAAAGCGACCGTGCAGATGCAATTTCAAGGTCAATGAAATATGGAATAATTTATATATATACATAGATTTAGTATCAGGTTGTCATTTATACGATACAAGTAATTTTAGACTAACTAATACAAAGTGCGGTTGGTTAAATCGCAGTTAAAGTATCCAAGGAGATCATTAACCCAACAAATGCTATAGGAAAGTTGTAGAAGTACTTGAGGAAATTACAGGAACAGTAGGAGAAGTTGCAGAAGCACTTGACAAAGATTCGTTAAAGCTTTTGGATCACTATTTTCCTGGGATGGCTCACTTCCATGGTACATCAATCCCTCCATAATTTTTGTTTTTAATAGAATATCCTGTTATTTAAATACTCTAGTTGCTACGTGTAATTGAAAAACAAATCTTAAATTAAATATGCAATCCAAAAAGTAGATCAAACTGCTATATCTGCCATATAGCGTTGTACATCTTTATGAAAGAAATGGGTTAATATTGGGATAGAAATATTGAATCACTGAGAACAAGTATTTCCACTTCATCAAATTTGCAAAAAGGTGCGTTAATTAGCGACAAAGTTTATTGGGCTCGTTCTTCAAAAGTTGGTTTTGGGAAGCATTTGGATACAAATTAAGTAGATTTAAAAAAATACAAAAAATATCTGGCATCGACAACTTAGTGCAATATAAAAAACTACTAGCAACTAAACATCAATATTAAAGTATGCGGTTTGGATGCAGTATGGTCGCCTTAATCACCATTGTGAATTGTAATATAATCATTCTATCACAAAGTAATAAGCTTTGCCCTTCCTCTACTACATAGGTTTTCTCTTGGCAATTTTCTTTCATGCTCACTTCCTTCAATTCCTTTTTGTCTTGCAAATTTATTATACGATTGTTTCTGCGGGTGCATGAAAGGAAATGAAAATAAAAATGGATGTGGCTTCACTTCAAACATCAGAGTTTTAATGTAGAGAAGCATGACAGGCACAAATTCATCGTGGATCCGTGTACTCATTCACATTTCAAAAATGAAATATCCCGAGCCCATAATTACAGGGAGTTGTCTTTGATTAGAGAAAACGCATTTTAGCTTTGAAACATAGTTCACATTTGAAAGATAGTTCACATATTGACATTTGCCTTCTTATCTTATCTTTGCCTTTTTTGTTTTCGCAGTTTTTAAACCAGGGAATTAACTTCTTTGAAATGAAAGCGTATTTCATTTTGACGTTATGTTCAAAGACCATAAACATCAATGTTTGGTGTACATCTCATCTTTTTTTGTATCTAATCAGTCGATTCCCAATATCCCAATCTCTTATCTTGCTTACACATCTTGTCTGCATTTTTTTCAACAGTCCACTAAGCAGGAAACGGAAGCAATGTTTTGTCACAACCAAACAATTTTTCATTCATGTATGCACAGGGCACACTGCACCCAATATTCTTCCTGCGGCTGGACGATCAGAGTTAAGTCTTATTCTTCCTTCTATCTTGATAAGGAATTGTTTACCCAAACACTGCTCTTTCGTTTATGGATACATATTTTTCAGAAAATGAAATTATCATATGAATGAGGGATTATGTAAATCAAGCGTGTTATCACTATCATGTTTCATTTCTTGGAAGAGAATACTTTATACAAATTGTGGTCTCATCTAATTTTTTTTATAATTTGAGTTATCGTGATATAAATACGTGTTCTCAAAAAGCGGCTGCTTGTTTTATACTTAACATAATAATGCATGCATAACACACAGACGGCGTCATCGGACGTCGGCTATTAAATTTCACAATGTTACAAAACATCATTACAACATTTACATCATAATCTCTGTCCGGCATCTGCAAGTTAGACTAGAGGGAAAAATTCAGTCGGTCTGTAATCTTTACATGAAAATTCCCACCCAACAACAAGAAAAGACCAAATTGAGACGGATTCGCAACCATTTTTATCATAGACATACATAATATATGATTATGATTATTATTACCATTACAAGAAAATAACTGAATAAATAATGTCATCAAATCATCATCCTTCTCATTCATGTCATCATCATCATCACTCACACAAATTTTCTTGACCACTCTTGACGGGTGGGAACCCCAGACGCATGCAAGCATGCTTTGAATTTCTTACTCATGAGATGAAACAAGTCTTTTAGCATCAGCATCTCCGAAACAGGATGAAAATGTATAATATGTGTGCATCTCACATATTTTTCAACCAAAGTTCATACCAGGAATAATGCAATTTTTGTACAAAAAAATATAAATCCAAACCAAATGCATTTTTGGTGTTGGAATAGAACTATAGCTACCAGCAGCTACCGGCTATTTCTGCATGACTGTGTGGTGTATGAACATATATGGTGAAATAAATAGATTTTATATTTTCAGTTCTGGTAATTCCATTCCATAAGGATATTTTGTTTTCTGAATCTGCTCCTCTAAATCTTAGCAAAATAGTATCATCATCACATACCATAAGATAACATGATGTACTTTTATGAAATGAAACCAAACGCCAGCAAACCTACCAACTTCGTCTATATTTCTCACAGGGGCTGAACGGACGAAAATTGCGTCGAAACAAAAAAAAATCACCTGAAAGAAACGAAGAAAAAATTGTTGTACACATTAAAGAAAAAAGACGAGATGTTAGGCAAGCTTTGACTTGTGAGTTCATTTCCTACAAATACATATATACTATGTACACATGATTATGATGTGTGTACACCTTCGTTAATGAAACAAGAAGGATGCTTAAGAAGATTCATACAAAACCTTGCAAAAATACGCTGTATTGTACTTTTACATACACACATATCTCATGTGCATGCATCATAACGTTGTGTTGGTGATGATTGTGATGGAAAAGCAACAATGAAATGGGATATTTGCTACATTTTACATGCACACACACTAAGATATATATTTGCCTACATATATTATGATGATGATGACGATCCGCCATAATAATAGTATCAGTTCACTTTGAATACTCCACATACACGTTCATGCACTACCAACCAGGTATGTACATATGCTTGTTATTAGTGTGGAGATTGTTTCTTGCATCAACAAAAATTGTTTGGTGGAAAAACACACATCAAGGAAAAGACAGGTATCTCTTTTCCTAAGTGTTGAACATGTAGCGTTAAAAATATTCAAAGAAAAATGTTAAAACTCATCATTTCATCCAAACTCTCTTGACCAAAACGTCCAGTCTACAAAATCACAGGGATGATGAAATGATATGGTATTTATTATCTGATGGCGTATAGTTTGCTTTTAAGATTCTTTACTTTTTTTCTAACACAAGGTAATCTCAATCTCGCAGTGGCACAAAACAAAGTAATAAAAATGATAATAGTTTTCCATCCTTCGGCTTCTTTATTATGATGTGATGATCGACATTTTATAAAGTTGCATAATATTGTTGTATTAAAAACTATAGGAACGAAATAATAAATCCTAGACTAGACTACTACAATTTTTAAATTTTAGGAATATTAATATGGGTTGAAATTATTAAATTCCCATAATAGCATGTAGTTAGTTTTCAGTGTAACCCAAGGTACAATACTATGGTATTTTTTATTCATCGGAACAAAATGTTCATACATGCGTAAATGGTGAATGGATTGCATGAGACGAAGGAAAAATGTATGAAATTATAGAAAACAAGTACTGTTTGATTGTTTCTCATGCCGTGCAGATTGTTACGCGTGTAGAAATAACTGTTTTGAGTTGAGAACAGCTTAGCTGACATGGATACATCCTAAAACCCATAAAAATATTCCACACAGGAATTTAGCATTTATGTATCCTGTGGCCGCCAAGTTTCACTGAAGAATAAGCGGCCTGTGTTGGCACAAAATATTAATCGAAGGACCAGGTTCTCACGAACCAAATTGACTAACTAATTAAAATCAACGCCGGAAACACTGAAAATTACAATCCGTCTGATGACTTATTTATTATAACTTCCTTTCCAAATAATGATAACAATTAATTAGTTAAATACAATTCACTCGAGCAGAGCACGTCAGCTCGCTGAGCGATCAAGGCAAAAACTCAAAGACTTGAGAAGGTAAAAAGAGCACCACTCGCTCAAGCCTCTAAGACAGAACTAAACTAAAATAACGAAAATCCTTAGCATATGTACCTTCCCTTCCAATTCATACACATGTACATGACGAAATACAATACAGGTTCAGACTTGTTCATAATTCTTAACCTAAAGCATAATTCATAAAAGCCGCGTCCACATTCTTCCCCCCGATTTCTAATTAGAAATCCCTTCTGGGGTGGTGTCCAGCTTTGCTAGCTTTGCAACGGGTCGTCGGTATACTCCACTTCCGGTTTTCACCACAGCAACACGAACAGCTCCGTCTCCTCCGGGGAAGGTCTCCGTCACGCGTCCAAGTGGCCAGCGTCCACGCCGAAGGCTCTCGTCCATCACGATCACGATGTCACCAACCTTCAAAGGTGTAGTCTGGGAATGCCACTTGGTTCTTCGTTGAAGGGTTGGCAGGTACTCGCGTATCCATCTTTTCCAAAAGAGATCTGCCATCCGCTGTGCCTGTCTCCATCGCTTGCTTAGGGATAAATCCTTGTCATCAAATACACCCGGTGGTTGGATCATACTCGATGTTCCAATCAGGAGATGCATGGGTGTCAGCGCTTCGGGTGAATCAACATCAACAGGAACGTCAGTCAAAGGTCTTGCATTCACAATGGCTTCTGCTTCGGCAAAAACCGTTTGCAAAACCTCTTCTCGGGGGTGCTGAGACTTCAATACTGTCCCCATTGCAGTCTTCACTGACTTGACCAAACGCTCCCAACTTCCGCCCATGTGAGGAGCGGATGGCGGAATAAAGTGCCATGCAATTCCACGATTGATCATCTCTGCACTCATGGCTTCTTGGTCCAGGTCATCGAGCGCTTCCCGAAGCTCCTTATCTGCTCCACGAAGATTGGTGCCGTTGTCGCTGTAAAGTTCCTTCGGGTTTCCACGTCGCCCAATCATTCTCCGGATAGCCATGATACAGCTGTCAGTTGTCAGAGACTGAGCAATCTCCAGGTGTACAGCTCTGGTTGTCATGCATGTGAAGAGTACCCCGTATCTCTTCTCATGTCTTCTCCCTATGGTCACCTCCATGGGCCCAAAGTAGTCCATCCCAACGATTGTAAATGCACGGGGTTGAGGATGGATTCGGCAGTCTGGTAGATTTCCCATCAAAGGAATGTCAGGCTTGGCACGTTTTATTTTACAAACACCACAGTCACTCCAAGCTCGTCGCACAGCAGTCCTCAACGATGGGATCCAATAACGCTGTCTAATTTCATTTCTCACGAGCTCCTGTCCTTGATGGTTGAACATCTTATGATAGCACATTATTAGCAGTCGTGTCAGTGGATGCTTGTTATCCAGTATAATAGGTTGCCTTAGGTTGACTACGTCCACTTTCCCCAATCTTGAACTCATCTTCAGAACACCGTCGTCATCAAGGAAGGGTGAAAGAGTGTAGATTTTACTTTTCTTATTGACAGGCAAACCTCTTGATAGCAAATCCATCTCCTCTCCATACGATTCCCATTGACTTTTCTTGCATAACAACATCTCCCCTTTCTTCATATCACTTGTCGTCAATTGGGTTGAGATGCTGTCACCTTTCCGCTTGGCTTTCATAAGGCTGATAAATTTCAGCATCAAGGCAGTAGCTCGAACCAGTTTTGCATAACTTGAAAATCTATCAAATCCTGGAGCTGGAATCTCAGGTATCTCAATAGCTGCTGCTGTAAATTCCTTTTTGAGCTCCAGCTCAGGGTCATCTTCATCCAAAGGTTCAGCAGCTTCCTTTGGCCATTCAGATTGATCATCTTTCAGGAACTCAGGTCCGTTCACCCAGCGTGAATTTGAAGTTATGTCAGCATTACCCTCACGCGTGGCATCATCAGCAGCATTCAATTTAGTCGGGACCCATGACCACTGGCTAATGTCTGTATTTTCGTGGATGTCCCCAATTCTGTTTGCCACAAACTGCTGATAACGCCTCGCATCGGATCTGATCCATTTCAACACGGTTTGTGAATCAGTCCAGTAATGGCACGAGTGAACTTTCACCTCCAACTGGCTCAAAATGAACTTGCCTAATCTGCTGGCGGTGAGTGCAGCTTGTAGCTCAAGTCTTGGAATTGAGGTAGGTTTCAAGGGTGCCACCCTTGCCTTGGACATGATAATATTCACTTCAATTCCATCAGTCGTCTCGGTCCTCAGGTAAGCTACAGCTGCAAAGGCTGCTTGACTCGCATCAGCAAAAATGTGCAGTTGAACTTCTCTGCTGAAACTACAATAATAGGAGTAACAGCGAGGGATCCTAATTTCTGAAATCTTCGGCAGGTCACGTAACCATTTCTTCCATTTTTTATATATTTCCATTGGAACTTCATCGTCCCATCCGATCTTGGTTCTCCAAATGAACTGAAGGAGGATTCTCGCCTTTACGGTGTAATTGTTCAGGAAGCCCAAGGGGTCAAAGATCAACATTACCAGACGGAGTATTTCTCGCTTGGTGGGATGCTTCAATCCGTTTGCAATTCCATCTCCTGCTCGCTTCAGGTTCACTCGAAAGGTAAAGGTGTCGGTGGTCGGCTCCCAGTGAAGTCCCAGTACTCTTTCTGTGGTAATCTCTGACCATTGTGTAATATTCTTTGTCTCGTCTATTTCAGAATCTGGCTTCAACATCTTTAATAGTGCTGTTGAATTTGAAGTCCATTTTCCAATATCAAACCCTCCTCTGCGGTGCACCTCCTTGACATCACTGACGAGTTGATAAGCCTCCATGACGGTGTCACAGCAATCTAGATAGTCGTCCATGTAATGCTTATCTTCAATAGCAGCTACCGCAGCAGGGTATTCATCTTCAAACTCGTGAGCATTTTCATTTTTCACGTAATGAGCGCTGAAAGGAGAACAAACGGATCCAAACATCATGACCTCAAGTTGATAAACTTTAGGTTTCTCCTTCCTGCTAAAACGCCAAAGGAACCTCTGAGCAGCACAATCTTCTTCTATAATTTTTATCTGATGAAACATCTCAATGATGTCACCACAAAACGCCACTCGTTTCAGCCTGAACTTCAGCAGTACTCCTGGTAGGGATATAAGCAGGTCAGGTCCAGTGTAGAGGAAATTATTTAAGGATGATCCATTAGACTTGCAAGCAGCATCAAACACAATCCTTATTTTTTCAGGTTTGTTCGGATGTGTTGTTGGGAAGTGAGGGAGAAACCATTGCTTATTAGTTGGAAGTGCAGCTTCAGCATCCGTCAGCTCTCGGGCATAGCCTTTATGAAGATATTGAGTTATCTTCTCCTTGTACTCAAGCTCCAACTTCCGATCTCGTTCAAGTCTCCTCTCAATCCCGTGCAGGCGGCGGAGGGCTACATCATAACTCGAAGGTAAGGTAGGGTTTTCCGAACGCCACAACAATCCTGTCTCCCATCTCGCACCAACTCTCCTGGTTACTTGCTCCATTATCTTTTCAGCTTGCAAGTCATCACGGGATCTAGACTTTCCATCCGTCATTCTTATTCCAATGCTTTCAAGCTGGAAAGTCTCCTTCATTAGTTCGTGCAGCAAGTCTTCATCCGAATCATGGAAGCAAGAAAGTGTAAAGTCTTCAGTACTGCAACCTCCTAGTGGCCCATGGACAATCCATCCTAGTCGAGTTCGTGTTAGCATTGGCTTGTCGTCACCAGCTTCGATCACTTCTCGAGCCACTGTCAAATGGATGTGTGGCTGTCCAATCAGCATCATTGGAGATTCATCTTCCATGTTATCAATGTCCACCGCCTTCAAATGGGGCCACTCATCAGTCAGTTTATTATAGTTGTATGGTTGAGCTGGCAGTCGTAAATTCTGGACAGTTCGAACATTTGTCATCTTGTACTTCTTCCCCCCGTATGACCCTCTGATGGTGACAGATACCTTCCTGGAAGAGACATCCGTGTGTGACTGCTCGTTTGTCCATCTCATGCGAAGCGGATCCGTGGGTCCTGTCAACTTCAACTTTTCGGCCAGCTCTGAACACATCATCGTAACTGTTGAGGCTTCATCCAGAAGGGCATTAGCAGTTACTTCTCCTCCTGGGCCATACAACACGACTGGAACCACTCGTAGCATGACTGATCTGGTATTTCTCTGGCTGATATGCCCATTGTAATGGCTGCTATCTCCAGAGAGATTTAAAGAGTTCCTTTCCTGTTCTTTGCGAGGATTCTCATCTGCAGGTGGTGGTGGTGGAGGTTTTGATCCATGTAGCAACTTATGATGAGTTCGGGAACACTCATCAATTCCACACTTGTTCCTTTTTCTGCAGGCTGCAACTCGGTGTCCCTGGCGTAAGCAGCTAATACATAATCGCTTTTCTTTTGCGACTTTCCATCGATGGTCAACATCCAAGGCTTTGAACTTCTCACAATTTTGGACATGATGTCCATCCACATTACAATGCAAACACTTCTTGGAGCGCTCATCTGTTGTTGCATGGACGTTCTCATCATATTCTTCTTTCTTCTTTCCAGATGTGAATTTAGGGATGGTGACCATACTTGCTGCCTGCGCCTTCTTGTTGATCCATGTTGCTAAATCTTTAAGCGTAACCGAGCCCTTTTCCATCGTTACTTCACCCCATTGCAGCTTCATCGTATCCGGGAGCTTATCCACCAGTTCCTTGATCAACTGAGGATTCTGTAGATGGGCAGGCGTGTTCAGTGCTCCAATAGTTGTCACCAAATTAGAGATGCAGTTAGCATAATCCACGATTGTGGAAAGCTTTCCTTCCTTTGGGGATGGTGTCTTCTTTGCTAAGTTGACCAGAGCCTGAATGATGTATTCAGGTCTTCCATACCTCATTTCCAATCTCTTGATGACTTCATCGGTGTTAGTGGGCACGATCATAAGCGCCTGCACGGTCTTCCTAGCCTCTCCCTTGACACTCTTCTCGAGCCTTGCCATATTTTGGGATGCACTGAATCCACAGTCTTTAGTTGACTGGTTAAAGTGGTGGATGAAGATAGGCCAGTCCAATGGGTTGCCACTGAAGATGGGAAGTTTGCTCACTTCACTCTGACGCGCTACAAACTTCTCTGTCGTTTTTCCTTGGGCTGTAATAGCTGCTACAAGGGCCGCTGCCAGTGTGTCGATACCGCTTCTCTCTTCAGTTGGTTTGACATCCGGTTCCTTCTCTTCAGCACCTCTTATCCATGTCGGTTTCGTAGCCTGTGATTCGGCAGTGATCACAGGAACTGAAACAGCTGGTGTTGACTGTATGTGTGCATCATTCATCAACGGCTCATATTTATAGTCAGCAAAGGGGTTCGTTCTCCTTGTAATATTCTTCCTTGGTTTGGGTGTAGGGAAATAACGCTTGTCTTTATCATCCATCATGGGTACAGCACTCAGATCCAAGGTGTGTGTCGTCTGTTGCCTTATCCACTTCATGTTGTCGTCATCATGTTCGCTCACTTGATCAAACTCCAGGTCGTCAGCTTCGGAACGTATTTCCCCCTCTTCCACGTCGCTCTCCAATAGCTCCATCTGTAAGTCCACGTGTGATCGTTGGAGTTGTAACTGCTTCATCCTTTCTTCGCTCTCCTCAATCCTTAATTTTATCTGTTGCAGTTCAAGCTCATTACGTCGTCGTTGGGTTACACTGGATGCTGTTGAGCGATTATCGTCATCCCTAGTGATGACTGTCGTATTTGGGGGGATGTCCACTGTTGTCCGTCGCATCTGAATGGTGTCGTCGATGAAGGGATTAGTTGATGACAGGGGAACACTTATCACGTCATGGCGATGAGCCTGCATCACTGGATTTCCATACCGTTGAGGCGGAATGCCTATATTTGGTCTCAAACTCCTCCTGGGTGGTACCAAAGGAATTCGGACTCCTTCCTTCTTGTTCGGTTTCTCCATAGCGCTGAGGATCCGGTTCGAAGGACCACTATGTGGCCGCCAAGTTTCACTGAAGAATAAGCGGCCTGTGTTGGCACAAAATATTAATCGAAGGACCAGGTTCTCACGAACCAAATTGACTAACTAATTAAAATCAACGCCGGAAACACTGAAAATTACAATCCGTCTGATGACTTATTTATTATAACTTCCTTTCCAAATAATGATAACAATTAATTAGTTAAATACAATTCACTCGAGCAGAGCACGTCAGCTCGCTGAGCGATCAAGGCAAAAACTCAAAGACTTGAGAAGGTAAAAAGAGCACCACTCGCTCAAGCCTCTAAGACAGAACTAAACTAAAATAACGAAAATCCTTAGCATATGTACCTTCCCTTCCAATTCATACACATGTACATGACGAAATACAATACAGGTTCAGACTTGTTCATAATTCTTAACCTAAAGCATAATTCATAAAAGCCGCGTCCACATATCCTTTAGTTAGTGTAGAATTATGAATGGCCTTTTGCTGAACAAAGAGAAAACGGTAGAGGAAATGCAACAGTTCAGCTTATGTTCACATGCTATGCTGATGTCGTAAAATCCAAAAGGTCTACATTGGAATCTGCCTGGAATATATTATTGAACATTTTTTTTCAGGTTAAATCATTTTCCTTTTTAAGACTCTCTCCTTGTACTAGATTAGATTCATTCACGGGGCTAGGTAACAAACAATAGGTAGCCGAAATTGTAAAACTTTTGAGTGTAATAAACCCTGTTTACGGTGACATTCCTTGATGACAATGAGTCTAGTAAGAAGTTTTTATAGTTGGGATACAGTAGTAATATGAACTGCTCTGAACCTTGACAAGGATAGACCAAGAAACTCTTCTTTCGGAAGAGTTTTTGTAAGAATTTTTTCTCTCTCTATCACCACTAGGAATAGCGCAATGAACCAACAAAAAAGGTCATGAAGTACCCTTCCATCCTATGCCATTCCATTTCCTTCAGAGTTTGAAAATAATACCCATGTTTTTTCGGGTTAACCTTCTTCTGTACCTCTGCTGGTATGTATTTCTTCTCCTCCAAAAAGTAAGTAATGTGCAGTGCACACATTGCTTGTGAAGAGAGAACAAGGCTGAAAAGTTACAGAGTGCTTTCTCACTATAATGGGAGAGAGAGATGCACAAAATCCGATTTGGCCGACGGACGAGTCCAAGTGAAAAAAAATCACTATAGTATGCCATCGGCACATTATGCATATACACAACCTCTATATTTCTTGTCTGCTTTCATGTGCTTATTCTACATACATAAATACTTATAGATATACGGAGTTTTTAAATGTATATACATGTGAGAGAGAGAGACATATAGATACATAAGCGTAATAATATTGAATGTTGTGTGTAGCGTGTGTCAGAAAATGGTGTACTTTTTTGTGTGTTGGTTTGGTTTGGTTTGGTGAGAGAGTGTTGTCAGAAAAGAGTGTTTGGTGTGCTTCTTGTTCTTGTTTGGTTGTGTGCAAGCACAAAAAAGCACGAGAAAATTGTATCGGCAAAACGGATACATTGATATTTCTACAGTGAGAGAGAAGAGAGAATGCATGGCATGCACATAGCTTACGTTTGTACATACATACCTAACATTGGTTTGGTTTGGTTTGGTTGAACGTCTTATTGTCAGCCTTTTGAGATTCAGATATCATAGAACAACAAGTAAAACACGGTAGAATGAAAAGGTGTACACGGCACAGAAAAAAATCATGAGGAGTAAAGAGTATGCAAGCTCAATGATGATGATGATGATATGAGGTACAAAAAATCTACCGGGTTAACATCATGTCATTTTTTTCAATGTACCTTCAATCCATCTCCTGCATAGCACCACATTAAGTAAGCAAAGCATCATCATCATCATCGACATAATCTGATGAGCAGCAAATATTTTGATAATTAGTAAGTTGAAATGTGGAATGGAAAAAAATATGTATGTAAAGACACACACGTCGCTGATCCTATTTTCCTTACAAAATGATGTTTTTGTCAATATCTTCATTTCCACATGAAATACTACAAGCCTACCTGAAAACTTAGCTTATTTAGTGAGTGAGTGAGTGAGTGATATGATGAAATGATGCTCTTTTTTTTCTTAAAGGAAAAAGTGCATGTAGAACTTTTATTGAACAACGTGGTATATCCATGCATGTCAAGTCAAAAGGTAAAATGGCTTTTGTAAGTTTGGTGCTCTTCCAGACCAAAGTCCTTGTAGAAAAGAGATATGCTTCCTTTAAAAAAATCTTCATGGAACAAGACAAAAAAGATGCACTCCTATAACTAACGAAGTATATGTTTTAGATAAAACCTGGCAAAACTCAAGTTCTTATTTTTTGATATGGATAAAAAACCTGACTGCGTCGTTTTTTCCAGGGCTTAATGAAAGGCAAGCTGAGCATGCTTCGTTGTTATGTTATGTTATGAAGCACAATAATCTTTCTACTATTTTTGTATGGTATGGGATCCCTTTCTCAACAACCAAGAAAAGACCTTGTGTCCGGTTTGGGGTGAACTTTGAAGCAATTTGTTTTTAGGGATAAATTAAAGTACTGGAAATCACTGTTGGATTATGTTATTTTCTCCAATCGTTACCACTTTATAAACGGGTGCTAAATAAGTACAATGAGAGGATTAAAAACGGTCTTGATCATATCAGAGAGAATGACATCATTTCTACATGCAGCTTACATGAAGAACCAGAGTTGAGAACAGAGTGCTCTTTTGTAATTAAAAAAGGGTTATCAAAGATCAGTGCTTCTCACAAAATAAATTTTTTGCATGTGATGATAAACCCATCCATCCTCAAAGTTGTATGGATGCATCGTACCACTTTATAGGAAGATAATCTACTACCGTCAATGATAGTGACAAGGTTTTTTCTCTAATGCATCATTATTACTTATGAGTTCATAACGATATGCTTAAGTTGTGGAATGCAGTTGCTGGAGTCTTGTCATATTTTCTTCACATAAATTTACAATTAATCTGCAAAGAGGGTCAGCCATTCATATATTTAATTGGAATTGGTACCTTATGCGTGTAATCATTTGATGATCAAAGTACATTAAACGCTATATCCGTTCTCATCGTGTACAAAAATGTACATTATTATCCAACTAAAAATTCCCGTTTTCGAATTGCATGCTTTTTTTGTATGAAACTTTAAACTGAAAAGATCGATGCATTTAGGTAAACAGGTAGGCGACTATACATTTTGTTTTATATTAGATATAAGGCTACAACCCTCATAGCTTCACCCTTTCATTCCGAACCTAACAACGGAGAAGCACAAAATATTATATGTACATGGGACAGTTGTAACGCAAAGTTACTATGCTTAGTGGGGCTTGCATTTAGTTAAGCTCTCAATATGAATATAAGTTGGCCTGGGAAAAACAAGGTTTCGGCCTAGTCTGTTGGTGTTGCCGTGGGAGGGTGCACGCTACATCTTCAGATCTGTTGCTGCTTCTCCATCTCCCTAGAGCCAGAATCAAGCCGCTGCTGCATCACACTGCACCGCATCTCTAAAAAAAAGTTGTATGAAATGTCAAACGTCGTACCGTGTTCACCATATGTAATTGTATACATACACAGCACTCTCAGCAGCAGCAGCAGCAGAAACTTGAACACAATGCAACGGAATCACATTGATCTCGTTCATTATATAAGGTATTAGTTTCCCCCCATACTTTTTACTTCCCGTTTTCATCCCCCTTGGCAAGGGGAATATAGATAATAATCCCAATCATGATACCTATGGATTATTGGCATTCAATTTTTCAAAATGTGAGCATAAGTGTAGCACCCCATTTTCCAGGTTCGCCAAACAAATTACATTTCTTTAAATTCCCCTTTACTCATGAATACTCACCGCTTTCACCATGCCAACTATCTTAAGACTAGGTTATGCACGCAAGACTAGTTATAATGTAACCCTTCTGGATTATTGCATTGTAACTATGCAGCAACCAGAGAATGGTTGCTAATTTTCGTAGAAAAATTTAAAAATTATCAATACAGCGTTGGCTTGATACCGTACTCCAACGACAGGATGAAAGGATGAATATATATCCGAAGACCAAAAAGTGCAGTAAACTCCATATGAACATACATAATAATATCAGACCAGCGAACTGTCAGTTCTTCAGTATGATTTTTCTTGTACAAGCTGAGCTTGCCACGAACATCAGCGAGCATATGTGTATGCCATGCGAAAAGGTGGAATGAGTCTGCTTACTACTGCTCACACTGAAAAAAAAGTCTAGAAGAAGAGTATGCCATTTCATATCTTACATATTTTGCCTTGTATGAGCTTTCTTTTTTTGTATGGTACCACCACCACCAAACAACATCACCACACAACGGCATGTCCGTATTATAGGATGGCTCACGTTTTTCACTAGCTAAACCTTTTGGATATTATGGTATGTTAGCAACAGTGCTAGTGGTGGCAATCTTTTTTCGCTAAAAATGTATAAATACTTATGTTATACGCATACCTTACTTTACCCTTCTTTTTTTCTTCTTCTTTTCTGTACTGTTACTTTGCTCGATCACAAAATAACAAACTGGTATTAGAGACTCTTGCTATTATTACCAACTTTCCACTATATACCCATCTCTTCATCACATTGCCAACGATGTAGTGGGGAAGACAGAGAATCCGTCGCAAGCTAAAAAGCAAAATGTGTCTCTATTTTGTATGCCTTTGGTGGCCGGAGATACTCGTAGTCAATGTTTACAAGTTGCTCTCAAATGTGATTCATACCATGCCATCCCATGCATAAAAGTATATGTGTGAGAGAGTGTGTGTTCGTAGACAAACCAAAAGTCTTTTGTAGTCTTTTTACCAGCACAACTTGTAGTAGTAATAGTGTGGAACGTGGAATACGGACTAAGATAAAATAATATGAAGGAAAAAAAAGCAAAGAACTAGAAGAAAAAAATGAGATAGCATGGAAGCGGTCGATTTTTAGACACTTCTCCACATATTCCGCACTGCTCACGTTCATACTCATGTATTTAGCTTGACTAGTGATTTTTTGACATCTAGAAACGAAAAGAAAGAAAAAATTAGGAATGTCCGACTCCAACCTACATGCTATGAGCTTACATCCTGATCCTCATGTCAGAAAAAAAACTAAAGATTCTCCAGAATGACGGATATTTGATACGATATGCTCCGGCTAAAAAAAATCTCCCACTTGCTTGCTCTTTCACTACCAAGCTTTTGCATACTCCGATCTGATTTCTTGTTGGTTGCTAAAACGACGTATGGCGTCACTCATAATAAGAGGAATAAGCTTACTGAGAAGGTGAAATTACATGCTGTCTATATACCCTCTGATTATTAGTGACGGGAAGGTAAAATGAGACGAGAGTAATGTCAGGTTTGGATGTCAATTTGTTGCGTAGTGTGAAAATGATGAGATGGAGCTACGAATGATGACACATCACGTTTGTACCTGCTTCAATGATTTTGGACCTTTTTTATGTGGAAGCAGGTAAAAAAGCCTTGGTTGAACAATCGGTTTTATTTATTTTTTCATGAACCTTTTTGATAATCTATTTGCTACAAAATGTAACTGACGCTCAAGCGTTGAGATGAAAAAGTTTTATCACAAACGTTATGTACATGTAATTCATTGTGTTTCATCATCATGAAATTGCATGGGCTTCGTATTCGTAATAATTCCATTTTTTAAGTAAAGAAATAAACTGAATTTTGTAGACCAAATGCTATACTTTAAGTAATCAAAAAATGGT
The DNA here is from genome assembly GCA_964034955.1 of Orchesella flavescens. Taxonomy (NCBI): domain Eukaryota; kingdom Metazoa; phylum Arthropoda; class Collembola; order Entomobryomorpha; family Orchesellidae; genus Orchesella; species Orchesella flavescens. The sequence goes on from OZ035953.1 coordinate 19,726,261, forward strand.
GAAGGTATGATAGTATTGAAATGAACCAATGACATATTCTATGCTAAGTACGACATGTTGATGAACAACGAGAACATACAACGCTTGGGGCAAGTATAACGCTTGCTTTACCTGGAACATCCAAAGTAGAGATTGAGGGCGACCAAACCTTGCAATCAGTGTAATTGACAACGAAAAATATAAGTATATATGTATGTATGTGTATTCCATGCAAACAAAATGTTTTACAAATAATACTCCACTTCCGCTCCTCCCCACCATTACCTTGAGCCACTATCCTTCCCTCATTATAAAATGTTCCTTCATTGTTTTAACTAACAAACAACTCCAGTCTCTACTAGTATCTTGTTACTTTTTCCATAAAATGCATAGAAAGTTGAGTTTGCATATATATTTATGCATGTATGTATATTCGCTTTGGGCAACATGATGATGACATGATAAGCAAACACAATGATGAGCGGACAGCTTCTAGTTGGTAAGCAGAGATTTCAGTTCCCCGGGTTCCCTCCGTTGTGGGACTCATCATCATCCAAACCTTCCTACGCGGGGCTTTTTTTTATCCGTGGTGAAAGCAAGAAAATGCAACAGAGCGTATCTAATGAAAGCTACCTTGTCTTGTGTCTTGCTTGCGAGAGCGGACAACGAGTGTAATATCATAGGGAAAATGTATGGAGTGGAGTACAGCTTCGCTTTCCGAACACTTATCATCACCCCAACAGTGCTCTGCTTTGTTTGGCTTTTGGAGTGTGTGCTCTTCGGTAGGGAAAAAGATTTTTATGCAAGTTTCAGTGCCATGAAACCAGCAACGAAACCATCTAACCAAACCACCGACTAGCCACCTCCACCACATATACACAATATTCAGATCAAATTCAGACGCTTCCATGCATACCACGTTGGGTAAATGAAGATTGTGTAGTGTGCACACACACAATCTTCAAGAGTATACTCAGAAAAAAATCGAATAAAAACCATTGGCAGATCCGTGACTATGTATGTATTTATGTATGTATGTATGTACATACCATGGAGTTGGTATGTTGTATTTAATGTTGCTTTCTATGCGAACAATGGCAATTCCGATGAAAAACCGACATACATCCTTGGCTTTACTTTGTGCCACCAAGAGAGAAGTTTTATGGGAGAAGTTCCCGGTTTTCAGAAACTTCAAACTGTTTCATTGTAGAGAGTTGGGTGGAAGCAAAGCAACCAACTTTTTTATACAGTTCATGAGGAATACACCGCGACTGGAGAGTGAGAACATCGCATGGCGCTAGCATCATACTTTACCCTACATTACGTGAGTCTACTAGCTAAGCTACCAGAGTGGAAGCATACAACAATGTAGAGACAGTGAAAAACACTGTTTTCCAAGCTAGTTGTGAGGCCGTTGCTTTTACTAAAAAGAGTTGTTGTGATGTGAGCTTGTGAATGCAGAGAGTATAATATCTGCCTTTTTGGTAAATGTCAATACGCCAGCATGCCATGGTCTTTGGGCAGAAGCGATAGGATATATATGATGCGATCCACGTTACGCACTCTGAGCTGTGTGGAACGACAATCGACAATCCGTAAAAAAATTTTAAGGACAGACGATAGCCCTTATCCTAGCTCTAGCATAACGAAGTATTATTAAAGCTCCAGGATATTAAGTTTGTCAAGGGTTAATCATACTGAAGTTTGCATTTAACTTAAGTGAGTATGTATTGAGTTTTCCATGCTGTTGGTAACAAAATAGGCTTTCATATCCACATTTTGCTAAATGTATACTAATGGGGGGCAAAGTGAGAAGCCTCCTTCCGGATTATTAGAACGCTTGAAAATAAACCATGTACTTGCAAAGTGAAAGCTGAGGCAGGTAGTGGAATATTTCGCACCCTTTTACGCTCTAGTCATGATTACCCACCAACAAACTCACTCTTTGGTCCTTGAGCGTCAGCAGGAGTAGCGTGCACAGTAATGATTAAGCTGTCGATAAATAATGCAAGCCTTAACCGATTCAGAGATATAGATGAGTTAGCTTTAACTTCATTCCCTCCAAGTGAAATAGTAGCATTTGTGTTGTGAAGAGCAAGTTAAAATACGCATACACGTGCATAATAAGCGTTAATTAGCTTTCATGGCCGCACATAGCGTAACATAACGCAGTGAGCATTTAAATAAACAGGTGAGTTCTATTATGTAGCATGATTATCGGAAAAATCGAATATTTAGGACATTTCATACTTTATCCATCCAACCAACAACCACACACATAATCCAACGATCTAAAGAGGTAGCAACTAAGTAGTAGTAGTAGATGGTCGAGGAACGCCGAATAATTTTCACTGACGAGTTTCCAAACCTCATCAGCATCAACCTCATGACGTTGTGCTACTGAGCAGACGGCCGGCTTCCCAGTCAAGTTTTAACCTTGACATGTTTCATTACATCCAATAATTTACAATTTCAGCAATTTTACAAGTATTATGAATTACACTCCACCTCCAAATACAATATTTATGGATATGGAGTTCAGCCTTTTAAAATTATTTAAAAAACCAATGCCCAACACATTTTCTAAGCTAAGCATATCCATTTAAGTGTCTATGTGTGTGTGCAAAAGGAGTCAGAAAGAGATACAAATCCAAAAGCATGTAAGTTTGTGTGTAGTCCATCCAATACAAACTGTAGAGCTCAATGTTTCGCAGCAAAAACTACATGTAAAACGGACCGAGCAGCCGGATAGTCAAGAACAAACAGTCAAGTTCCTCAACAACACAAGTTCCTTTTTTTTCATTTACGAAGAATCTTCTACTACCACCACCACCACGACACGATACGCTTTTGTTGGTAACGTGGAGCAAAACCATAAACCGATACAAAAACACGTCGTACCACGTACTTTCCTGTATGTCCATCCGTTTTATAAGGTACGGGACACGGTAGAGCACATATCACAATTCAAAGAGTCTCAACTCAATACACTTGGCTTCTACCACTTCATTCTGACTTGTCTCACATATTTCCTCTGTTTTTCCCCCCACCCCTCCAAAAAATAAAGAGACTTTAGTATGGATGGTTGGATGGATGAAGTATGCAAACCCCATATAAGTATGTATATAGACATCAAATATTGTTTGTACAGAGTTGCATTCACAGTAAAATCCAATATGATTATGTATCACCGATTCATTTTTTCTCATCATCAACATCATCCTCTTATTATGACGAGGAATCCAAGCCGAGTGAGCACATTGTAGTTTCAAGCAACAGTAGTAGTATTGCACCGTCGTTGAACAATTGAGTAAAACATGATCACAGCTCGCTCATGAATTTGTTTGAGGAAAAAGACAAAGGTTGAATATTTGACGTTGACAGAAAATGAACTATGATTTTTCCTTCAAACAAAAGGGTGAGCTAAAATAAAATTCATACTATATGTTGATATTTTCCTTTAAGTAACAAATATATGTATATATATATATGGATGTTAGCTAACGAAACAAAAATCATCACCGTTTTCACCAAAAATCGTATTGAATTTTTTGGAGAAATTTTCAAGTCTTGTTGAGCTCAACTTGAGTCTCATCATCATTTCATCTCATCACGCCAACGTGAAGCGAGTACGGTACAGTGCACCTTCAACCATAAAAGTCTATTTTTCAATGATAATGCTCGAGGAGAATCATCCATGTGTATTCTCCACTCTGTCTCTCTCTCTCTCTTTCCACTATACTGTCAGCTTGTACTTTTGTAGATAGGCACAGTTATTTTATTATTACTCTGTTGCCGTTCACTCTTAGCCCCTACGCTGCTACTTATTTGCTGGGGTTGCTACACGCTCACACGACACAAAAGCCATGAACAGAACATAACATATCGTAACGTATGTATGTAATAATGTACTTACATATTCTGAGGACAAACTGCACGTTTTTATTGCAGAGTGCACACAAATATTCTACATTGCAAAGCAAAGGTTTATTTTTTTATATATATACATGTGAAGGAAGTGACTCGTCCAACTCCAAGGTTTTTTTTCTCTCTCTCTCTTTAGCCTGCTCGAATTCTATCCTCCAACATTGTATCCCATCTTATTTCCCCTATTTTTTTTACCCGAAAACCCTCGCTCTTCTCTGTTGTCTTCTAAAAATGCAGTTGGAAAGGTATGCAATGTAATGCAACGCAATCCGTACGTTACGTTACGTTGCGTTGTAAAGTATCGCATCGGTTTGCTCAACTCTACAAAAAAATAAAATTCTCAATTTTACAAGAAATCTAGCATCACATAGTAAAGTTAGTGCAGCTTAGTGGTATACAACAAAATATATAGATTTATTTTAAATTTTCATATCAGAAAGCATGAAGCAAGCTACTAGTAAAGAGCTCATAATGAGTATGAAATAAGAATGCTTTATATAATGATAACCAGAAAACTGCATTTTCATTGGCTCCTCTTTTTCACATTATGCATCTCTACATTGATATATCATCTATCAATCTACTTTTTGGGCTGATTGTGAGAGAATGTTAAAAAAAGGTGAACAAATAGAAATATATCGACATATATTATTCACTCTTCACGTGTATCCATGTAACCCCAACGCAAAAAAACTGTATGTGTATTGTTTAGAGCTAGAAAACCATTTTTTTCGGTAAACTCTTCTCTTCTCTTCTCTTACACATCTTATTCTGCTGTGTATTTTCATGATTCTTGTGCTTCCCATTTTGAGTATACATGATTCCTTATTTTTTTCAAAAAAAAAGCATAAGGCAGCCAAAACTCATTGCATGGAGATATGCAATGATATTATGCTGTGATAATATGAAAGTTAGTATGTGTTTCCTTCCAACTCCAACACACTTCTACAGAGCAGAGATGAGATGAGAGCTGCAAAAGACGAAGAAAAAAAATAGTGGTAGGTAGTAGTAGAAGTAGCATGTATTATGGGATGAATGGTGGTCTGGCCTGAACTAGTCTAGCATATTGGATGTGATTCTGAATATGATACGGAGTTAGAAACACGGTGCTCCTCTCAGCTTTACGTAGTGATTTTTGTTTGGTACCGTACACACACTCACACACTCATTTTATACACACACAAACCAACCAGCACGATAGCGCAGCACAGTCAAGTATATTATAATGATGATGACGGTGAATAGCTTTCTGCTTCATCTTTTTTTTCTTTGCTCATATAAGCAAGTAGGTATGGTTGCTGCTTTTATAACCAAAATGTATACCTAAAAGTCTGAAACATCAAGAGTAAAATTTTGTGTGAGCGTGAGTGTGTGTGTGTGTGGAGTCATTGCATGTGAGTATATGAGAATATCGGTCGGTCGGTCGGTGTTTGCTATTACGTATAACGTGGTACGCAACATAGCGCTAAGAAGTGGAGAGATGAAATGAAGGGATATTCTCAAAACGCTAAAAAAGACTCTTTCAGTTCTCCCCATCTTAAGCACAAGCTCTTGGTTGCTTTGCCACCAGTCAAAAACTCTCTCGTCAATACGTTCACGTACTACTACAATTTTTGGAGTATGCATGCACGTTACAATGCCATGTATTCTTCCCTGCTTGTCTCTCTCTCTTTATTTCTGAAAAGTTTTCATGTGTATTCTGTTTCTCTCTCTCATTCTGTCGCTGTATCAGCTTATTCAGCACGATCGAGATATGGAGCTTTTGTAGCAGCATTTTGCTTTTGGGAGAGAAGCTCTAGCTAAACTGAAAACTTACTACTAGGTTCTCCTTTGCTAAGGTAGTGCTAGTAGTAGTACTGAAAGTTGTAGGAAAATTCTCAAAACAGAAGGAATTGTCGAAGACGAGAGAGGAGCTCAAACTCAACTGAAGAAAAGAGAAGAAAAAAATAGTGCTAGCACGGAACGGAGCGATATTGTAATCATCATCATCATCATCATCACCACCATCCTCATCATCATCATCAACTGTACATCATATCATAGGGAAAACAGCAGAAGCATCACATTTTATGAAGCATCGTTAGCATTACATGTAAAAACGGAGAGTAAGTCAGTGTGAGAGATAGATAGAGATACAAGTTTTTGAAGACGAGAATAAAACTTATAGAGACTAAGTAGTAGCATACCAAAAACTCAAACCAAGACATAATCATAATACTGGCTCTCGCTTATACATTTTTAGCTGCTAACATTTTACTACATCAAACTACATCATTATTTTCAGTACTATAGTGGAAAAAACACATTAGCATTTCTTTTTCGTCTGATATGCGCTTTGTGGCATAGTGTGTGTGTGTGATTAGTAGAACAGTTCAATAAATACGGTCTACCAGCAAAACATTCAAATGTAAAAGTGTTGGAAAATAAGAAGTTTGAGAGAATTGTGGAGAAGGAGAAAAAAATCTACATAAAATCCCATTCCTTATCATCATCAACACATCAACCTTTTATTATTAATGTAATAGCGTCGTTAGAATATAATATTTTTTTGGGGAAGTAAACAAATCCATCATATTCTAATTTTCCTTTTTTCGAGGTGATTGGCTTATCTTATTCAAGTGCGTGCCGTGTTTTTGTGGCCAGTGTCTCCAATATCTCATATTTTATCACTTTAGCTTTAGTTTTCTCTTTTGCTGTCTCATGTGCGATCGTTTCAGCCAAGTCAAAGCTGGAGTGTTGATTAGTTTGTCACAGTTTGTTTTCCTTCCCTTCGCCGACAACAAAATTAGTTTCAATGATTTTGTGGTGGAAACGGCCAGTATCCTAAAAATCCGGAACAATTGTCGCCCCAAAGATTTTCACCGACACTAATCCATCTACCATGTATGCCAAGGGGAAAAGTTCCACTGTCCCCTCGGACGCACAGGCCAGAGAAAAGTAAATACAAAACAATAAAGTTGAACTTGACACACTTTTTTTACGTTTTGTTTGGGTTTGATTTCAGCTAGTTCATTAGCTTTTCCAAGAATTCGACACAACTTGACTACAACCATTGTCTTTGTTGTGTTTTTATAGGTTAGCCTTGTATGTCTATGAATACTTGCTTCATGTAGGAGCCCAAAAAGCCGCCCAAACATTCCTTTCCGAGGTAAGATTTTGATATGGTTTGATACCGCTCCGAGGTGACACTTTTTGCTAATTGCTTGCATTAAACGGGGGAAGCAGAAAGTGTCAAATGGAGTGTAATATGATTCCACGGCACTCATTACGAGAAAACGTGTGGGTTATAAAAAACAATAAAATAATGCTCATGTTTCTCATTTCCCTTTTAGATCCGATGGGAGAAAAATATCACATTAGGCGAACCTCCTGGGTTTCTACATTCGTGGTGGTGGTAAGTTGTTCATTTATTTTTTTTAGTTTTTATGTGGGGAAAACCCTTACTTAAAGTTTAAGAAGAAATGTGCTGAGATATTATTAAACTCATTAACATGACACCTAAGTCTGACTTGCAGCAAAGTGTTTTTAAATTATTTTGCAATACATTTTTCGTTCCGGTCGTCTCGTCATGGTCATACTTTCCCCTTTGACAGATAATGCATTGTCGGTGAAATGTGATTGAGAAATCAAAGTGAATTGTGTTTATGAATAAGTGTGTAACATGAGTTTATGTTACGTTATTGCAGTGTATTTTGGGACCTGTACTGTGCTGCGCCAGAGCGAAGAGACACTTGCGAGCATTCTAGTGAAGCAAAAGCTTTTCATGATTATGTAAGTCATTTAGCCTACTTACATAATAAGCTACCATCAAAGTTTGTAGTTTATATGTGGTATGAAATTGTGAGCGGAGTTGTAGCGTCCCAACCGTTTCTCCTTTGTTCAGTTGTGAAATGTCTAAGATCAAATTTGCACGAGGGGGGTTTTTATTGAAAATTAAACTTGTAATGAAAATCAATGACAGATCTTACTAAAGTGCAGAAATGCTTCCCATGAAACAGTTTAGAAATATTCATAACGCTTTAAATCCATGCTCAAAAGTTTTCAAAAACCCCAACGTTACCATTTCGTTCACAGTTTTCATGAGATACTTCATTTATCATAAAAAAGGAAATTTCCTACAGCAGTTCGTGACATTTAATATTTTGAAATGTTTTCAGGGTTTTGTAAATTCAGGGTACGGTGTAAATGGCATTGCACACGTAAGTTATTTAGCATTTTTATTTGAGAACTATTCTGAGCCCACTTGATGATGGCAGCCAATTAATTAAATTGGGTAATGAATGATTTCACATAGAACTCCGGCCCAGCACCAAGCCCGATGGGTCAGATGCCACCAAGTGATGGGATGGGGCCTGGTGGACCAATGGGTCCAGGATTTTTTCCTGTAAGTAAATAGCTTGCTTTTAGTATATTCTGTGTTCTATGTTCTGTGTCCAACAAACTTATGAAGCCTCTTTGTGTGTTAAGAACTCTACCATGAGACCATCGCCACCGAATCATCCATCATCTCAGCCATCCCCACATTCCCAACCACCTCCTCCTCAGATGTTATCAAATCAAGTAAAAATTGATTGAACCATAAGCTTTCCGTGTTTGTAAAACTTGTGTAGTTGTAAATGTGTTTTGTTAAAAAAACATTTGCATTAATGTATTTACTTTTGAAACTTTCAGCCGTTTATGGGTCCCAGATATCCCCCAGGTGGACCTGGTGTAAGACCTGGTGTAAGATTACCTCAAATGGGTAGCGAATTCAATGGAGTAAGCGGCTTCTCCATTTCAACAAATTTGATTTTTTTCTGTAAAAGAGAATCGCAAAGAATAACTTTCCAAATTTTAATTAATTTAGCCTCCTGGTCAACCTATGATGCCGGGACCAATGGACCCAAACAGACAAGGCAAGTGTTTTGAAAGAAAATGAAAAATAATTTCTCTCTCTCCATTTTACATCTTTCATAAGCTTTAACTTATAATAATGGTTGCGGGATTTTCACGGCAATACGTTTTTCGTCAGGGAATTAATGATTTATATGAATTTCAAAAAAAGAAACTGTCTATTTACAGATAATCAAAAAAAAAACACAAAAATCTTTCTCATCATATACTAGCCACAATATTCTGTAGATTTGATACCTTTTTTCTTTCTAATATGTAACACTGAACTATGAATGCTGCTGTTTGATGAACGATTCTATAGGGGAAGGCGGGGACTTTGTGGCATGGCAAGGTATGAACTTACTTCAAGGTTCTTCTGTTTGTTTGCTTGCTTTATTTGTATCTGTTGCACGCTCTTGGAAAAATGTAGAACAAATATATAAATATATATATATATATATTATATTCTGTTTTTTTGTTACTTACATAACATGCTTTTGAATCTCGGAAGTTACTGTTTTTTTATCTTGCCCCATGTTGTGTCTCCGTCTGCAATTTGTTTGTATTTATCACCCTGCTTTGTGTCCAGTGTCATTTTACTAAACGGCTTTTAACGCATTATGTAGGACCTGGAGGTATGGCCCCAATGGGCCCTAGAATGACACCACCACGCCCAGGAATGGGCCCCTTAGGTCCATCATATGGTCCGGGTCCGGGTATGAGAGGTCCTCCGCCAGGTCCGCCAGGAGGACCTGGTATGCCCCCTATGTCGATGGCCGGACCTGGAAGACCTCAGTGGCCCCCCAATACGTCAGCGGTAAGACTTTTTCCTGTCTGTTTATGGCTTCGTGCAAAAAACTTTGTGACTAACACTCGCATTCGTGACGTTAAATGTGAGCGATGTATTTTAATTTGAGGTGTGTTATATTTAATGTTTGTTTCTGATCAGCCTATGAACTATAATTCCTCATCACCTGGTAACTACGGCGGTCCCCCGGGCTCGGCAGGACCTCCAGGCCCTGGTACACCTATAATGCCCAGTCCACAGGGTCAGTCCTTCTCTCGTGCGTACTCACAAATATTGAGGTATTTAAAGAACTACACATTATCTAATAACTGGTCCTCCTCCTTAACTTGTAGATTCGTCTAGCTCGGGTGGAGAAAATATGTATGGAATGATGAAACCAGTTCCTGGCGGATCTCTTTCAGGCGTAAGTTTAAGGGCAGAATTTGGGTGGCAATGAAAAGGATACTAAAAGCATTATGTGTGGGTTTCCAAGTTTGGGCGTTTTTTGTGTGCAAAGGAATTTCCAATGTCCGGTGGCCCTGAGGGTGGACCCATGGCCCCTTTAGGACCTGGGATGACACCTGTAATGAATGGTGATGGTATGGATATGAAAAACTCACCAGCAAATGGGCCAGGAACACCTCGAGACGACGGAGGCTCATCGATAACCGAGTACAATCTGGGCGGCTTTGGAGGACCTCCTGAAAATGTAATTCTCTAAGCTGTCAAAATAATAGAGACCAATTGTTTGAGAGAAAAAGCAACACTCTATACCGGCTCATTTGTCTTGTATCACAGGAGCAGAATGAGTCTGCAGCAATTCTGAAAATTAAAGAGAGCATGCAAGAAGAAGCCAAAAGGTTTGAGAAAGATCCTGAACATCCCGACTACTTCATGCAGTAACTTATTTTGTTTCGGACGAGCAAAAAGAAAAAAATAAGCTATATATTATCCATTAAAAAATTTTACCAGTTGTACGTACGATAATTGTTTGTAAAAAATTGAATCGTATCATCATCTCCTTCTCCAACTACGAAACATCGTTACATAAAAAGCTGACTTTTATCTCTACTCCTCATCATCATCATCTTCTGACGTGTGTTAATGGAGGACAAAATGTGGACGATCAATTTTTTTCTGGATGAGGAAGAAAGCATAAAATATTATATGTGGTGTCCAAGGACCTCTATAATATGTCGAGTGACCATGATTTTATCAGGAAGAAAGTAACAGCTCCAGCTCTTCGCTTTTTGGAACTGAAAGTGATGTGGTGAACAAACTAATCTAAAAAAACAAGATTCACATAATATATAGATTTTACACAAGAAGCACAAAAACAGGTTGAATGAATCAAGAAACATATATTATTATTATTATATATTATGATTAGTTTACAACGAACAAAACAGGTGTCGTCGTCATTCATCGTCGTCGTTATAAAACATGCTACATTTATCTATAAATAATATAAATATTATTATATATTCGTCGTGTGTGCATTGATTTTTATTCACCACCAAAATCGTAGTCAATATTTCAGTTACTTTTTTTTGCGGTGTCGTCTGTGGTTTGGTTGTATATTTAAATGTATCTATAATATATATACAGAATTAAAAAAAACAGCTTAGTTGTACTCTTGTAAAAACAATATATATATATATATATATGTAGACTGTAGGTAGGCTAATGATAATATATAAATATTATAAATAATCTATATACATAAATACATCACACTACAAGATAAAGAAAAAACTTAGCAGGTGGACCGAGCCCTCTTCTTACATGATGATAAACAAAAAAATAATTAATATTGATAAACACGTGCTGTTCCCACCTGACAACAGACTCTTTTATGCATAAAAATATTACAGTTAAATAAGAAGTCTATTAAATACATACCTAAATACATTATTCTTTTTTCCTTTATTTTTGTTTTTTCCACTTTACCTTCTTGGGTCGGGATTGGATTATTTTTTTTTTGGATTGAATCAATTTTGTATGAAATTTGAGGACAAGGAACGAATCAAAAAAACCAGAATGAAATGAAAGAAATTGATACATACATCTTACATTGACAGAAAAAAATAATAATTGAAAATTGATATCTGTACCTTACATTGTCACATAATAACCATCAGAGTTTTCTTCGTCATCGCCATCACAACATAATAGCTACTCTCGTACTCAACTTTTAATTCGGTTGTTTTACCATCTTACCCTTTTTTTTATTTTCATGCTACTAATAATAGTACCCGCTCCTTTACCAGTAGTTTGGAATTTTTTCTACTTTCCCAGCCTCATTTCATAGTAATTTGATATTTTACTATTACCTTGGAAACCAGTAGTAACAATGAGGGAGTGGAAGTCGTTATGTGATTTTTCTTCTGAAAAAAAGTCTTCAGACTTGAATGTCCCTGTTGATTTTGCCTTTTAGGTCTTTTGATTTGTTGGTTGAATTTGTTGGAATCGGTTTGGGTTAGGTTGAAGATCTCCATCGGACAATTTTTTATGGAGCTTGATAAAAACTACAATATTTTTTTCTAAACAATTATTATATCTACGGTACAGTATGATAAATATTATTATAATTAATTACTCAAAGAAATTGGAAAAGGGGGGTGTGTATTTCCCAGTTTCCACTCAATCATTCCGTACATTATTTAACAAAGAGCGAGACAAAATGATGTGTAATGCATGCAAAGGGAGCGTTATCATTTTATGTATGTAAGCGCGTTTTAGAAAATGGTGGTACACTGACGCAAGTGTTTGCTTTTCGATTTTCTTTTTTCGGGACTCAATATACAAAAATTATTAGCAAAAGTGTGTATGTGTGTTAGTTAAATAATCTATAAATATATATATACATACATATATATATATATCTACATATTATATATATTTGGTAAGGACTCTGAAGGTTTTCTCTGAAGACAAGAATCAACACATGTTTTTGTATAAGTGACTCTGTGCAATAGTGAAAACAAAACTGATGAGCAATTTTTTTGAAAGGGTTGAATACATTGTTAAAATTACTACAATACATACTGCACCGTTGTGTGAAAGCAAAGGGGTAAACAAACTTTCACAGTCCAAGCTTTACCTACAACCTACCTTCAACTTAGAATTATACTCATTGAGGAGAAAAACGATACGAAATTAAAAGAAAAGATGAACATGTTCCCTCCGTGATTTTGGTTCTCTCTTTGTATCTCATCGAAAAAAAGACTACGAAACCTTGACTTCGTTTCATTACTCTTCTCATTTGTGATTGTCACTACTTCCTCATTGTCGTCATCATCATTGAAAATAATGTTTTCAACAATATTAAAAGGAAACCAACGTGTGCACTCTTCGTACTATTCAGTCACCGTCAACAATTCATTTCATCAAGGGTAAGCTAATTACTCTTAATTCTTCTACCTACACATTTTCTCCTAAACGGGTTTTAGGAAGCCTACTTTGCTTTCTCCTTGATGGGATCCTTGGTATTTTATTATGAGTTTGAGCCTTTTATACCATTCCAATACTTTTCCACAAAAATATTATCCCTTTGATCATTAGGCCTATGCTGTGGTTTTGCTTGATGATTTTGTATGGGACTATAAAAAAATCGCAATAATATAACTTTTCCACTAGTACTTCCGTATAATTCTTTGGTGGTAGCAAAAGGTGAAATGGTTGAGAGGAAGCTCTGTTTTTTTGGAGTAGGGGTAAGCAGGTGAAAGCACAGCTTTCTCTTAATTACTTTGTTGAGTGTGCTAGCAGAAAGTAGGTGGGCGTCCTTCCTTTGCCCCAACTGCTCATTGAATTTGATACTCGGCTTTCCTTTTGTGAAGAGGAAGCAAAATATTCGGAGAATCAGCTTATGATATCAAAATGTTTTCCTGGGTATTACAAACGGTAATAAGATTAGTGTGATTGTTAGCTCTCAATTCCTTGTTCCAGATTTATTTTTTTACGTGGGTGATTCTCCGGATTTTCTGAGATGTAAGCTCAAAACAGAATCAATTCCCATCATTAATATTATGTTTTGCGTAATGGTGAAAGTAAAGGATACTTCATATACTTACGTTTGATGAAAATATTGTGTTGTATCTTTCACCTCTCAATTTTTTATTTTAAATTAAATAAGTAAGACTTCCACTCGTCCCACTCAGTTCCAAGAGCTTTACCATCATCGTTTGAGATTGAGTTGAGTTTGTCAAGACTTAACACTTGAAAGCATATTTAACGGAAATGGAATCAGGCACATAAATTATCACCGGCTCATTTTCCCTTTCCGGGAAGCTCTTTTTACCTTACGATTGAATGAGCTAGACAATTAACCTTTTCCAGAAAATACTTAGATTTTACCTAACCATAATGCTATTCTGGCCTTGTACTTATTCCTATGAAATCCTAAAATAGGTTAAATGCGTAGGCTCCAAAAGCTTGCGTTGTTGAAAGTTACCCATTCCTCTACAAAATTTTAACGAAGATGAAATGAATACAGAGGATATAGTGTAGAGTTTCGGATTGTTAGTATTGTTTTATAATGAAGCTCAAATTTAATTCCCGTCTCTTCTGCTTTTCCAGATAATGAAACCGTATGACATACTACAGTATCACCATCATTACCAACCACATTCAAAATGGACAAGAGATCAACTCAACGCGAGAAGGAAGGATATCCTGGAGGAAATCTATGAAAATGTTTTTCACAGTTTCTATTTCTAATTTCGACTTTGGTTTTGATTACCAACGTCATCATTAGCATTTCCTTGAACAGAAGAGGAAATTTCATATTTTCAACTATTAATATAGGCAACATTTTTGCTGTGAAAATTTACCACAATACCAAAACAATGAGTTTATGTTTTCCCGTTAATATTTTTACGTATGAATATCTCTGTACACTGATGTCAAGAGAAAAAGAGAGCTCATAAACATCAAAAATTGTGAAAGAAAACGAAAAAAGAGAATGAAGTAATATTTATGATTGTTTTTTTTAAATCTTCTTCTTTTCTTACCAAAAATGATACTGTAATGTGTTACTGTGAACTCTGTCAGAATTGACAGACGACAAGAAAAAAAGGAATCATGAAAATCAAAAATCTAGAAGAAGAAATAAATTGTTGAAATATACTGAAAAGAATGAAAAAATGGAAAGAAAAGAAAAAACAGGAAATGTTGATCAAAAGGAGACTCAAAACTGCATATTATTTTTTTATTCATGGCGTGCTCTCATTCAATATGGTATATAAAAAAATGGGATTTATTTCCATGATGATGACCATTTTCTCCTTGGAGATGGAGTCAAGAAGGTAAAGAAAAGGGGTGATTTATAATAAATAAATAAGAGAGAAAGTTTGGAGGATTAATACACAAGCAAATCGACCACTAAGAAAAGGTGCAAAACCGTATATACATACATATACATACATCTTTTCTAGCTCATCATCCTCATCATCATTGGTATGGTGCAGTACTCACTCATCAAAAGAGGAACTCAAACATGAAAATCTCTCTCTCTCTCTCTCTCTCTCTCTCTTACTTTTCCCTTTCACAGCTCAGAATCGATCCATACGCAACTTGCAGTTAGAAATGTAAGTAGTACTTATTGACATATAGCACCATCACCATCGGCGTCATCATCAACATCATGAACAACCCTCGATTTTTAAGCACTTTACGTACCTCACCAGAGACTAGCAGTACCACACCAATTTTTATTTTATTTTTCAAGTGCTCACAGGAAAAAAGTCGGAGTAGGAAGAGAATTTCGTTATGTATTAGAAGCCCAACTGTAATTTTGGAGAAAGCACTAATAGCCATTAAAATCTGTAGTGTGGAACAAAGATGATGGAAGCCACAATCACAAGATATACACATACATACATATATTGTGAGCCATAAGGAAAGCAAATGAGAATCGGGAAAGATGATGGAATATATTCTATTGAAATGTAAGAAGGAAAAGGAAAGGAAGCGTTGCAGTTCTGCTTAAAAAAGTATTACTATGACTGTATGGTAATGGACGCATTAATACTGTGAAAATTCTATTCACCTACATATTACAACACATGACTCTGTTTCCATCTCGGATTTTGGCCGCGGTTGGAAAATGTTCACCACTCTTTTTTTATGTCTTGTAGGAGGAGGGGAGAAAATAGATAAGATGGATAACATGGGGTCCTTAGTACATTGCCGATTTTTTTCCCATCTTATTTTGTTTGTAAAGAGAGGAAAATACTCGAAACCGAAAAGGGAATGAAAAAAAGGAAGAACCACTTGTTCTGGAAGCTTAGGTTTTGCTGACGAGCTCGTCTTTCCCCAGAAAAAAAAAGATGCTGATAAAAAATCAGTGAAAGGGAGAGAAAAGAGGAGAAAAGAGCATCAAGAAGAATGGATTGAGTGTAAAGTAAGTAGTGATTGTTGATGTCTTATTCTCTCCTTTCTTTGCACATCCACTTCCAGGTTGTAAGAATGAGGAAAAGGCAAACGGAACACGGTATTTGTTGGCTGGAATATTGAAGACGCTCGCTTCTCTTCTTAGGGATGCGGATGTTCTTCTACTTCCTCTTGTGGATCCACTTTCTTGAAAACATTCACCATTTTCATTACTTAATGTTAATGCTTGTGCCCACATATACATGGAAAAAATGTGGTTTCCACGATTACAAGCACACCATTCATCCATTCATACAATACATAAATGGTAAATTTTTTTCTCCCATGGACACGGATACGTATGCTCCTTCAAAAATAAAAAAAAGAGAAAGATTCTAAGAGTTTCAACAACCGTCAATAGTGTTTATTTCGTGGACGGAAAAGCGAAGCTGTTGATGTAAAAGATGATGTAGATGTTGGTGACCATGTTTATGGAAAAGCTATAAAAAACATCCTATAGTGTTTGCGGTGACCTGACTACCGCTATAACACTGACACTTTGACGATCTATTTTCATAAATGACATTAAATATTAGAGTGGAGGAGATGGGAAGAGGAAGGAACTATGATTATACTCGCTCGGTGACATGCCATATCACATCACATCAAATTCTATATACCGTGAAAAATAATTCTTGAAGGAAATACATGATCTAATAGTACCGTTAGCCAGCCGCTGCAATGCTCCGTACATTAGTTAGTTATTAGCCCTCTTTTTCAAGGGAGAATGAGCTTCCTCCTTTTCATTATCATCGACATGTTCAACCCGTTGCTAGAAGGTTCCTCTTGCCATCTCTTCACTAATGTTATTATATTGACGGAAATAGGGTTTAAGTGGAGAAAGAAGAGAGGAAAGGGTAAGAGAGCTAGAGGGATGAAGCCGAAAGGTTGGAGAGGATGGCAATTTAGGCTAAATAAGTAGCAGCAAGTTAATATCATATCATAGTAACGACATGTTGATCATGTTCATGGAAGGCTGCTCTCCACCACTTTCCCTTCGTTTTCTTGGTGATGACCAATTTGTGGAGGAGTTTATATTGCTGCGAGGATGACAATAGACCTGACACGCTCATATTTATATGTATTAGGATGACTTACTAGTTTTCCATGGATTCTAAAATTAGAAAGGAACGACATATTCCGCCTTCAGATTGTCAATCATATGCTTCCCGTCTTCCTCTTTTTTTTAACCATACAAGGATAATACAAGTGAGATGGTGTGCCCGGAAATGCTAAGGCGAAGAAACAGGATTTCTAGGATCCAGACTAGAATAGAAATTATTAGGCAACTAAAGCTCATGTAACGAGTGATTGTGATATGAGCAAAAACTGATGTATGTACGTATTAATGAATATTTTTTTGATAATTTCATAAAAAAAGTTGGCAATAAAGAATGATGTAGATACATACATTCTGTCATGTTAATGGTCAAGTGGTGGTTGATGTTTTACTGGTGGTGTAGCAAAAGTGGGAGAAGAGAAGTACCATTCCACTACGTACGTAGCTCATTTCAACTTTGAGCTGACTACCTTTAGTACATAGGCTCATGTGCTTAGGCTTGTTGTTTTCTTGTGGCGTCTGCTGCCCTGTATTGGAGATATGGCATGAAAGAAGAAATCTTTGTTGTATGAGTGATGTGATGATGAGGACGATGTGTAGTGAAACAACCACTGCCTCTGTCCGTCAGTTTAATGGTATGGGAGTTGGAGAGAAGAAGACGAGGACGACAGACCAAGAAGAGAGAGAGAGAACTCAAACTGAGCCATTTGTTGTGTGAGAGAGTGAGCGTGTGATTGTAGCGAATCTCGAGGTGGTTGGGTTTTTGGTGGTTTGCAAAGAGCAACAAGAGGAGGAGAAGGAGCCCACACAAGATTTTGATGTAACGTTCGATTCTCTGTTTTTTCGTTGTTTTTTAAATGCTCTGGTGCAGTTGTTGTTCGCTCACTATAAAAGCTCATCCATCGCTGCTGCTGTTGCTCCTACTCCTGCCGCTGGAAAGTGTCTTTGCTCATCATCCTTGTTCTCTGCTTCTGCTACTGGATCCTCGCCTCTAGTACTACACGACGACCACTACTTTTTCTCATGTACTTCTTTGCACAGAAAGGAGAGCAGTTTGAGTCTGCTTCAACATCACCATCATCACAACCATCAAACTCATCGTTATTATCGTCAGTATCACAGTTGTAGTGCTTAGTTAGTAGAGCACAGGACTAGGAGACTCTGTCACTTTTGTGCAACAAATTATTAGCTACCTTCATCATATCATCGCCATCCTCTTGGCAGAGCTGAACCATCATATCGCACACACATAATATTTTTGTGCTATTTATCTTCCCTACTAATAGTCTCAGCTCTCTCTCTCTGCCTAGCGTTATTATTGTATTTTGAGTTTTTTTCATCCCCCCTTAAAATAAATGCACCCTCCTCCGTAGTACACCTTTACTTTTGGGTTTGATACTTTGTGCTAACACTAACTCACATAGTGCTAATTAGACTCAATGTGTTACTGACAATTAACTACAGTTTATATTGACTGGTCAAACAGGAAAAGGATTGTAAGTGAAATTTATTTGAGGAAACGGACAAAAATAGCAAAAGTAAAAACAAAAGAAAGAGAAAAATAAACTATTGTGACATTTAGTTCACGTTCTAATATTAAAATATTATTATGGAAGTTTCGGCGGATCATCCCCAAACTGGGAATAAAGTGGAGGATTCGGAGGAAGCCGCGGGACCACTGCATCGGCTTCTGTAAGCCAAATTAAAACAAAAGCCATTTTTTCATCCTCAGTTTCAATAATTATATGCTTCCCTTCCTTGTTTAAATTAAGCTGTTCTTATCCAAGGATTTGAATGAAAATGTTTTCCGTCTTTTTGTGTTTTTTTTTTTAATTTCCTGCATCAAATTAATTGAAGGAAAGTGTGTGGTTTTAGTAAATGTGCGAGAGCAAATGCATACAGGAATAAAAAAGGAAAGCACGCTCGTGAGCTCTTTTTTTTCATTTTGTGTGCATGAGAAACGGACTCTCAACAGGTTGAACAAAGGATGCATGTCTTGAAATGAATGGGAGAGATATAATAGGGAAATGTGTAGTTTTTGTAGGGAGAATGGAAAGCATTATTATATGAAGCTCTTTTCTTCAACGAACAACGTAACATATACTGACTGACATGATCTCTTCCTGGATTAATCTTGAGTCTGTTTTTCTTGCAAAGTATGCATATCCTATTGAAATCTGGAAGCAAGTTGAAGAATCCATTTTGTAATAATTATTTTTGTGAATTCTGATTTCCGTGAAGGAAAAGGAAAATTGAAATGGAAGGGTCAGTCAGTCCAGGAAGAAGATGAATTAAAGTGGTTGGACAGCTTTATACATATATCATAACTGGGGGGTACGAATTGTTCATAAAAACTGAGAGTAAAGCTTTGACTTGTTTTAATACTCCATAATCTGCATAGTTGTTTGGTTTGGTTTTTTTGGTGCTCCTTTGACAGGGAGCTGTTAGGAGGCTAAAGTTTGAAATAAATATTCCATTGAAAGTCAACATCGCTTAGAATGACGGTGATGATGATGATGATCTCTTGATGACGATGACAGGGATCAGTCTCACATATAAACTCCTTTTTTTCACACACGCACCCACAACTTTTCTGTTCCTTTACTTTTAGTTTTGGTATTTGGTGTGTGTTTATGTGTGCACACTGGGTTTTAGTGTGTAACACAGAGGGTAAAGAAGAGCTTTGTTTCAACGTTTGGTTGGCTATGCTATGACTCTGGACGACTGACGGGGAAAATATGCATGAGAGAGATTTATTCGAGCAATTTATGTAAGAATTACTTTTCCTAGTCCGATTCTGTAACAGTTTCAATGTCGTTTCAATCGGCTCTTCCTGTCTGGAAGTTTAGCACCCTTTTGCTAGTACAATACTGTACAAATACTATGGAGTGTTTCTCTAGCAAATGTGGTTCTGTTCTGTAAATACATTGTATTGTCAGCATATATTTACAAAGATCAGAGTCATTTATACATGGTTCGAGTTGACAT
Organism: Orchesella flavescens; assembly: GCA_964034955.1. Lineage (NCBI taxonomy): Eukaryota > Metazoa > Arthropoda > Collembola > Entomobryomorpha > Orchesellidae > Orchesella > Orchesella flavescens. The sequence continues at coordinate 19,746,306 of OZ035953.1, forward strand.
AAACACATGTTCCACAATATACCAAAGTTGCGTCGTTGTAAAAAAGACAACAGAGGTTCCGTCGTCGTTTGAAAAAAAGGGTGTCGATAGCTTCTCCACTTTGGATCATTGCTTTACAAATCTCTTGACAACACAGACAACAATCCTGTCGACATGTTTTTGGCCTCATCATCAACCTAAAACTTTGTCTATACATGGCACTCTCATACATACATGTATTATAAAACATCCTTGCGAATAGGAATATTAGCCCCAACCAAACGTATCCAAACTCAAAACTTAGCAAACTCAGTAGGCTGGCAAGCTTTTAATTTGTCAAACTATCTGACATTTTTTGTATGGGCTGAGAATCCTTTATTTTTTTCCAACCGCTCATGCAATCGTTGGCTGATGGGAGCTCATTGTAATGAAGATATATATCATTTTCGAATAAAATATGTCGTGTGACAGGCACCAACAAACTTATTTTTTGTTGTTGGCCATTCATATTACTCATTTTTGTAATGCACACATTTTTTGCCACGTACTTGTCAAAGTTTAGTGCAATTTTTTGGGGAGTTTTCGGATCATTTCATCTTCACTATTTCAAAATGGTGCTCAAAACCACATCGTGAGTTTCATCCACAGACATACGGAAGAGGTGGTAAGAAAAGAAAAAAGGTAGACAATAAAGCATTAAATTGTTGTGGAAAAATATTTTGAGCTTCGTTATTTATATTCAAAATCGGCAGCATGCCAATGCTGTCATGCATGCATTCCTCCGTTCCACTCCTTGTTCCTCATCAGTAGACAAGCGATTTGTCCACAAAAACAAGAAGGGAGAGGTTCAAGGGACACGAAATTGCAACAGAGCTTAAAAGTGTTTTGTTTCAATTCCAATAAACAATCCTTAGAGTCAAGTGCAAAAGAAAATTTCTTGTGCGTAAAATTGGTTTCTAAACTGCATGAAGCAATAAAAAAATAAATCACTTCTTGTTCAATCTTAATACTGGAGTCTAAGGTGGTATGAAATGTACATGATATTAGACACACTCAGTAAAATCTTACCTTTCGAAGCGCCATCATCCTAGACCCTCTCACTCTGTGTAGCTCATTAGTTGCTCATCATTTGCAAATGATCTTTTGTCTCTTCTCTCTCCCTCCGCAAAGAGCAAAGTACCTCGTAAAACAGTAAAAACTAATGAGTGACAAAAAACGAGCCGAGGAGACGCAACTTGAAGCATATGGGAAAAGTGGACAAGCAATTTATTATTTTCTCAGTGGGCCGAGCTTTGCAAAGCAAAAAATAGAATACTTACATCTGTGAAACGAATGCTGTTATGATATTTTTAGCGGTCTCATTTCATCTCATATCCATAATATTCTCTAAGTGAAAAAAATAAGTGTGCAAAATATTGAAGTTGTGTAATGAGGTTCTAAAATAATACTTGGTTGGTTGTTATGAGATAATATTCAGTCAGTCAGTCAGGAATTTCCATAGAAATTTTTGTTGTGCCCCCAGCATCATAAAAATTGTTGTTTTTGCATGGTTCACCAACCAATATCTTTAGCACAGTAAAGTCACTTGCCCTCCACAATTTATCACTCACTTGCTTGCTTTTTATTATAAATTCTGAGAGAAAATTGAGAAGCAATTTATTTACTAGTTAATAGACCAAACTGCAGTGTTATCATCGTCGTCTGAGCTTAAGCAAAACATATTATCACATTATCACTGTTCTAAATCTGCTCTCTTAAGCAATTCGTCAGAAAAACTGCCAACTTGCTCTTGAGCACAACTTTTTGTTTTCCTATCCATGCATGCATAGCATAGTCTAGTGTGTCACGCATCATCTATGTATTGATTTAAGTGCAGTAGTCCGTAGGACTTGTCTCATTTCATCAGCCAATATCAAATTTCATCTCTTTCAGCTCTTGTTTCTTATGAATGCCCTCTTTCACATAAAACATGGTTGATATAATGTTGACATATACAAATACATAATATGTATATAGACGTTTTATAACACGTTATTATATAACATCACCATCATCAACATCATATACTTACTGAAGTATACTAAAAGACACTATTTGTAGTTCAAAGACAATCTGAAAAGGCATTTCTTATAAACGTTGGTAGAATGCTTTTCGAAATTGTAAATGAAGTGCAGAGTTTCTCAAAGAAATTGCATTCCAGGGATCCTGACATGAAAAACATCACTTACGCACACACATTTTTTTAACGTTCCGCGTTGTAAACCAATGCAAATCTCTCATTTATCTTTGTGCTGTGTATACATATACACACCTAAACTAATTGGAGTGAATATCTTCTTTTTTCCATACTGGAGAGAAAAAATGCGTGAAAAATCATTTTTCTGTCTTGGATGAAAAATGAAAATTTCCTTGATGTAATACAGTAATACTCATTCCCATCATGACTTCCCATTTGGATGCCAAAGTTGTGTAAATATGACAATGAAAATTTTCTCTGCTGCCTCGCTTGTCTTCCACGCTAAAGTGAGTGGAAAAAGGGAAATTGCTTACGAAAATTACACCACACCGTGTGATAATCAATGTGTCGAGTGGAGATACAGTTGAGTCCGTGAGCACAAATCTTGTGCTCATTTTACTAAACTTGTGCAACTCCTAGTCTAGCATGTAGTAGTAGCTATGAACTTTCTTATCTAATTTTTGATGTAGACGGATCGCCCGCCTAACGATAGCGATAGTTTTTGTTGTCTCCGTGAACACGATTATACATATATATATTCACAACCTCTATTACAACTCCAATCTGTCTCATAGAATAGACACACATGTGCTTATGTAGATTACGCACTGCTTCCTGCACTTCCCTTGAGGCTTCTTTCTTATACACACTCTCATGAACCTGGTCTGGTTTGATGTGGTAGTGGTGAGAATCTGTAAAGCAAGCAATTTGTAAGGACGGAAGAAAATGCAAGCAAAACATTATTTTTTTTGAACGCACTTATCATTTCAAAGTGACTCTTGTAAAGTCAGGCAGATACACACTCACCGAAGCTACACACCTGTCCTCCTTTGCGTAGAAAAAATCTCATTTTTGAAGAGGATTGGATTGAGAATCGAGACCTTCCTTCTTGACTTAGCTTAAGCGTAACGTGTCTCAACTGGCCTGAAGTGCGTAAGAGATTTTCAAATTTCCTACAGCTCTCCACCACTCATTATATCTTGAATTGCATCATAATGATCCTAAAACCCATGTTGCCAAGTGCTTGATGGTGATGGGAGGGTCTGTTGAAAATGAGTGTTTTTTTACTCAATTTCTTAATGTATGTACATGGCTCTCCGCACAATTACACTTTTCCTTTATTCATATTCACCCTGAAGACGCATGAAATCATCTCGTGAATGTAATGCAAAAAGAAGTGGAAGTTCATGAGCTGGTTTTGGCATGTCTTTTAAAGTTTTGTAGGTAGCAATTGGTTTGGCATCATATCATTCTCTCATTCCAATGTGATTCACATTTTTACATAACCTAAAATTGACTTTGGAAACTGGCTGGCAGAGCTCACTCACACGTAGGTCAATATTTCGCAATGTAATTTCAGTTTTTTTTTATAAATTGAAAGAGTTTACTTTATCCCGTGCTTGTTTGTCTGTGAAAACGATCTTGAATACTGGGGTTCCAATCGGATCCATATTCTGACTCTGATATACGATGTCTTTATCCGGCCAAATATTATTACGTTGTCGAAAAATTTAAAGATTTTTATATTCCCTGCTCCTTTTCATTTTGCAGATATGCATGTTTTCATATTTGTTGCGCGTCTTAAATCATGTTAATATAAGCGTTGATGCATGAACGCACTGTGTAATCCAAAAGAGCGTTCACTCATCCTCATTTTGGCACCGATTATCACCCGGGATGAAAGTCTACTTGAGTCTTTCTCTCCCTTTCAAGTAGATTTGTTCTCTGAAAGATTTTATATATATTACAGGACGTTCATGGAATACTCTCTACGGCTTCATAGATTAATACCTTTCCCTTTACTTTTGGATTGATTATGAAAGAAGCATATCACCTTCAAAACATGTTTGATTCCAATATCATTTCTGCCAGTATCAGCCCTACTGTACAGGAGCTGCTTGGTAGATGATTACATTTTGTTTTATGCTGAACCTCCATTGCAAAAGCAATGTAGACGGGTTTGCTGATCGAAATATTGAAAGAGGCTGTCTCGTTGTGCAAACATGAGCGTTATGACATATGAATGATGTGTAATATTAGCAGCACCCCTAGCCACTTCCAACGAAACCGATCCCAATCCAAATCCAACAGACATAATATTATCGGCAGTTGGTCCTACATTCAGTTTGGTTTCTAATTCCAACTCACCATTGGAGGCACTAGGCACTCATCGTTTGTGAAGAAGATAAAGTGTGTAAATGAAAACTATGAGCGTGTTTACAAGTACACCCCGATGGGAATTGTAATTGTAATCGAAATGCTAATATACCTCATACCTACGCTGATTTCCTATTGGATGTATTTGAAAATCCGCACATAACCGAGCTAAAAGGATAATTACTATCATAACCTCTCTCAAAAAAGCTTTTAGCATCCTGTCCAGAGTTTCCCTAGTTTTATTACGATTTCTTTAAATTCAATGAATATACGTAAAAAAAACTTGAGTTTAACTAATATCGAGTCGATTTCGTGTGTATGTTTGTTTAATAATACGTATTGAATGACAGAGAGCAGGCTGAGAACACTGTGGTGATGATGATGTTGATGATGATGATTCAACATGCATGTACTAAATGTACAAAATATAAGTGAGTGTAAGCGAAACCTAAATACCACCTAAATTTTATGCTTTTTGCATGGTTTCTCCCCGAGAGTTCAAAGGCTTGTGAGAGTGAAATGATTTTATTAGCCACGCAGACAGCAACTGATCTCCTTGTCTACGAGCAGTAGTGTTCGATGTATATGAGCAATGCAATGCAATCCTTGTGGTTGTGACACTTTCCCTTTTGTTTGGCAACAGTGAGAAAACCATTCATTTCCGAAGGGATTTAATGGTCTCGTTCATTCTCTCTCTTTGACTTTCGTCTTCCTCTAGTTTTTTGAAGTGTTTACATTCCATCATGATTAGGGAACATGACTCACTGAAAAAAGAAGTTCGGAGAGTAGTGGAGTGAGTGGCTTCTCCTGCTCACTCACATCTATTTTGAAGAAAATAACCAGTTATTATGCCATAAAGACAAAATATACATTGTGCATTTATTTCCTTGCTTTGAACTCTTTTTAAGAGTGCCAACTGAAGGTACGCACGCATAAAAGACACGACACCAACTTTTTGGCGAGAAAACACATGGTAACAGGGGTTGCACACGTTTTCCTTTTTTTTAAATTGGAAATGACAAGCTTGAACCAAAATACAACAGAAGAGATAACACGCCGCATTTGTGTATTCATTTATTGTTTCTTTATTTACTGATTTATTTTCTTGTTCTGGGGAGGATTTCCTCATGACTGTTTGAGCTCATGTACTAATCCATCAGCAGATAGCCCATTATGAAAACAATTGTCGAGTGACATACCATCTTTCCTTTTCTTTTAAGACAGGCAGACAGGACAGTAGCATATGTAGTGAGTTAGCATGTGTTCCCAGTGAAACACACATTCAGCAACTTCCATTCTTGTTGTTTTTTCGTGGGTTCCTAAGTAAATCCTTTAATTGAGAGTTGAAATTCAAAGGTGTATAATAAATAGTTGCCTATTTAAAATGCAAATGTAATGCATTCACATTATTCACATTATTTCTTTGCTAGCTGCCGTAGCAGTTGTAGCACAGTAGCCTCAGAAAACATGTTGCGTGCTCATACAAACTAAACTAAAGAAATAATACAGAAAGAACAAAAGCTATTCTGTAAGAAAAAAGTGACATCCTTTTAGCCCCATTCAAACAGTCACCTTCCATCTTTTTAATCCCCTTTCTCAGTTTTTAATGCTGCACATTTTATTTAAGTGAAAACCATTAAGATCCTTAAGTCAAGTTTTAAAAAATGGATGTACATCTGCATCTTGTGATGTTGGATGTGAGTGACTTCTTTCACTTTCCTTCAGAAGACAAGTAACAAGCGGTTGATAATTCTTGGTGAAGCCAATGTTGTTACAACATGACGGGCACTCTTTCTTTTAATCTTCAGCTAACTAACCAATGCCCATCAAGTCTACTAGAACAAATACTCATTTAACATATCTCGATTCCATTGCATTACATAAACAATCAACTATCCACACAAACTCAAGTGGAAGTAGACGCGACAACGCTGCAACGCACACTCATAATTATAAGCAAAGGTATTACATTTATACAGATATGTACTTGCATATATCTAAAGTATATAGATGCTCAAAGGAAATGAGTTTTATTTTGGTAAAGAGTGACGCGACTGTGACTACGGCCACTGGCTTTAAGACTTTACGCCACATTTCTCTATAACGGTCTTTGTCGATGGAAAAAGGAGCAAAAAAATTTACCAGTTGATTTTTTTCTCGCAATGACTGTGTGAGTAAATGTTTGTGTGCTCATGTAGCAGATGTATGTACTTTTATTTCTAATCCGTAACTTTGTAAACTATTCCACCACCACCACCACCATACCACACATCACTTGCACTTTTGCATATATATATATACATATAGGTAAGCATTCCCTTTCGGTTGGTAATAAAATGCATTGGGTTAAGCATTAAGCGTGGATACAGGATAGTACATACGTGAGAATATTTGTACCTCTACCATCATCATCATCATCCGAAACATATCTTAGCAAACCACGTTTTTGCATTTTATCATGGAAAAGAAGCCGAGAAGAGAGATAGGAGGATAGAAGACGAAGAGAATTTACACATGTTTCATTATGAATGTCGCCGCTTTTTCAGTCGTCTCAATCGTCTTTTCGGTATCGTTTTGAGAATCAGTGTGGCATTGCCTTTTCGTTCCGTATCTTCTCCACCTGAAGAGCGTTTGCAATTGTTTGCATGAAGAAAGTCTTTTACAGAATTCATATAATTGTTCCACCCCACCTATATTTATATTTATGCTGAAGGGAGGGCTGAGCTCAAACTAACGTTTTTGGTCTCCTTTACATGTGTTGGATGACGTGGTGTTACGGTACCCCGTTTTCCAATTTTTATTTGTGCAACACCGTTTCGTTCTTCGAATCAAATTAGATTAGCTTTTTTGTGTGTCAACAAAACTTGTAATACATTTTCTGTGGAAGCAGATACTGTGGAGTTTGGTGAGAATTTATCTGATTTACCTTCTTTTCATGTGACTTGTTGCATAACCCAACTCTCAAAAAGTTTTCAATAGCAAAAATCAGTGGTCATAAAGAATCAAAGCCAGAATCAGTTGCGGATGCACATTTTCCAATGCGTGATATAGAAATGGGTATGTCAACTTGAGTGAAAATTTCGAGCGTATTGTTCATCTAGATGTGAAGCGAAGGCATTTCACCGTTGCTAATGTCTCAAGTATGACTGTACACGTTGTAAACAGCCAGCGTTGCCCTGCACTTGTTGGTTACTTCTAACTCAAACGGATATACGGGGCTATAAGGTCAAAGCGACTGGTAATGGGGAACACAAGGCTTTTTCTTCTTTATTATCTCTCTCAGTCATTCTTTGTGCACATCATGTGGCAAAAGTCGAAAAGCTGATAGTACAACACTAGCAGCAAAAACCCATATCAAAACCATTAATGCCAGCACTTGGGCACAGTTCATTGCATTTTTGGTAACATTTTATTTGCTTGCGTACCTACGTAGCGTGTAGCTTTGTCCGTTTTGCTTTTTATGCTGTTTATTTCCAGTCTTGTGTAAAAATATATAAAAGCAAGGATTGGAACTGAAGTGAGCATACATACATAAAAGCAGCCAGCAGCATAGTATATCATTTTATGTTGTTAACGATGAATGTATGAGTAGTCTCCGTTTATGTGGCTTTTTTTGCTGAAATACTTATACCAACTTGTTGACTGACTTGAAGCAAGCGACAAAAAAATATACATGCTGCTGATTTTTTGAAGTAAAAATTCAGCTTTTTTCCATGCTCTTCCCTTGGCCCTAAATTAAGTGAACATCCGGCTTTCATTTTTTATTATTCATTTACATTAAGTAAATGAGCAAAGGGAGCTCATCTTAAAAAATGTACTTGCTCCGTTGTAAGAATTCAGATTGTAGTGAAGTATAAAAAAGCCATACATACGTACATACATGTGCTTATTGTTTCCGCTTCATTCTCATCCTTCAATTTCAATTTGAAGAAAAACTTTACTTGTATTGCTCAACTATATTATGTATTGTATATGTCTTGCAAGCGCTACAAGACAGAGGGATGAATCCGATAAAGTTTAGATATGAAGGACCATTATCCCCTTTGATTCCATTTCACTGGCTACGAACTGAAAAGTGTGTAGATGATATTGACTATGGTAGAAAATGGATTTGGCGAGTCAACTCTTTCCTTTTCTAACTACGGAAAGCTTTCAACTGAAATTGAATTTTAGCATTTTCACTCTAATTCGGTACACAATTTGCATCATCTCAAATCTTTTAGTTTTGTCAATTTTCATACATACACACATATAGATGTGAGTAGGGTTTTCACTGGCTTCCTTCAGTTGGAACTTTTCATTATATTCGAATGTTTCTACGTGTATGTATGAATACCTACATGTGCGAACTAAATTACGTACGTACCAACAGGGAAAATCTATCTGAAATGAGTGTTTGCCTGCTTCTAGCTCAATATTCCCATAGTGATAGTAATAATATAGCTCTCCGTCTTTGGCTTTGTCGTGAAATCAGGAAAACTTGGGGAGAGAAATATGTGTTTGAAGATCAATAAACAGAACAAGTACGGTACAGTTTCATCATCATCATCATGATATCACCATCATGAAACCACTCACTCACATGCTTGAACGATGAGGATGATGATGAACTTTGAAAATTGCTTGTTTGATCATATTCTATTTTTTTCTTAGCTCTTCATCTCGCTTTCTTCTCCATATCCTTCTTTCAAAGAAGAAGCAAGAGCACAATATTTATTGCTGAAAATGGTGGAACGATTTCATTTCAAATTTTCTCAAGGACAGTTCATCATGTTGTTGAATAATGAAAGGTTTGGTATGTAGGTATATGCATATATATTCATATAAATTAGCTCCTTCTTCACTCACTCTCAATATATTTCCATCGGTCATTTGTTGGGTTGAAAGAGAAACTTGAAATATAATTTCAACTGAAGCATTGCTAAACAGTGTAATAACGCAATGTAATATATGTCACTCTCTTATTTACTGTTTCTAACAACATTCCTACGTTATTTTTTTTCGCAATTCAAACGCTCCCCTTGATCATTAAAAGTTTGTTTAATCAAATCACAAGAAAACGACAAGTTTATCAGAGTTACTTACGAACACCCGCGACGCAACCCTTGCCTTGCCCTCTTGGCTTACAGAATGAAGTTAAAAAGTTTAACTTTGATAAGAGGAAATAATTATACGCTTCTTCTAAACTTATCAGCCAGTCTAGCTTATCGCATTGCCGTCCAATTTAGGTTAGTAATTTTCATGCCAAATTGACTTGTTATGACTCAATGGATTTGAGACTTGTTCTACTGCCTTTGTTTATCATATGTATAAGTCCAGGAGTAAAAACTTGGGCAAAATAAGAAACTAGGAGGGGTAGATGACATTTAGTACACAAACACACACACAAATAATATTTATGGGTCAGGGTCATATGTATGCATGTCGTTTTTACTCAAATACTAATTTTATTATGTGGATGAAGCTACAATTCATTCTGTAACATTTGACCTCTCCTTCAAGATGACTTTAAGCAACCTTACTTTTTCTTCTTGTTGGTTAAAGAGTGTTATGAGGTGGGCGAGTGTTTCATGATGTGAAAAAATGATGATGTCAGTCAGTTAGCTACATTTCTGGTTGAACATTGCATTGAGAAAAGAACAGGATCATTGAAGACTTATAATTATGTGTTGGATTCTATACCAACTTCATTCTTTTTCCAGTGTAGTTATTTTGTTGTTAAGCCGATAAAAGCTTGAAGACATAAATATGATCTTTGCTAAGTTTCCCTCCTCATTTATAACCATACGCTGTGTGTGAGCATGCCGAAAAGAGCTGGTTGAAAAGCAGTACTTAACCCACTAAAATGAAATATTATAATGTTGATCTTGTTAAGAATGTGCTAAGACTGAACACAGACCAGACATCAAAATCTCAAATCAAACTGCCATAAAATTATGTAGTGGGCTGCACCTTTTAGTAACAATACTTATTTTATGATTTAAAAACAAGAAACACAATAATCATGGTCAATGTATTGCTAGTTTTCACATTTGTACTTTGGCCAAAATGTAGCATCATGTGAGCCAGGTGGCAAAATGTAAGGTTATGTTCTTTCTTATGCCTTATTCCAGGAACTCCTTTAAAGGAACATGAAGGAAATTCAGCATTACTTAATTCACACGCAGATTCCTTTTGATTACAAATTCTGAGCATGTATGGAGCTAGCGAGTGAAAGAGAATTGCATGAAAAGTATTAGGTTATTATGGCGCCACAGGCTAGAAACATGTAATATAGATGGGGCCGGTCTTACACAGTCATCATCACCAGTCAGGTTTACATTTTCATGTGCTTGTTTTATAGAAAAGGAATCAGCGAAAGGAAAATGATAATTTGATGTGTAGTTTTTATATGTTAACAATATTGATCTGCCAAAGTCCATAATAACAATTCCATAATTATGTAGCCGTGGTGGGTCAGAATCAACATAAAAAATGAGAAAATTACAGGCATTCAAAAGTAAATAGAGGGATGCTTGCTTGCATAAAGTCGACTGAAGGTAGTCATATTAAGCTTTGTTAGCACATGATTTTTCCTTCATTCACCATTGCTCCATTCCTCATGTCGGCAATTTTAAGTATTTTGGTAGCCACACTCTCAAACAAAACAATGATGGAAGCGTGTCGATTAATGATAATGAAAATCGTACTGGTTGCCAGTCAGAATTGTATTTGGATATAAGTTAGGCTACCCAAATTTAACAATTATGGATGAGTGGAGGAAAGTAACTAAATTCACTGTTCGCTCAAGTACTTTTTGTTGGTGTTTACCACCACCTTGTAACGTTTCCCTTCAGCTCTCGTAGTTGTAGCAATTACATGAGATACAGATGGGGAGAGAAAAGTACAGGGTTAGTTTTTTACAAAGCACAAGTGCAACAATTGGTAATTAGCAGAGAGTGCACTTGTGATGTTGTCAGCATGTCCAAATATTTTCACCAGACTGAACAGATATAGATAGATGGATGGTGGATGGACGGTTGAAGTGAGAATGCGCATTTTTATGTAAGAGCTAGCTGAGCACATTTTTCTCAATACCAGACAAATTTGGGTGACGATCATGGTAATTGACAAAACAAGCAATGTCATGGATTCGTACTCCATCACTGCTGATTTTAGAATTTTTTTTGTCAACCACTCCAAATTACGCTAGATTGTTTGTGTGCATTAAGCATATTTTATAATGTGGTATGCATTCCTTTGCACTTTTCTATCCATCAACCTCATCGCCATCACTATACCCATCAACACAATGATAAATGGCCTAATTGGCATTGATTTAATAAAAGACATGACTCATTTGATAGTAAACACCGTCCTTAATTCTGGACGGTTCTTTTTATAACTTAACTTATGTATCACAACGCATCTTCTGCTAAATCCACTGGAATATTTAAGACAGACTTGTCTTCAAATTATGCGACACTGCAATGCTTACTTTGCAATTATGAAATGCCAAAACTGTCTTTATCAATCAACTATCTACTTTAGTTTTCATGTGAAAAGATCTGTTTGTTATGAAAGGCGACATACAATGCTTTTCAAATAATAAAAAATATTTCTACATCTTGTTTCTCTTACTCGGAGGCAACGCATGCATAGTTTTTGAATATAGCAATTATAGAATCATCTTGTTCTTAAAATGAAATTTGTGATTATGCCATGTTTGATGTGCTCTCATAATGTGACGCCACAATAAAGCAAACAACGAAACGACAGAGTCATGAAATCATCATGAATGGAAATGACGACTACATCATAATTATATATGGGGAATTTGAGCCGATAGCACCCCCAGCTAGCCAAAGTTGCACACTGTTTGAGTTGAAATGGGGATGATCATTATTTTTTATAGCTGTAGTTGTCATGTCATGTCATCTCATCACATCAGATCACCAGTGCACATTTAAATTTATTTTAATTGGTCATTTGGGAATCGAAACTCTGGCAATGCTCTGGAAAATGTAAACCGCAAAAGCGTATTGTACTTTGACGATCATACCAGCTTTATTGCGATAATGCACCGCTGTTCCTCTGGCCTGCCACATTACGAAACAGCATCAAAGGGATCCTGCGATTGTGATAATATCCCAGATACCATTGCTTTTGTAATTCTGAAGCAAAATATGGAGCAGGCAAAAACAGACTGGCTATTTACGTTATAAATAGGAATGAGTAGAATAATACCTACATATTTATATTCAGCGTTATTAGGTACAGCATTATTGGGGCTCAGGCTGGGACTAAATAATGAAGTGGAGGGTTCACACTGACATGAAAAAAAAGAGAAGTGAGAGTATTCTCAGTGACAATACACTTATGCTCTCTCATCGTCTAAAAATTTGTCATATAGCATTTATTACAGCTCAACTTTGGACAGTCGCTGAAGAATCAAATTACACCCTTTCACAGGACGCCATGCTGTTTGCACAGTGTACATGCATAAAATGCTAATGTGCATGCAATGTACTTTTATGGATCTATTCTCCCCCGAGTCATAAGAAATCTAAATGTTTTTTATGGGATTGAATGTGAGCTGAATGATGGTCAAACGTCGGCATTTTGTCACCCCTCTCTATGGTTATTTATGACTCTATGCAGAGCAAATAAATGGTCATTTAACTCTCTTAATGGTGAAAGGAAGTTGAATTAATAGCAATGCAACGACATCAGGGTAAGAAAGGCAGAAACCATCACTCGAGAGATTTACAACATAGTTTTGGGTGCACACATTTTGTACAAAAAACCTAGACTTGATACAATAAATAAATAGGATAAGAGGAAGATTGTAAATCTTGTGAAACTGGCTTGCAAATATCAGAAATATTGAAAAGGAATGCTAATCCCTTGTTTTTTATTGAAAATTTAGGTCATCCACCCCAATCAAAGCCATCCGTCAAGCCACCGAAGGCAAAAGAATGGGGCAAAAATTTCGTCCCCCCACCGCCCAAGGTGCGTGGAAATGTTTACGCACCAACCTTCTAACAATGCTTACCGTCGCTGGCGTCCTGGCAGGTGTCGCTCTCGGGTTTATCCTTCGAGGTTCCCGTGAAGAAGAATGGTCGCAGAGAGAGCAGATTTACGTGAAATTTTTCGGAGACATATTTCTCCGAATGCTAAAAGCACTGATTTTACCCTTAATTGTGTCTTCTCTCATATCTGCCATTGGATCTCTGGACCTTAGTCTTTCGGGAAAGATTGGTGCTCGAGCTTTGGCATACTACATGATCACAACGGTTTGTGCTGTCGTTCTTGGAATCATTCTGGTTTGTGCAATTCACCCTGGTAAAGTTACTACGGAAAAGATGGAGCAAACTAACAAGCCACGGGAAGTTACTACTGCTGATACCTTGATGGATTTGGTCAGGTATGGATATGAGTTTTATATTTTCTTACTTGCTTTTTTATAGCTTGCACTAAATCATTCATCCCCCAACAATAACCAACCACCACGCATGAAAAAAAATGTCTTAATAGCCTTGTCTAGTTTAGTTTTTGTCTCACATGTAAGTACTTATATATACCTAACATCTCATATTAATCAACCCATTGAGACAATAGGAGGATAAGTAGTTAGAGACCAGTAGGCATTTCCATAACGATAATGACTTTTCAAATGAAGCATGTGACGTGCGAATGATTACCTCTTCATAAAACGTGGCTGCTTGAATGAATGCAGGAGAAAAAAATATTTCATCTTCACTAAATTGCATTTATCAACATAGTGAAACATTTAAAGCGATCCCATAAATCATTTGAATGTAATATAGTTTGCAAATCTTTTCTATCATATCACATTTATTATATGGCTTCAAACACCTTTTTGTTGACGGTTATCGATTTCTCATTCAGAGATTAAAGGAGTAGTGGGTCCAACTCATTCATTTTATTATTCAACTAGTCAACCAAGAACCAAGCCTAGCCTCCAGAGCTGCATCCCCATCACAATCCAATCAACATATTTGCCTATTAGTATTGCCAAAAGGTGTTGCATAATTTAGAGACGGGTATCAAGACTAGACAGCTTGTATACAATACTAATCTTTTGTTTTTGTCAATAAAAATAAGAAATGTTTCAACCCATTAAGCAGGAGAGAGTTTTATGTATGCATGTTCATGAATTAAAAACAAAACAACAGGTAAGCTTTTTGATGAGACTATAGCTGTGAGAGACCCATCATCATCTCCATTAAACTAAAGCCAAAAGCAAAACACTCTTGGCAATATTGAATGCAAGTTGAGCAAAAGTAGACAAGCGTGCACCCTCCTTCCTCACCTTACTAGCACATAGCTGAATAAAGGTCTGGCCACTATTACCCACTTTTTGTTTCTATGTGCATGGAAGACTTTTGAAGATTAGAAATGAAGAATGAAATGATGATGATGAGATGTATTGAAGCATCATAAACTTCCTTACAACAACAAAAAATGGTTGGGTATTATATATTTTGGAGCAAAAATTATGCAATCAGCTATATAAACGCATTAACAAACTGGGTTTTTAGTGGATGACCAACACCATCTTCTTTTTAGTGTCTCGGCCCTTCTGTGTGATACTATCTACTATCTCACGTATAATTTACATTCACGAAACACCCCCATCGTGGTATATACATACGTTTTCCCTTGTATTCATTCTTTTTTTTTGTTTGCTATTTGACTGAATAATTTTCGTAACTGCCAAATGCCAAAAACTGGAATCATAATCATGTGAGAGCCACGTTTTTGAAGGCAAACCAGAATTTAGAATGATAAGAAGGTTAGGATTTTTTTTGAAAGGAAGAAAGAAAATAAAGATGAGTAAATGAAGATTCCTTCAAATATTCCTTGTCAAAGTTTATTTCCCTCAAAGAATCTTTTAGAAAAATGTTTAAATCTAAACTATGACGCAAATTGATGTTTTAAGTAGGGCCAAAGGTTCCTCCTTGAAAACATTTAAATATGGGATCTAACGTGAAGTCTCAAGCTGCCCAACTAATGCATTATTTATAAGCCTTTGTGTATTTCTAATAAATACATTTTATTCAGTTATGATCCTATCATTTAGATTGTAAGTGGAGATGTGTACGCGTGCGGATTTTGCAATCATTATTTGAATCCAACATCAAAATATAATTGTCTGGAGAGAATCCTTCTAGATAAACAAGAAACCTTTATATTTGCTACATGCCATCCTTATGTGGCATATCATCATGGTTAATAGTGCATGTTGAATGTTCGCTGTGGTTCTGGTCGCTCCCTACATAGTAATGTAATCTAATAATGATATAGCCCTTGAAATTGAATTAGTTTAATCATTTAACTTGTTTCATGGGAGGAACGCCCAGTAATCATGACTATTTTTTTGTTGAGCTTTCCTTAACAATAATTGCTATTCATACTGACTGCTCTACTCTTTCCCTCTCTCATGTATTTGTGTTTTCATTCACTTTTTTTGTGTGAATAGGAACATGTTTCCACCCAACCTTGTTCAAGCTGCAAGTTACCAGGTAAATTATTACGTTTATTTCTATTGTATATTTCATGATACGAATCTAACTTGGACGGCTTTTTGCAATACAAAAGGCTTGCATAATTATTTTTCTAAAATGGAAAAGGGAATCTTTTGGGAAAAGAAATATTATTATATGAACTTCTTTTGCTTTTCGCTTGCAAATTTCTCTTATCAGCAAAACCACAAAGAATGAAATATTATTATTGAAAAGAAAATGTGCTTCAATTTCACAACAACCAACTCTAATTCTCAGCATGCTTCGGTATTCCATTAGCCTTGTTTTTCAGCCGTCGTCATAACCAAAGTGGTTGACTTGCGCTTGCAATTAAGATATATGCCTCAAGGAGCCAAGTTTTATGTCGCTATAATTGGATTTTTATGACGTGATGAACATGACATGACATCAAGTGATGATGGGTTGATCTATGACATTTGAAATTTGTTTGTTTCAGTACCAAACCGTACTCGAGCCACCTACAAGCGCACAACTTCAAGCGGCTGCTGAGAAGAACATGAGTAATATTATTTTTTCTGGATTACGTTACAATGACGTCATTTAAACAAACATTTATAAAAACGAAACTAATATTCTGAAGATATTTGATAATATAATTTGGCCTTATATTTTCCTTCCCATTATAGCAATTGAGGTGACAGATTATTTGATGAAATCTAAGTATGTTGATGGCACAAATATCATGGGTCTCGTGGTTTTCTCAACCGTGCTGGGAATCACCCTTGGAAAAATGGGAAAGCGGGGCAAACCGCTCCTTGACTTTTTTACCAGTCTCTCAGAATGCATGATGATTATCACGAATTGGGTTGTATGGTAAAGGCATTCATGTGTATTAAGAAATGACAAATATTTAATGGGTGGGTGATGTGATAATGATGATGATGAAGAGTAATAAGAAAAGAAAATGCTTTCATGTTTCCTATTATTTGTGAAGGCTTTCACCTGTTGGAGTCTGCTTTTTGATTGCTGCCCAACTGCTGGAGGCCAAGGATATAGGCCATATTTTGGAAAAACTCGGAATGTATTTCATGACTGTCCTCTTGGGTTTGTTTATTCACGGTTTTGTGGTGCTCCCTTTTATGTACGGCGTTGTTACCAGAACACTCCCGTTCAAGTTCATTGCAAATATGACACAAGCACTGGCCACGGCTTTCGGTACTGCTTCAAGGTAATAAGTTGATTTGTTAGCCTTGTATTGCATATATATAAACTTACAGTTTCAGGTGAGGGGTTTTTCAAACTGAATAAATGGTTTTTCTCAGTTCTGCAACCTTACCGATCACAATTGGATGCTTGGAGGACAAGAACGGTGTGGATCCCAGAGTATCAAGATTCGTTTTACCTATTGGGGCAACAATCAACATGGATGGAACTGCTTTGTATGAGGCTGTTGCTGCTATTTTCATTGCACAAATGGAAGACCGTCCTTTGTCTCTTGGAGCTATTATTGCTATCAGGTAAGCAAATGTGTATGTAGGTTGACTTTGTCTTCATGTGTTTGATGCAAGTTGATTAGTTTATAATTAAATGGAAAAGTCTTAACAGCTTATAATATATAATGCTACATCAATACTTTTCCCCAGTATCACTGCAACCGCCGCTAGTATTGGAGCCGCTGGTATTCCACAGGCTGGTTTGGTTACAATGGTTATGGTTCTGAATACAGTTGGACTCTCAGCAGACTACGTAGCTTACATCATTCCTGTTGACTGGCTGTTGTGAGTGCTCCTAAACACACCCGAAGATTCCCTGTCCAAATTGAGTTATTATTTCCGCAATATTAATTTGCTCCATTTTCTCTGATCATTCTAGGGATCGATTCCGTACAACAATTAATGTACTTGGCGACTCTCTCGGGGCTGGACTTGTGGACGCTATAAGTAAAGCGGAACTTGAGGCAATGCCCATGCATGGTAGAGAGGGACCTCAGACCTCAGAAGCAAGGCAAGAGAAGGCTGGAACGTCAACTGAAGAAGATTGGCACACAACACCAATATAGATAAAAAGAGGGTAGAAACATGCGTGTGGCTCATATACATACATACATCTGTAGTTTTTTTGTTAACCAAAGTATGAAACGTTGCCGTTGCGTTGTTCTCATTCAGTCGTTATACATTACATTAAATCTCCAAACTTTCGTTGTTTTTTTTCTTTTGTTTAACTACAAAATTAATTATTGTCAACGGACACAAAAAAAATATTACATGAAACAGTAAAGCTTTAAAAAAAATGTTTAAAACCTCGTTTTAAATGTATGACCACTCCGGTCCACTTACAATTAGTGAAGTCGCGTTAAAAATACCAATAACTTTAATGAGATGAGATGAGGGTGAATGCTAATACTATATACATATATTATAAATATTATATTATATTATATTGCTAGAGGAAAAAAATAGTATACTTTGGAAGAACTGTGAGCGAATGCTTACCTACAAATTAAACTTAGTTACAAATTATTATTAATATTATTCAATTTGAAAAAGTTTCCATAGCGTATTTGTCCTATTAATTGATTTAAAACACTTAGAAGATTTGATAATTTATCAAAAAAAAATATTATTACTCGTAAACATTATTATTGGCTACCAAAAAGAGAAGGAGAGAATGTGAGCATGAACGTTTGAGCAGTAATATGTAACCCGGTATGTTTAAGTAAATTTCATAATATATGTTCTAGGTACTTGCAGTTTTTCTTAGCTTAAAATATTTTCATCCATTCCCAAAATATGATAATTATATTATTCAGTGTTCGATATTTAGTAATACTTGAAAAAATGAAAGAAAATTTAGATGTGAATGTAAAAATGTATTTTCTAATAGTTATGTGAAGAATTATTAGAAACATATTAGAACAATCTACTATAAAAAAAATTAGCTTGAGAGGAAACTATATTAATTGGACTTACTAAAAAAATTATAAATAAAAATGCTAAGATGTTGTTTTTCCAGTTTCGTTCATAAAAACAGAAAGATCCTATGATGTGTAGCGACTTAAGAATACAGCCATATCATAAAGAAATATACATACAACTCGTATATCACAGAGAATGAATGTTAGTGTGAAAAGGAAAAAAAATGTTATGATAATGTCATGTCAAAGATATCTCAGCCAAAGAATTTTGTCTCTTCTTTGATTAATATAACATAATATGAAAATGATTAGATTGATCAGTTACTTGAACTATTTTACTTGAGTTTTTAAAAAACAATACCCGTTACTTTTTTGTTTTATATCTTTACAACTTTTTATGAAAAATACTAACTTTTATTCTTATTATTTTTAATTTAAAAGATAATCTCTAAGATTTTGTTCATTTTTGGTACTAACTTCTCTGTAAAAAAAGAACAAAAAAATATGTAGTACTAGAGGTGTGATTTGTTGTATGTTTTCTGTCAAAGTGTTTATCTGTGTCGCATAAAATACCTTCCTTGATATTAAGATTTCCTTTCTAAAGTAGCAAAAAACCTAATTCGGATCTGGGGTAAACTACTATAAATGTCCAATGTCCTTCCAGTTTAAATAATTCTAACTATAAATTTTTGTCGTTTTATGTTCGTAATAAAATAAACAGTAAAACTAACTTAAATGTGTCAGTGGAATGTTTTAAAAGAGTATAATTATACTACATACCTAGCTATGTATATAAATACTAAACAACATATATATTGTACACGGATTTACGTTATATCAAATGATTTTTTTTCGGTTCAACTGTTTGACTAGGGTTTTGTTTCTTTGTTATGTAGGCGGTGTAATATAAACCAGTAATAGAGGAGCAGAAAAAATCCTTTACATCAACTTAACAATTTTGTTTCCATTAGTAGTTACTTTTTATGACAAAATTTGAGAAAAATAAATGCTTCTTTGTGATTATTTTGTAGCAAAAGAACGTAAAAAGTGAACAACTTGTGTATTCATTTATCATTTTCCTTCTGAAATATTCCTCATCACATAATGATGCATCATGGGCATAAACTATACGAAATGAATGCTCAGCTTTGTTTTAAGTGTAATTTTTAATGGTATCATGACATCATCTTGCAGAGATAAAGAAATGTGTACATAGTGACGCCGACATTTTCAAACGATGAATGATTCATTTTAATTTATTAATAATAATTTCATAACAACAAATGAACGACTTTTTATTTGCATAGATAAGTAATCATTGGTGTATTCGTCTTACATACAGTACCTACATTAATTGATTAAATTAAATAAATAAATTAGCTGTTTTGTATTGCTATGAGGTACAAAAAAGATCACACAAATGGCAAACAACTTCAACGCAGGAGAAGGTGGTGGAAAATACTAATCAGGAATAATTATTGCCTGGAGGTGATATGTCAGCAAAAAATATGCACTACTACATAATTAATAGGGTTTTTAAAAAAAAGATGAACTAGAACGAAAGATTAATTTGTCTTGAAACATTTTTTTTTAGCTTAGCGTGTAATTATTTTATATTAAACAACTTGATCATCATAGGAAAGTATTAAGTTTAGTGCATAGATTGAAATCCTGTAAAAAAGCTTGGTAATGTGTGTTATTGACACACTACCATACAATTCTTATTCATATAGTATAAAACTGACTTGAACAGATCTCTGAACTCTGTACGAGACACCAGGTAACAAAAGTGCAACACGGTGTGGTAAGTATATATCAATCGATTGGAATATTATGTAGCATTATTTTGAAGGAATTAAACTGAGAATACTGTCATACTGTCATGTCATAAACAGAAGTAATCAAGAAGAAGAAATACACAATATATATGTATATAATATTATAATTATATCACTGATATAAAAAAATCTATCCCGATGAAATATAAGAAATATATATAATATATTATATTACTTCTGAAATTGCTATTACAATGCCGTTTACACAAAGAAAAAATGATAACAAGAATTAGGTGCAGTTGCAAAGTATCATTTAGCTCTCTTTCATATAACTGGACTGATAGGGAATATACTGGGAGGTGAAGCGTTGGCGTTGGCTCAAAAAAGTGTGTGATGTAAACTTGCATTGCTAGAAATATCCTCATCTTTTAATCTCAAGTAAATAGCTGCCATTGCACTTGTAGGGGTAAGTGACTTGACTACATTTTGGTTTTTGTGTATGAGTGTGTCTTGTTAAATAATTTCACGTTTTATGGCTGAAACTGGATTCGAATAATAACTGGAACAGTTTCTAGCCGTGTTTCCATGAATTCATCCAACCACCACTACTATCTGTATAGGATTTAAAGCTTGAAATTTAAATTGCTGAAGGCTCACAAAAACAATAGCATCTTTATCAAACTATGAGCAAAATGGATGGCTTTCACAGATTATCCAAAGAAAGTGACATTACATTACATTCTTTCTTTACGTGACTTGCTTTGATGAAAAGAGAATTACTTCTGATTGTTTCAACACATTAAAATTAAAATACAAAAGAATGTGCTAAGCCTCAGGCTTTAGAGCACGTACGAGATTCTTGGCTAATCTTAAAAAAACTTCTCTTCTTTAGTGAAAGTTTGCACATTCTTTTTCTCAAGCTTTAATTCGTATACATGTATGAAATATGGAATCTCATTTGAAGGTAATACAAGTTATAAATGTCGTTTTGGAACTGTACAATCGCATCCACTTACTCATGACTCAATCATCCAATCTGTTTTCCATGTAAAATGAGAATTTTTTTTCGATGTTGTTGACATCAATTTGGGCAACTTTCTAAAAACATATTTTCGGCCCAGTAAAATATTAAAACATTCCTATTTCCCTTGCATTGGATGATCATACCTCTTGGACTGCTGCGTCAGATACGTAAGTACTTTGGTTTCGCATACTGCACGTTATATTATAAAATATATATAACAAACGAATTACTAAGGTTACGGAAGGACGAGTTGCATTTTCATTGGAAGGTGACAAGAGTACATTACAATTTACAAAGACAAAATAGAATTGGGATAAAGGACCCAATTGCTACGAACACAGGAAAAATCGCGGATGTTAATGTTACATCTTCATAAGGATCAGCAACTTTTGGCCCACTTGGTTTACGATTTTTTGACGCTTTCGTCTCTTCAGGCTCTGAAACAACTTCTTCCTCCTCCTCCTCGCGATAAGGAATTGGAGGTAGCTGTGGCACATCTAAATTAAAACAAATCACAGAATTGATGAAGATTTCAACCTAGATTTTGCAACCTTTGTGTAAAAAAATTAAATTATGATTGGATAAATCAAGCTGTACCTTCTGCAGTTCCCTTCAATACGTATATTGCATTGATTTTTGGATTATCTCTATATCCCTATAAGTTTTTTATCAATGAAAGTGTCTATAATTAGTATCGTTAACAATCGGAACGGATTAAAACCAATCGGTCTTAACTAGATTTGTAGTCATACCTTAATAAACTCAATCCGTACTTTGCCCCCTCTAATGTCGGACTCAACACCATTGTACATTAAAGACTTTTGGTTATTGGTGACTTGAAACGGGACGATTTCATCATAAGCTACACCATGGCCTACCTTCTCATGTATATCGAGATCAGATATGATAGTATGATCTCCATTCAGAACAACGTCGAATACCTAAATGGTAATTATGGGGATAAATATTAGATGTACTGGCTTGTATTTTTTTATGAGGGGAGCACTTTAAAAAAAAGTTTAGGTTCCTACCTTCATGTTTGGTGCGTTGAAGTACACCTCACAAAACTTTAAAATCATGACATAATCCCCATCTTCATTAATAGGGATGTCGTAACCAAAGGTGGAATGATGATACCTCTCAGTCTGATACAAAATCTGATCATTTGGATGCACTCTTCCCACTGACAACAAATGTCTCCCGTAGTCCGAGGCAATGCCCACTTTCAGCGTATCTCTTTGGTAATGGATCCCATGAACATCAGTGTGAGCATCTCCCCCAGCATTCACAGCAAACACGACCTTAGCCCCACCATTTACTTGACCACTGACAACTGTGATTATCAGCACTATGACTGGCAAGCATATTTCAATGCGTTGCATCATTTTTGGGGCCGTCCCTGTCCAACTTGGTGTCCACTCTGACACTGAAGTTTGGGTGAGTTTCTTTGGTCGTCAATACTAGTTGTAAAACAAAAACACTTTTAAACATTTCTTGAGCTGATCAGTTGATGAATTAATTTGGACAGGTGATTTTGCGAATAACTATGAAATGCTTGTTTCTCCTACCTTTTTTTTTTTTAAAAATGCCTTTACTTCATCAGTTAAGCAAGTCCTATCCAACACATCATTTCCAGCGTGGTTGATAAAATGATGTGACAAAAGACCAGATTCAATGTTGACGTGGCTCAGATGCATTAATATTAATTACCTGAATAAATATTCATAAATCATTCATTCTCCACTTTTACAGTTCTAATACTTACATCTATACCAAAAAAGACTACGTATTTCATAGGCTACAAGATGAAGTTAAATAAATGTATAACTATGGCTTGCGGCTAGGCTGCACATTGAAACGCCGACTGTCACATTAATAATTGAAATATATATGCTCCCGACCACTTGCGTCAGGCACAAAACAAAAGTTTTTAATTGCTTTTGTACAAATTTTCAACCGCTATGTTCATAAGTAGGAAGCTGTAAATAGGGAGTATAAAAGCAACCGGCTACAAGCGACAAAGTTTAAAATCAACAACCAGCTGGCACATGCAATAAAATCATGGTAACAACTGTCATTTGACAACTTGACACTGGCTTTAACCGCATAAAACTTTGAAAATTATAAGCCGGTCGGCCGGCCGGCCTGCTTCAGCTTTTGACGGTAGGGATAAGCACGTGACTTTCATAATTAACATGATAATTACTAAGAAAACATAAACAAAGCATACACAAGTTACCTTTAATTTGCACCGGTTCAACAAAGCCGCAACACTCCACCATTTATTGCACCGCTCACACCACGAACCAACTGCACTTTCGTTATTTACACAGGTGTAACAAGTTATGTTAATATTTATAAATTTTATTGCAAATTTAAAAAAAAACTTGCAATAATAGGCCTTGGGTAAATATATTATTGCAAAAAAAATACTGTAGAAAAGTTGCTGTCACCCAACCCTTAAAATTAATATTGCTGAGCTGATGATGAAATTTGCTTGACGTTATCACAAATACCCGTTTATTAAAATCGTGGTAGAAGGACTAGACAAGAAATTTGCACACTCGTATTTAATAACATAACTGTTGACGTTGACTGCTGTCTAATGAGATCAAAGCGGATGAAAGAAGAGGAGGTGGTCACAAATTTTCATCCAGATGGATACGAGTTGGAGGAGAATTAGCACATATTTTACTTGTCTTGTTTAGGGAGTTTTATTGCATCAAACCATTTTCCGTATCAAATCTCTCACTCTCTAGTACTTAACGTAACCATTGCATTTTGCTGCTACTTTTAAGGCTATTTTGCTTTATCCTTCCCCAGCTTGCTATCATCTATCATATGCTCCACTTTTCTCCATTGCCAGTTGCACTTTATTGCAGGATGCAATGTAAATAAGAGAGACGTTTCGGTTTCCCTGTTTTATTGGAAAGCCTCAAAAAAAAAATTCTCTGGACAAGGCAGGACTACACACTGAACAAATAGATGTTAGATTTGCTTTGGACTTGAATGGGAAGTTTTGTTTCCCTTCCGTTTGGCATTTGGCAACTTGGAAAAAAATTGTCTATTCCTCCGTCATATTCTGACACACAATACACACATGCTATGCATAACAAGCGGATTCTTATATTGTGTAGTGTGGTTTACTTCTTGGAACGGGTTTATGTGATATTCCTAATCATTAAGATGATGTTGTTATGTGATGTGATGTGATGATATGATATTATGTTATGATGTGATGTGTACACAAAAAAATATAATGAAAGAGCCCAGCTTAAGCAGGGTTGACTTGACTTTCCTTCTCTCTGTTTATTTTTATGCGTACAATGACTTTTGCTGGTATACACACATATTTATTTTGTACAAACTCCCCTTTCCCACCTTGCTTTGTTGGTTTGCTTATGTGTTTGTATGTTATGTTGGGTTAGTCGGACGGAGTAAGTATCTAGATAGGGAGAGAGAGAGAGAGAGAAACAAAATCTCAGACTTCTTGTTTCCATTTTAC
This sequence comes from Orchesella flavescens, assembly GCA_964034955.1. NCBI lineage: Eukaryota > Metazoa > Arthropoda > Collembola > Entomobryomorpha > Orchesellidae > Orchesella > Orchesella flavescens. Next base: position 19,771,388 of record OZ035953.1, read on the forward strand.
TTCGCCAAATTTTGTAAGGGGGCTCTGGAATGCTGAAAGACGAAACAAGCTAGATTTTTGATGTGATATCACAACTGGATGAAAGAAAGTGGCTACTTTTGGACATTGTTATTGTTATTGCATGTCATCAATTAATATATCAATGTCATTGTCAGTTTGCTGTATGAATGACAGGTTTCATGACATGTCGGTTAAACTGAAATATCATATCATGTCATCATCATATCACATGTATGAAAGTTATATACACATAATTTTAGTCAGTGACATAACATAATATGCAACTGGTTCATTCAAAATGCATCTCTGTCTGCAAATTTTATGCAACTCTGTCTTACCATGAAGGAGTGAGGGAGTGAGTAAGTGAGTCTGAGTTTGTTCTGAAAAGTATAGATTTTCTCTCTTTAAATTGTTTAAAGGTTATTGCACATTTGTTCGAAGATGGATTATCTTATTGAAAAAAACTTCATCCGTGACTATACGCATCATCACCTGTTACACTTATCAAATCATTCATCATGATGTAGCGTAGTGTTAGCCCCTGTAATCTCATTTAGACAACTTTTATTACGTTTTTGTGCATTTGTAACATTAACGTTGGGAGGTAGACATTCATTCCTCTCATGCATGATTTCCACTCGGGTATGTGTTTAAAAAGCCGTAAATGTTTGCATACGGTATGCCTTCCTTCGTGTACACTGCATTTCTTCACACACACACATACCTTTATTTCATTGCTACTAAATCAATCAGGAGTGAAAACTAAAATCTTTACTACTGCTATAATTTTTAAATAATTTAAAAAAAGAAATGGAAACGGATTGAAACCTGCATTGTTTTATTTTATTACAACATACTTAAGTAGCCTATATAGATACAAGCGAATGATGCTGTCAATGATGCATTGCGATTGCAAGAGAGAAAAAAAGGGAAATTGTAGAAGTGCAGCAGTTGAGATTTGGAGATGATAATAATATTCCTCATGGCATAAATTTCTTCGCCTCCACTCATCATCAGAGCATAAAACGATTTGCGTGCAAATGGGCATGTACACATCAAATACAATTTCAAAAAAAATGTTGTGTGCGCTATAATCTCTTTATCATCAACACAGTTTAGTTTGTGTCCTCCAGTCCTACACAAATTATCAAAAATTAGTTTATTGCAAATTGCAAAACATGCCAATAAGGAACACCACCAAACTAACAATCACTTAGTCAATCCAATCCAATCTCATCTCTAAACAAAACCAAACAACCAATGTACATGCAATCCAATGGAATGGAGAGGATTGTGATGGCATGACATGGGATGGCATGTGTAAATCTCATAAATGCCTAACCTTATTTATTTGGATATTGTTATTACTACAATATGATAAGTTGAATGATGATGATGATGATGAAGATTATTATTAAAGAAGCAAAAGGGGAATATCTAAATGTTAACTATTTATTCATTAAAGGTTGCGCAACAAATATAGCAGAATACAGCACAACACAAGATATATTTCAATTTTGGGAGTTAAAAAAGAATCTGTCATGTCATGTCTGTCTTATGGGGAAGAAATCAAACTTGGCATCTCTCTTCTCCCCTCTTTATGCTTGTTCTCTCTCTTAAATCAATCCACAATTTTTTGACATCGCCCTTATTGTTCTTTAACATTCAACCCTTTATTTGGTCATTGTGGGTCATCATCACGATCTCGAAAAAAAACTCATGAAAAGTTAATCACATTTCATTCATTCTTTCTTTCATTATAACGTTAATAAAAAAGAAATGAAATGATAAATTTAAAGAAAAAAATCATATTTTTATTAATGTCTTGATAAGAAACGTTTTACTTTTTTTTTACAGACGGTAGGCTGACTGCACCATATATAATTAAAGATTATTGCCGGTGCACATTACAGCAAAAACACAGAACAATGCTTTTATAATGCATTTACTAACACAATGTTACTCATTGATCTTTGATCACATCATCACCATCATCCATTTATTTTAAAACACAATCTCATCGTTTATATTTCAAAGGAAAATTATTTGGGGCCACTAAAAAAAATCTTGCTATCCACTCGCTGGAGGTGGATTTTTTAAAGCTGGCTTCGAAAGATGTGTATTACAAACAACTTTTTGTTGATAAAGAAATACTAGTTGCCCCGGAGGAACAATTGTGATATTAAAACTCTATTGAAAATCAAACCTGTTAAATTTTTTAAAGTATTGAAAACTATGCATGTGTTTCCTTGTGATTCCTATCAGCCTTTAAGCACTATCCAAATAATTTTTATCCTTATTTAAAACATAAGTGGAGAATGCCAGTTCCAATTCATGGAATTGTTTTAACAGTCCGAAAAATCCTTCCATTTGGATTTCTTTCAACTTGATTTGTTTACATGCTTGAGATTAGGCGTTGGCTGGATTGACTGGTTATATGATTTACATGCAAAATGCGCGTCATATTTAGTTATGTTATGAACCAATATCAATGATCTCTAGGCTGGGGTGGCCTAAAATATTATTTGAGGTGGTATTCGTTTTTAAAAAGTGCTATGAAAAAGTTTTTCCTACTATAATTCGAACTTTATACAATGAATGGTTGTTTGCTCATTGAGCAAAAAAAGTTAATGAAAGTGATCGGTCATGCATGATTATGATTATTGAAATACAAAAGGTTGTGGTAGGTGCTTGTTATTACCAATCTTATAATTTCACATAACACTGATTTTTTTTGTAAAAAATGAAAATCATCCTCATTAATACGCCCCCATGAATGAAATTGTTGTACCCCTAAAGCACAATTTTAGTCTACTACACCAATTATTATTGAAGACGAAGACAGACAACACATCATGGGGCAAAAGTTGGTGAATGATTTTTTTTCTTCATAAAATCTTCTCATTTTACATTTGAATGCTTAGCTGATTTATGGCTACATTGAATTGTATAGATTGGGAGAGAAATGCAAAAAGTGTATTGCCCTCCTAAACGAATCTCTAATTATAGAATTATTATCACAAAGAAATGGATTATGTTATAAAAAATTGAAAGAAAGGAAATGCACGCATTTGCCTACAAAAAGGAGGTACTCATTTGATTTGCGGTGTAGTGTCTGCCTACTACCTACTACTACTACTCCCTCCCTGACTATGTAGCTACTTATCATCAACTTTTGTTCTTCTATTATTATTGCGTAGGTGAACAATGCCAAATTGTGAAGTGAAAACAGAAATGTTAGTTTTTAAAGCTTGTATACCTAGTGCCTCAACAGCAGGCTTCTTCAATGCAACGCAGGGCTTTGGAAGGCATGCAGATTGCGAAAATAAAAAAGAATTCTATGCATGTTTAACAGACTTGAAAATGAAGAGAGAGAAAAAACGTGGTCGTGTTATTTCTTCTCATTATGTGGCAATGATGGTTAGTCAATCAATGAGAATCAGAACGGAACAATTCGTCTTCTTCATTTCTTTCTTTGTGAATAGAGTCAAGTGATGATGATCAAAGGAAGGTGGATGGATGGCTGTAAACTCCCTTTTTAGAACAAGACTGATCAAAATATAAAAATGCCAAAGAGAGAGATTTGGACACAAGAAGAGGAGTGAGCCCGACCACCGATGCTGCTGTGATGAAGGTTAAGATTCATAGCTTGACGTTGACATTACATGTAAAGAAAATAAAAAATCTCACCACGCCAAAAAAAAATGTAATCAAAATGACTTGATTTTCATCAGTTAAATGTGTGCCCACACAACAGCACAATGAGTAAAGATGAAGACGAAACTGTTGAATGTGCATTATTGTAGTTTATGGTTTCGATATGAAGAAGACAGAGGAGAAAAAAAATAATGTAATGGGAATCTAGATAAGGGATGGTTATCAACGTGACAAGTTGGTAATTTATGTTAAGAAGATGGGAATAATGGTTGAAAAAAGCAGTTAGTCGTCGTCAGCACATCGACTCTCTTTTTCCCGTTATATCTCACTCAACACTTTAATTACTTCTTCTGGTGGCTGGAGCTTCGTCAAAGTACTTCGTCGTCGCCGTCTCGGTGTGTAAATCCGTGGGAGAGCTTTATATGCACGTATGCATCTAGGCGCATTACGCACGTAGGTCAATAATGCCAACTCAAACTCTTTCTTTGGTAATTTGATGTGATGTGATGACTCTCATCTTCATCATCATCATTTCATAAATATATTTTTTGGGGTACATTAGTAGCTCATGTACTTGACTTGATTGTAATGCATAATACAGTTACTTAAGATAATTTTTGCTACTTACTTTACGTCTTGAGAAGGAAGCCCATAAATAATAATCCATATTTAAAGTACCATAATATACCATGTGCATGCACGTGAGATTTTGCCTTTGAGCAAAAAGCAATTGGAAGGGAAAAAGAGAAATTTTTGCGTTTCACACAGACATCATTTTCATGTTCTTTGCAATAGCGCAGTGCAATGGTTTCTCAAATTTTTGTGTTCTTCAACCCTTTCATCCTCTCTCTCTCTCTTCTCTCGTCATATTTATTACTAATACTTGGTGCATATAAACTTCTGATGAAATCATGATGCTGATCACCATCATCATCATGATTTGGCTGTTTTTAGCTTTCATAAAAATTGCAATTATTATATCACCATCATTTACTACTACTATTAGGCATTCAAATAGAAGTATAACGACTCAACCAGAAAAAAACAAAATGCACAAAATTCCGTTTCCAAAAGCAAAAATTATGAGACAAGATATAACAGTAGGACGACGAGAACTGTGAGAATTTGGTATGTATATATCTACATCTCCCTCTTGTCTCCTTTTGTATCAATTATTAAACATGAATTGTACATCAGCGTCGTCGTCAGTGAACACTGATGATGACGATGACGACGATGATCATGATGCCATGGTTGCTTTTAGTATACAGGAACGAAAGCCTCCTAATATTGCAAAAGCATAAGGGATCGTATTACATTTAATAGTCATGTAGACAGTTTTTTTGCCAGTTCGTTGTGTTTGCACATGCACAAAAAATTTTGCGTTAAATAATTTATGGTATATGATGTGATGATATAATACACAAATATACATAGAGGGTAATATCATTCTATTTTCATGGGTTTTAAAACGAACATCATTCTCTCTCCTCCCGTTGTACACTAATAATAGCTGCAGTAAAAAAATAGTTGTGTGTGTGAGAAGATGAAGAGAGACTGAGTGAGTGAGTGAAAGAGAATTGTACAACTGTACTGTTGTTTGGTATTCATTTTTCTCACATATATATAAATATATATTTATAATGCATGCATACACACACACTTATGTGTTTTTAAATGAGCCAGAGAGGAGACAAGAGACTTATATTTTTCTCATCTTGGTCGACTGTACTCACGCGGTATTGCCATTAACATCATCATGGTTATTATTTTTGAACATTCTGCCCTGACAATCACAATTTTTTGCATTTTGCACATCTGCTCCATCCACACCATAAGTACCAGGCGATGGTGCCACTGCCACCAAAATGCCGCCATCATCATCACCAAAAAGTTGTAATCGTCACGACGATGGTGATAAAGTCGTCGTAAAAAGGAGACTTCTCATTTGTAAAGGGTAACGAATTTAATATTATGTATATCATGAGAGTAGAGCATATGAGAAGTAATCTGCGAAAAAAAATAAAGAGGAAATTGCAATACAAAAGCTAAAGTGCATCATCATCATCTTAACCGTCATTCTCATCATGATCATCATCGTCATATCACATCACATCCCATCAGATCAGTTTTTTCTGGTTATTTTATGCACTAAGCATGATCAACATGATCGTCATTTTGTGAGATCATGGAAAATGGCAGTCTCTCTGGCTTATGCACCATCTGCACTAATCTCCTAGCCAAAAAAGTGTAGTAGTCAGGCCTCGCTTGCAGCGCATCAGTAGTAACAAGTCAAGCCAACAACAGATTTTTTCTTTATTCTCATTTTCCTTCAAAGAGCATTCCACCCTCATCATATAGTCGTCATTCTCTTCTTCTTATATTCTTTGTATAGATGAAAAAAAACTTGCTTCTCGGCCAAGTGTAACTGATCGAAGGAAACTGTGTACATGTAGCTCCTCTCAAGAAAAAGCCATGCCATGATGTGATGTGATGATGATGCGGATGAAGAAAGAAACAAGCTCCTCAATGATATGAAGCTGATGATGACGGATGACAATTTTGCTATTGGACTAACTTAACTGAGCACACGGTTCTTCAAACTTATATGAGCATTGTTTTTTCTCCCTTTTCCAACATTGTTTTCTCTCCCACCGGAATAAATAGGAAGCAGGTCTCGTTAAAAATAAAATGCTGACAGTGTTCTTTGACTCCCAAGAAAAAAGTGATACATTGGAAAAGTAATTTAGGGAAAAAATGCCTCTTTTGTTTCCTTCACAAGAAGCAAAGACACAAAACAAAGTTTGTTTTTTGTTGGTTAGTTCGGAAACAACATATTTTTACTTTTTCAAATGGAACTCGGCACTCCAAACATATCTTACATCATTTGGTCTCATCATTACAGACACAGATGGTAGAAAAACAGAAAAGATGAAAGGAAAGTGAGTTTTGTTTTGAGCTCCTTGACTCACACAATGGCACAATGACGGGGGAGGAAAAGTGGAGGAGGAGAGGTGAGCTGAGGCGAGGTCTAGCCTTGCCTCCGCTCAGTTCTAACCTGAAGTCATGTCAGGGTGATCATGACAGAATGGAGTGGAGTCAGTAGGCAAACAAAACGGTGACACTTTTTTAACATTCTCAGAGAATTGCTTCTTCATTGCTCATCTCTTGGGAAGGGCATGTGAGACACATGTTCTCACACCAGAAAGAGAGAGAAACACACTCCTTCTTTTTACGATACTATTATACAGCTTTTATCTCCTTTTTTCCATGTCTCATGCCACCACCACAACACCAATACCAATATCATCATCATTATCAACATAAAGTGCACAAGAGTCAAGTTCCTTGACAAGTTTTAGGATGTGTACATTGTATTAGTTTGGTACATATATACACAAACAGAAAGGTTGAGCATGAGAAGAATTGAAATGAAATAGATTTTCTTAGAGAAAGAAAATGGAAAAAAATAGGCAGTATCGCATGGAGCATGGTACTATCCATTCGCTTCAAAAAAACGTTATTCACTCTCTGAATTAAATACTTTTCCATTCGATACGATACACAGGTCCCAAGAGCGTCTTAAACATCCATCGTTGATGACATTTTTTTGGTCCCCTTTTTTAAGGATCAATTCAAAATGCATGTGTACAAATTTGTACATCATCAAAAACGGATTTCCGACAATGTGAATTGAGAGAGAAATTGTTCCTTGTGCCTTCAACCTCCTACTCTCTTCCTTCCTCCCCTACAAAGAGTGAATGGAGAAGGGATAACATTTTTCTTATTTTTTTATGATGACAAAACACGTTGGTTTAAAATGCATGCAAAGTAACAAACTAGGGAAGATTGAGATAGGGTATAGAGAGCAAAACACAGGAGATGGATGGATAGATGGATGACGAAGAGCGACCGATGCAATTTTATACTTCGTCGTCGTCCTGCCTCTGAGTATGGATAATGGAGTTACAAGCCACAGTCATGGTTGGTTGACTTATTTGACATAAACATGTGACTGACTGACTTGACTCCGGTTGTGTACCTTTTCAGAAAAAAAATATGAGTGCATTAAAATGTAACGCGTCGTGTTCATCTAATAAGTATATAGATATAAGAATAATATAATGTCATGTCTTCCCTTCATTTCACATTTTATGAGACATTGAGCTTTTGCTCTGTGTTTTATGAGAGATTAAGGGGAGGATTTTGAGCTTTGTCCTTCTCCTCTCTTTTTTATCTTGATTGGATTGGAACAGGAAGAGCAGTTTTAGAAATGTGGCGAAATTACAATACGCTCATTTCTCTTTTCACAAGGGAAAGAACTAGTGGCGTGATTAGAGTGGAATCATCGCCATCATCATCATCATTCACAATGTATGTATCTAAGATAAATCAACAATGTCGAGCTTCATTTACCTATTCCTTTATGCTAAAATGGATGCCTTAGAGGAAGAGAAATGATAAAGTGCTGCCAGATTTCGTCTTTATGTATCTTCCTTCTACAAAGAAAGAGACAGGGAGGGAGGCGACGAGTACGAAAAAAAATTGCTATTTGCCATCAACCATTATCATCAACATCGTCATTCTTTTTTGATGAATTATGTAAGGCATGCATGCATGCATGCCTCACTAGCAAAACTGATAATGTTAAGTTATCAGTTATCAACACACACACAGACACATCATAAGAGCTACCAGCAATAATCTCATATGCATATCCCAGCCGACAAGTAAAAGGCAACAGGTAAGAAAAGAATTGTGAGGTTGTTTGTGAAGCAGAAACAAAGCAAATTACTTTTTGCTCCTGTTAAAATGCATATTTTATTGCGGACCAGCAAGCTTAGTTGTTCCTCACGTTAGCACACAGTATTTTCAATGAAATGAATGCTTGAAAGCCTAAAAATGCATGGAGAGGGTAAGAAGACAAGAAGGGAATTGAGATAAACTGCATCGTAATAAAAGACGAGTATAAAAGTCAGACAAGTTAAGTAAATATCATTCATTCTATATGCATACATACATATATAACCAACCATACAAAAATATGTGTATTACGGAGAGATAGAAAAAAAAAATATAATAATACGAAATAGGAGTGGCTTGTTCACCCCTCATGAGTCACGGAATAGTGGATGAAAGTCATCTTACTCCTTGGGCACTATTTTTTCTCTCTTGCACACAACCGTCGTCGTCATTATCGCATCACTCCCCGTGTACCATATAGTAATAGTGTTTATGTGTGTGTGTGTGTGACTGTAGCCTATCGCAAAATATAAATATAATTCGGTTCGGCTAAGCTTTTACTGTATCAGTTACCTACAACTCCTACACACAAACACATAGTTACATATATTATTACACATGCTCATGTGATCTATTACACGTTTACAGTGTTTCCGTTTTTCCACGTCAAACTCTCAAGTATTTGGGAAACACCACCACCATCAACATCATCATCATCACCATCACCAAATTGAACCCCCAGCCAGCATGCCAAAATGGCATGGAGAGCAGAGCAGTTAAAGAAAATAAGGAGCGTGCAAAACATCTTTCGTAAAAAAGTCACTCATTCTCTTCCCATTTTTGTATCCTTTCACACATCTCTAGGTGCTTACTCGTATCACTGATAATGCTAATGATGTCCATGTTGTTACAACAAAAGTTGAACAAAAGTATGGCATAAAAAGCGTGCCATATGGGCACATACATAGTATGAATTGTGTACATACATGGGATTCCTTACCATTTTTAAAAAAAAAAAGAATTCTCAGGTAAAATAGACATCCCGTCTCATCTTTCGCACCATTCATCCCACCCGTTGCAATGTACGGTAGCAACCAAGTAAATTCTGCAGCTGAATATACATACACACATTTTTCCCCTTTGTGTCCCAAGAGTCAAGCTCGTTTCCTCTTTCCTTTAATCGGACAGAATGTAGATTTGATGGGAGTGTGAGAATTTTACATTTCCACATACCAAATTCATCGAATTCTTTTTCTCGCTTTGTAGGTAGATCATGTAGTCAGAGGTAAATGCATGTAAACACATAAAACACCGGAGAAAACACCCTACACCACGAAATCACCCTTAAAAGTAGAGGCAGTGTCTACAACATTCTCCATTATGTATATTTTTTCATGTATGAGCAAATAATAATCATGTATTATTGCTATTGGCGAGTGCCAGAGCCAAAAAACAAAAATAATAATATTGCTCCTGGCTTCTTTCTGTCCCTGTTGATGATGCAAATACAAAACAATACCTTTTGTGTGTGTGTGAGTGAGTGAGTGTCTTTCTCTCCAAATAGAGAACGTGTCTAGCCTCATAAAGTAAAATAAAATAAAGTTGTACCCTGTTCTACACGACCAATATAAACAAAACATAGGGCAGGAAACGGAGACCGTAAATGTTAGATGGAAAGGCTACAACAACAAAAAATTAGCTTGAACGCAGGTCCCTGCTTACCAGAGTACAATGGCATATTACACATCCCTAAAATTTATATCATTACAATGCCCAGCAACCAACAACTTCTGGGATGAATAACGCAACGCCGAAAAAAAGTCAGGAATGATTTGATAGTGAGTCAGTCAAAATGCCACAGGATGAAGTAGAGTACAAGGGTAATAATATGCATAACCTTCGTTTTCTAGGAAAACTCTATAAAGCAGCCTAAGCATACATAAACGTTGCTATCATATTAAAATCATATAGTTCAATAAACACAGGCTCTGTCATGTCGGTTGGATTACTTGTTTTCAGCATTCCTGCCCAAAAACGTAATATTATTATTGTAGAAAAGTTGAACAATATTTTTTTTTGATCACATTGTCAAAAAGGGTTGAGTTGACTTCAACTTGGTTTTTTGGTTAAATGTGATGTTGTTTGGTGCTGCTCAGCGTTCCACGGAGACTCTCATCATCATCATCATCATCATATCATACATATGTCATGGTGAAAATTCCATTTGAACGTTTTTATTTCCATCTCTCTCTCCTCTAATTTGACCATGTAAGGGCAAGGCTGTGCCTCTGACAATTTTAATAACAACAATGACTCTTGATGTGATATGATATGATATTATATGATAGGATGCGGTGCGGTACAAGGGCAAGGAGTCAAGTCAAGCCAGGTCGGAGTCAGAGACGTGGAGATGTATATGAGAGGAAATTCTAAAACGGCAATTAGTATGACTAACAAACTACAGTAGTGGAGTAGATTGAGAATGCAGTGCAATATGTGGTAGAGTGCAGGCTGCATTTAAAATCTTTCGTTCTTTCTCTCTCTCTCTCTTCTTATTTTTCCCATTGTTAACTATCTACAATTTTGGTAATAATGACACACAGCAGGGAAACCGCAAAATGAAGCCTTCAGAAAAGGCGTAAAACTTTGTGAGCCGGTTCGTACATATCGTACCATACCGTATGTTCCTTTCTTCTTAGGATTGGGAATGGAACAACGTACATATTACCGCAAGTTATGCATGAAGAAAGGAATAATAAAAAAATGTGGAGGTATAAAGAAAACTAACTATGTATATCGTGCATGATTACACGCTCCTTGTTTACTATCTCTGTGGTGTGGTGTATGATAATGCTAGTTGATGGTGGTGGTGGTGATGATGTTGTTGATGATGATGGTGTGGTCTTTTCCATGTCATTGCCATGTTTGAACGACGACGGTAGAAAAATAAAAACTTCTTTTTTTTACTTTAAATGAGCTCATACGACAGATAATATTAAGCTGGGCACTTTGCGCTTAGAATAAGCATTATGGTAAGCAGAGAGAAATAGTGATATGATAATATAGTCAAGAATATTATTTACTGCGGAGAAAAAACTAAGAGAGACAGATAAACAGACTGCATTAAGGAATCTCACTTAACTTCTGTTTTGTCCGAAATGTTGAAAGCATCAGTATCTAGTAGTGGGTAAGTCTTCCTATCGTGTCGCGTAAGAAGCTTATGGATTATAAAATAGGTATATATACAGCTAAACTCCAATCCCCTAAACAGACATGAATATAAACAGAGCAAAAATTCATCAGCGCCAAATATCTCTAGACTCCTTTTATTTTATTTTTGCAAATTATGCTGACTATAAAAAAATAGGGAGACAACATGATGCCGTATGTTTTGTTTGATGAAAATATGCAAGCACGACTTACACACTATTATAATATAACATAACATGGATTATTGTGCCATGCCATGACAATGAACTTGTATACAATAATTTTTTTCTGTTTCCCTTGTTCTACAAGTATACCACACCAAACCACAACATACATACATCCACATCTTCTTAAGTACATATACTTTTGTATGATTTGACTACTGGGTATCAACAATAATATGCTTTACTTGTGCTTGACTGTTGATGCAATGCAACTATAGTCTTCGTTACATTAATGTTTCTAAATTCGTATACATATTTTTTGCACATTTTATGCAATATACATATATATAACACTGCTTCAAAATGTTAATCTTTTGCTGTATCGATAGTATGGTACTCATATATGCTTCCTTTGGCAAACAAATGGAGAAGAATATATGAGCCAGGAAGATTGTTATTGTTAATGCTTTTCTCAAATCAGCGCCTACACTTCACGCTTTTTTCATGAGTTCAGGTACTCTCTCCACATCCGAAGAATGTTCTACTGCGAACAAGCTATATATGGATGTACATATGTGTATCCCAACCGAAAAATTTCCGTTCCTTTCTCAAAACTTCTCATTTATTTATACACACAGAAAACTCGAAAGGAAGAGACGAGCTGGTACCTACATTATCATGTTCAGCCATTAAATTTTCAAGTTGTAGTATTCGATTAAGCTTTTAGGAATGAAAAAAAAATCTAAGGTTTCCTTCCCATTTTGTGTAACTGTACATTTTTCATACTTTTATGTACACATTGTCCGTATCTCTCGCTCCTTGTGTCAAACTTTACCATATACATACATATTCCCTTTCCTTGCCAAGGCACTGAGTCACCCATGGCATTACATGGTCCATAATTTCATTTTGGAATTCTGGTATTATGTCAGAAAAAGGGTATTTTCTCCTGTCTCAATTTCCTCATCTTTTAAAAGGCCTGCAAACGATATGAAAATACCGGTGAGTGTGTGGTGCGGTGGTGTGTTACTCACTCACGTACACGAACCACGTACAAGTACAACTGCTCCCAGCAAGCAGGAAGACTTTTGACTCACTCAACTCAAACTCAGTCATTCATTCTGAACATGAGTACGAGGGCATTCCCCATGTGTCGTATTATGTACAAAAAGCAAATAATATAATGTGCTCCGTCTTCTTCTTCCTTCCTTTATGCAATTCACTCATTTCAAGTCATGGTGGACAACCATGCATTTCACTTCACACTATCTACGTTCGGTTTGTATAGATCCTTTCTTTGACTCTGTTTATTCATTCTCTTCTCCGGAATCGTTAGGAGCATAACATCTACAAAAAAATTGTTCATTTCCATGCCCGTTTTTTCCTTCTTCAAAGCTACTACCTCCGCCCTAACTATTTATCTCTTCAGTTATTTTTAAAAAAACGTGTGTGCGTAGTGTACAGTCGTCACTGACGTTGAGTCAAACAAAATGGTTATCCCATTTGCAAGTTGACATGCATAGCGGAGTTTAGATTAGGCTCGAAATATGCATAAAAGCGACATCACATAAAAGTAGAATGTGGCAAGGTATCCATATCCGTGTGTATCAGTGTTTTGTGTGCATTACTATTACCACTATGGATGGATAACTTTAGTATTAACCGAAAATAGGTAGGTATACAAACATTGTATAGAACAAGGCAGGAGGAGAGCCTGAGAGATGGAATGGATAAATATCCTTGCCTAACTGCATCAAGTGAATTCTTTATGTTGAGACTTGACTCGAGAGATATGTGATGTGATGTGATGCGGTAATCTGTATGCATATGCACAAAATTATGCATCACGCTTGCATTGCATTGAACTTTGGAGATGTAATGTTATGCACATTTATTATTAGCAACGTAACGTATGTATAAGCATGTAAATAGGGATTCCTTTTATCTCTTCAAAGAGAGAGAGAGAAAATCTTTTAAAAAATGCTCTCAATCTTCTATAACACACACATAATATATATATTTTCTTCTTTCTGACTGACTGAACTGTTTTTAAGCATATATTATTTTTTGAACATATTTCAAGATGGAGGAGTATTCTGCTCATTTGCAGCTCTCTTACAAAAAAAATGCCTTTAATGCAGTGACTGACACTATGTTATACATTATTATGCTCTTTTTTCTCATCTGAGAATAACAACCAAGTGAGGAGATTTTCCTCATCTGCGAAACGAAAGTTGAATGGTGGTGTGCAGTGTGCAGTATGTACATAACTCAACATTTTGTTTCAATACTCTTTTTCTAGAAGAAGAAAAAAACTACATAAAATATACAGATTATATACAAGTTTTTAAGCATAAAACTGCCTCCCGGTCTGAATGAACGGTGGTAGAAAAAAGATGTTGAGAGGTTTGAGTGTTGGATAATATTGTACCAGAGAGTACAGTAGTAGTAGCGAGAGATTGAAAAGGATTTTCATTTTCGTGCATCGTAAAAGGAGCATGGATATAATGAAGGTCCGTCCTATGAATCACGATTTTTAGCATTTTTTTTGTTTTGTTTCAGGAGTAGGCTGACTTGCAATCTTGAGATATGCCACACGGAAAAGGAGAAAAAAAACACTTCCAAAGTCAAGACATGCATGATCAACATCATCATTTAGTTAAACAATGCACTCCAATAAATATACGGGAGTAGTAGAGTTTGCGAGTGAGAGAGAGGAGTTTTTCTTTTGAAATATGTATGAAAAAAATGCAAACAGCAATCCATCTATATTCATAAGAATTCCTTTTGCATACACTATCCACACCCGCCCGCCGGCCCCGGCATGCTAAGAAGTGAAGAAGTGAAAAAATAAAAAATTACTGCATCTTGGGCATCTCAAAAATGTTTTTCCGTGAAACAACTCGTCAAGTCAAAATGACGCTAGAAAACTACATACCTGACTCTACTTAATATGCATTTTGTACGTGTATACATGTATGTATGTGTAAAGAAATTGCAAAAATAATTTTAACAATGGCATCTGTTCCACAATCCCCAAAAAGAAAAACCCCCTTTTTCGTCAAGAAACGCGTATATTTTGTCAATGACCAATGGTCAACGATTTACTGTCAAGTGTGTTATATATTGTTGTGTAGTCGTCCCCAGTTTCTTGCAAAATTACGGATGGTAGAGCACACAATATGTTGCTATTACAATATGACAGGACAGAAGTAGCATGCAGCCACGCATTCAAATCAAAATCCATCTCTGGCTTTAAAAGCAACGACGGAGGACTCAACAAAAAACAGAAATCACAGCAAGTGCACACACAAAAAAAAACTTCTTCATGGATAAATCTTGTATACATTAGTACATTTTTCTCCTCATCTCTCTCCAAAGGTTATATCCTGCCTGAAAGAAACAGTAGTATAAAAAAAGGAACTTGAGTTTGTTGCTATTTCTCTCTTCAGTGTCCGTTCCATTCCGTCGCTCTCTCTCTCCTTCTTCTTCTTCTTGCCCTTTACCAAGACCAAGAAGACCAAAGAGAAGAACAGAGGATCCCGCTGTCGTGGTAAAATAAGTGCAGTACCAGCCTATGGGATAGATGTTGATAGCTTGTTGAACCAGAAATACATACATAAGCATATATAAGTACATATATAAGCATAATATTGCTTCGTACCATTTGACTTAAAGTGTGAGAGAGAGAAGAAAAAAATCTTAAAACATTTCTTCAGTTAGTACTTCATTCAGTATATTAGCAAAACTATACAATAAGTAAGTACATATTGGTGGAGTCCACATCACATCATATCATGGGAGTATGATACCGTACAACTATAGTTAGTAGGTAGTAGTTGTAGTGGTAGTACATTGTAACTTAACATTTATTTTACAAAGTCACAAAAAAAGAACGTTAGTTATATCATCCCAGCATATCCTTCCTCTCTCGCTCTATACCCCAAAAGATTAGCTCTAAAGCTTCCCATAAAATATAACACGCAGAAGAAACAAAGAACATAATTCCATTTGGCTTTTCACCATATATACCCACTTACTAAATGTGCATAACATACATAACATAACATCCCAAAAAAGTATAATAATATATGTACATTGAACATTGGATTGCATTGTGCACTACCAGCTCGAGAGAGAGAAAAAGTTGGTGTGTTTTTGTATTAGTCATTCCCATTTGGATAGGCCTTTACTTCACCAACTAACTCTACGACGACGACGGCTCTCCTTCTCTTTTTCACGTTCTCTTTACTTGCTGCTCGATGCTCTGTGTGTAGATCCTTTTTTTGCTGGTGCTCCTGCTCCTGCCATTCTCATTCCGTCGTGCTGTGCATTTACATCACTTTGATTGAGAGATTTTTGTCCTTTTTCTGCCTTCTTGTGTGTGTATGTGTGTACAAGAGATGAGAAGGGAACTCAAACTTTTTCAAGCGTGATACTAAACTACTACTACGAACTTGTGTAGTACACTGTTTATATATGTGAGTGAGTATTACGTGCTTCGTATACACTTTTGGGCTAGGGCTATCCTTTGGGTTGTTGGTTGAGTACCAAGACGAACAAGAGAGAATAGAGCTGGCGAGCAGCGAGGAGGCAAAAAAAGAGAAAAGAAGTCGGTTTCAGTTGATTCAGTTCACCACAGAAGTTTACGTAGTGAAGTCACATTCTTCATGTTCGCACCGTCATTATTATCATTATCGAATTTTACAACGTAATACTTAATCTATAGCAATTCGCTTTTTCTATTTTGTATACATTTTTCCAAAATACCATTGAATAATAATTAAGTACAGAAGAAAAAAACATTTTGTAGAGTATATAGTGAACGCCTTGTTACAAGTACATATCAAAATTACGTGAAACTTCATCAAGTCACAAGTGTACTACTTAAAAACATAGTTTAGTAATTCATCGTTGACATTCTAGAGTGCTAAAAGACTTGGCTATACTGTTGTTCTCAAATATTTAAGGTTAAGAGTACGATATTTACTAAAATAGTATTTTCCAGTCAAGATTTGTGGGTCGGACTCAAAGCCGAAAACTTTTTTTTCCTGAGAGGTCTCATACATATTATATTCTTTACCACAAAATATATATGAAGTAATTAGGCAATTCCCCACACTTTCTTACCCAAACTCCTTTTTGGAACAAAGTTTTAGTCTCGAGGTTTGTACAGGAGAAGCCAGAACTAAGTAAAGAGTGTGGTAGGAGGAATTATTGTATTTGGCTGAGATAATTTTTTTGTTGTCACTTTGTGGGCAGATAAATAAGTGACGTAGTGTGAATTTCCTGTTGAGTAAATAAATAAGTAAATTACATTGTAAATTAATAAGTTTGTAAAGCGGTTTGTAATTTTTAGTGCGTCAAATTTTTAGTATTAAGTAAATATCGCTTTTAGTCAGCTAGTTATTTCATTTTTACTGTATTTTGAATCAATATATATACTATATCATTCGTTAAACGAATTTCAATCTTTCATCGCTTCATTTTATTAACTGTGTGAGTCGCAAGTGTGCTTTAAGAGAACAAGTTCCTTTGTCAAAAGACAATAGTTTGTATTTACGTTAACTGTTACAGCCTATTGCTAGGAAGGAATTTGTGGTGATTTTAAAATAAAGTTTAAGGATTTTTGTACAATTTTGGTCGCAACAAAATAAAGTGGGATACGAAAACTAACTTTTGCGGAAAGGAAGTGATGTTGTTTGTGTGATAGAGCATTTCCGGATAATAATTTTTTTGGTGACAAAACTCAGGTAAGCAAAGTTTTGTAATGAACAACCATTGTTGCTATCGATTATAAATTTAACCTTGTAGGATTATGCTGTCGGGGACAGAAACCAGTCATTAGACAAAATATCTGCATAATAACAATGCAGATTTTTGAGTAAATCCTTGCTCCAGTTTTTGGAATTTTAGGCCTTCAGTTCTCAAAAAATATATATGCATGTCATGACAAATGAACATTGAAATTTTAGTCCGGTGCCATTCCTTTAATGCATATGTACATGAATATTTTGTAATAACCTTTGAAAAGTCTGCATCGTTTATAGCTTCCAGTAGGGTTTGTCACGTTATGAATTATTTATGTGTCACGCCATGTCTGTAAACTGTTAATTGCATGTTGTTACATGCCTGGATGGAATTAGAGTAATGAGATTTGTGCATGGGTTGCAGTCGCCAGCCACCAAGATTTTTGTTGTTGCAGATTTTACGATTTTTCCCATTTGCAAAGAAATACCGACAGAGCACTGGCTCATAAATTTTAAAATAAACTGTTACAATTGCGTCATTCACCAAAGGATTATATTGACTGTGGAATTTAGGTGGTAATGGGAATCTGTAAATGCTCCTCACTCACTCAGTCAGTAGTCATCATCCTGATCGCCTGATTTTTTGGGCTAATTTTACAAAAGCTTTATGATGAGGTAATTGTTTTTAGGTAATTTGGTATGAGTCACCCTCTGTAAATATTTTATGTATTGGGTCGAAAGGATTTTGGGTTTCATCGGCACTACTTGTTAGTACGTATGTGGGGTGCAGCATTTAGTAATCTTTTTCTGGTAGCATAAGCTTTTCTGATAAAAACATTTTTTTTGTGAGCCACACAAACAACTTATTATCCATCTTTCATCATTATCATTCATCACTTCAACTTGTTCAGGTAGTGCTGATATTATCAGTGTTTATATAAATCCGTTTGTGTAATAGTTGTTTTGTCGTGTCAGCTCAGTCAATTGTATGTGCATTGTGTATATTTAAGGTCTCGCTCTGCTCTGTGGATTTCATGAACTTGGCTTGACACATGCAACATTCTATTTGTTGCAGTTATATCGACAAAGAAATTGATTGACAAGTAACATTGTTCGGCCTACATCTCTTTTATTCATGCTTAATCATGTTTCCACTCCGATATTGTGGTAAATAACAAAATTTGCAATTTCCTTCCGACGCAGTTGGAGCCGGAAAAGTGATTCGGTGCTCACTAAAAGGCACCTACTCGGCTGTTGGCTCAGGTCACATTGTGCAGCTTGGCTGAATATCTCATGAAGAAAATAATTTCATGTGACATATGGCGATAGAATCTTCCACAATTGGGATTGCGGCGACATTTACTCTGATTAAGTGCGCTGTATATAGTCCCTCCTGCCATTTAGAATACATTAGGTTGTGGTGGCTAATGGAGTAAAGTCCTTGGTGAGAAAATGAGCTTTTGTCTGTCCTTTAATAAAGTTTTTGGAAAGAGCATGGGATAGGCAGTCCCTGTAGTTTCGGATGAGGCTCATTTAACACAAACCAATGATGATGTGATAGCAATATGAGCACGGCAATATGGCATGGACCTCAAATCCCAAAACCGACATGACATGAAAAAAATACATGCATACCGGACTCCAAAACTGACTAACGAAAAGTTTAGACTGACAAAGTTGTTGGGGGATGTAGAGTATATTATTACGGAAATTAAAAATTAGAAATCTGAGTGTTGGTTTAGTACATAAAGTCAAACAAGCATCAGACAGCGCATTAGTTTGTTGATGACGATGATAATGATGATACAGTAGGTTATATTAGGCATGTCTGTATCCCACTGGGAATTTGAGCGAACGACGTAATTTGGTCTCGAAAGTTATTAAGCAAAAAAAAAACTTGAGTTGGAAACCGCTACTTTACAATTTACAAATGACAATTATTCGTGGTAATCAGAATAAGACTTGATTTTCACTCTATTGTCATTTCTAAAAGCTTTACAAAAGAATTGCAGTTGCAATTAAGGGCATATACTGTGGCCAGAGTGTAGGAAATTGCAATTAGGTACGTTTTCCGTCTTAAATGTATATATTTTATCAAGTTGTAATTTACTGACGGTTGCCAACAATAGAGTTAAATAGGGATGGAGACGGAACGGGAAGCGAGACAAGCCTAAGTTTTTATTTCGTTGGTATATCCTGTGTGTTGAAACTCCTTTGGAATCCGGGTACTTGAAATGCTCTTTTCCTATCCCATTTATTATTTCATGTACTTTTTTCCCGTAGTAAACATTAGTCGATAAATTAGGTAAAGAAATGGTCGAGTTTTGTAGAGGATGTAATTAGTAAACCAAGTGCACATTTTGCTGCATTTTTTGCCCCTCCTTGAGAAACACCGTAGTGTAGTTAAAGTATGCAGTAGAGAATGATGATGTTGATGATTGCATGAAAATTTCGTGCGACATCACACATCACAACTACCATGTTACGCAACACAAAAATAAACGAAACAAGAAATATTGCAATCACGTAAACGTGCTACAACACTTCATGAAATTGTAATGCCCAGAAAAAACTAAAAAAAATCCTCAACTTTTTCAAATCCCCATCAGCCAAAGAATCTGGAAAATAGTTTCCAACTTTTCGAGTTATAAGTTGAAAGTAGTACTTGTGGGCATTTATTTAGATGACTTGTCTACAAATTTAGTAGCTAAACTTTTCTTCCTAACATCTCTATTGAATAAAACTTGGAACATAATGAAAGACACATTGCATGGTGGTAGTCTACACTCGAAATCTCCGTTCTCCCTCTATCCTAAACTTTTGTTTTGCAAAGTTAGTAGAAAATTTTGTAGGGATATATATATGTAAGCTCGTAAGTAGCCCTACGGTTGGATTGATTCCACCATTACTGACGGATGAAACGAGGCAAGTGTTTGTTTTGTTAAAAGGAAGAAAATCAAATTGCGTTAGGTAGCGGTAGCGGCTTGAGCTGAAACGAGAGTTGAGTTGGTTGAGAGTTTAGAGAACAGTGAAGAGAGCAATTTTGTAAATCATTCTCGATTAAGCAGGTTCTCCGGTTGGTCGATCTTAGTTCCATTTTTGCTATGTTGCTCTCATGCTTCTTTCTGCTGCTGCTGATGATGATGATGATCATCATCATCATCGCCATCACCATCATTATAATTACGAGATGCATAATTTCTATACATGTATGCATTTATATGTATGTACATGGTTGGTTTTTAAGCTAAGTACTTGTGCGAAACTCATTCATGTACATTACATTGCACCATATAATATGCGTAGAACCAGTGGTAGTTTGGTGGATGATGTTGTGTAGAATGTTCATAACATAACAAATGGAAGAGGAGCAATAAGTTTCTTTGCCATTTGCTCTGTTGGCTTCTTTTTGTATGACTTTTCTCTCACTTCTCATTAGCGTTACGTATAGAGGCTACGAAATTAAAGGATCAGACGACTTGTGTTGTAATCATCATCATCATCAGGAGGCCAATACCGTGTATATTCTCCTTTTGAAATTGTTCAACTTTTACACAAATATACTTGGATATAGGCTATACATTTGGATTAATACCTTGTAAATCCTTTGCTAATGATACGCATTCCCTAATTAACCTTCTTTACATGAGTAAAATTCATACGTAAATACCTCCTGTTTCAATTGTGGGATGAATTGAAGACGCAGCGTTGCGTGTTGTGTACTCAAAAAATCTCCTCCATTGTGATTATTGGTAACTAACTTATTTATGCTTCTGGTTGTTGTTGTTGTTGACTCAGCCATTTGTAAATTTGTACATTCCTACTAAATACCTAAGTATACGCTGATTTGGTTGTGACTGGCGTTCCTTATTCTCTTCCAAAGAAAAATAGGATTTGATACTTGTGAGAGGTTTTTGAGCAGAGGTGTAGGCGTTCTAACTTTGTAAAGAAAAGTCGTGCACACGAGATCGATAAATTCGTGTTGAAAAACAGTTTGTGCCATCCCCATCACCATCTTCAAAATAATTTTTTAACAAGTTGAGCTAAACTACCACAAGAGCGAGAACTTTGGCTGCTGGTAAATCAATTTAACAGAGAAACGTTGAACAAGAGAGTGAGAGAGAGAGAGAGATCAAGAAAGATTCAGTAACTGTTAAAAAAGTCGTAAGTTTATTTTACTGCGAAGTAAAGTCGTTGTGTATTCGAATCTAAAATGCATTTGGGGGATAACAACTCCATTCTTTTATTTATTGGGATTTCGTTATTATCAGCATTGGCAGAATCCTTGCTTCATTAAAAAATAATTCAGGAGAAACGTTTTTTACTAGTCAAAGGAGGAAAGAACAGACTCACCTTTTTTCATTTTTTATTGGCAAAAACTGTCTATTTCGATTTTGATGATGAGGAGAAGAGTCGAACAGTAGTCTCTTTGATATTATTGATGATTATTCTTTAAGTAGATTTTCCTTCTCTCTCATAAACTGAAATGAATCTGGGGAAGGAGGATGAGGATAGAGAGAGCACATATTATTCAAAAATATCAAATTGCTATAAAAAGAGTTTTAATTTATTTTACAGGGAGCGAATTGCACAAAAAGATGATGGCTTTTTGAGAGAGAGAGAGCTTCTCTTGTACATCATGTGCAGTAGCAGTGAACAATCTTTTATGTGTACTCAACTTTGTTCACAAAAAAAATATACGAGAAGAAGAAAGAAGGAATAAATTTCATTGTGTAGAAAGAAAAGCAACGTTACTTTTCTGTCTGTAACATTACTTTTCTGGGTTAAAGTATCAAGATTAGTGATAGCGGTATCATCATGTAGTTTTGCTGGTAGTGGCAACCAACCAAAGAGAAAAACCAAGTTATTATTGAACACAAAGTCAAAGTCAGTCTCTTTTTCTTTGAGGGAGATTGCATTGCTTTACAAAAGTTACAATATAGATATATAAAAAAATGTTTCAAAAGAGATTTAGATTTGATTTTGTTCTTTACAGGAGAGAGGAAGGG
Organism: Orchesella flavescens; assembly: GCA_964034955.1. Lineage (NCBI taxonomy): Eukaryota > Metazoa > Arthropoda > Collembola > Entomobryomorpha > Orchesellidae > Orchesella > Orchesella flavescens. Next base: position 19,793,921 of record OZ035953.1, read on the forward strand.
GTTTAGTTGTAGCAGGTAGTGAGGAAAAACATATTGCGTTGCATTGCATTGCTTTCCTCCTTAAGTTTGGTGTGTATTTTTTGCAACGTAACAGTGCACATCACATCGCATCATGATTATAATATATATATTATGCATATCATATCCTTTTGTATAAAATTTTACGTATAACCTCATAATCATCATCATCATCATCAAAAATCCCTTGATCACACGGTAAATGCAAAAAGAATGGAATGAGGAAATGACGTTACGTTGTTGAAAATTATCCTATTGTATACCTAGTCCCATTATGTGAAAAAATTCTTTCGGGATGTGAGATGTGATGTGATGATCATGATTCTTCTTCTAAGAGCAAAGTCAACCAAACACATTTCAATTCGTCAGACATATCCGATTTACGTTGCAGTTTGGTTTGGCTGGTGTGGTGTAATGTGTGATGTTTTTGGCATTGCATTGCACTAGATTGCATTATTTCTTTCTCTACCTCGAAGTCAGCTCAAATGCTTCAAGCGGACTCCGACGCTAAAGTTAATGCACTAAAGTATTACGTCGTCGACGTCGTGAGAGAAGAGTGCAATGCCATGAACTTCATTCCGCCGGAAAAGAGATTAGATAACTTTTTTTTTGTTTGACTAAAATGTGTATCACATCCCCATCACTGTGGCTGAGAGAAGAGAAGCTGTCTTGATTGCAAGTGGAGTTGAGTTGTGGCAACTACATAACTTTTATACTTGAATTGTGAGACTTGAGTTGGTTGAGCCGAGTCAAAGTCAAGAGCACGTTTTTGTATGCTATTCCACAAATTACCGCACACGTCTCTACAGAAAAGAGTTTATTTTTTTTCGTGAGTGAGAAGTGACTTAACTGTTTTTGATTAGACATTTTTTCCCTGTGTAATTTTTACTCTGCCCTTTTTGTCAGTCAATCGTAACAAAAATAGAGAATAGTGTTTTGTTACGTTTTGTTTAACTGACATTGGGTTGGTTCGCTGACTGTTGTTGGTTCTATCTATTCACTTGTCACTTGTTTTGGTTGACCACCACCACACCACCGTTTATCTATCCTTTATATTTTTCATTTACCGTCTGTATATTATTGTTCTTCCTGAGGGGAAAAGGTAGGTACGCTACATATTTGTTTTGTTTACATTTTTCACCTGTATTATTGTCTGAAAAAATGTGTGAGGGAGTGTTTGTATCATCATAATAGAGAGGGACACACACGTGTGGTGGAAACTAGAATGTCAAGGAGGATTATTATTTCTCTCGTTTTGTCTAGAGGATTGTTGATTGTTGTGTAATTAGGCTCATTTCACCAAATTTGGCGAAGAGGATTATTGGTTTAGTTTGGTGAAGTGGAGAGGGAACTCGACTCTCGGTGTTTTGTTGATTGTGGGTGGGAAGAAAGGCAGGAAAAACTTGACTTGCTAGTGCCACCTGAGCTGAGAGTGGATCATCGGAAGGAGGTTTTTTGGTGGAGGAAGGACAATAGATATATGGTTATGTTGTGATGACGATGACTGAGCATTATTTATCATTTCGGATGCTGGATGTGCCATTTTATTCAAACCTTAATTCGGAATTAGTGTCATGTATCATCCTTAAAGAGCACAAGTATTTCGTGAGTTGTCAAAGAAACACAAGCTTCTGGTAATGTGATGTCTGATTTTGGATGTTAGTAAATGAGATAGTGAGGTAGCTCTTGAAGTTTAACATTTTTTAAAATTCAAATTTGAAACTTTTACATGTCAACAATGAGAAAATCTAGTAACAATATTAATGAAGCTGTTCATGTTCACCCTTTATGGGAAATCCTCTGAATTCCCGATTTTTTTGTGTATCTGTCCTTTGAAAGATGGGAATTTATGTATTCTACCAAATAGAATGGGATCGGCTTAGCCTGTCAGCTGTCCTTTTGTTTGTTACCGGCGTATGCACCTGTTCCATGCATTTTTTTTGCCTTGAATGGGAAGGCAGGGCATAATTTATTGATTTATCTTGTATTGCATGAAATACCTAATTCGTTTTTATATAATTTTATTGTGTGGCCATATGCATACGTCAGCCATAAAAACTGATTATGTCACATTTTGTATTTTTATGTGAATATTTGGCATTTGATGAATCATCAAGAATATTTGAGGAATGGTATAATTGGCATAGCAAACACAAGGTCTGGGCCAAACCAAACACGGCTACTAATATGATAGTACCATGTATCATCATACCATCATCATTGTTATTGAAAAACAATGGATGCCATGAGTGCGTTCGCAGCAATGTGTCAAAATCCATTTTTATTTTTCCGTTGACTAAAACAGGTCTGGCAACATTTTCCTTTGTTGATATTTTGGTTTGGTGTGTGCCACTCTCCTTTTCATCCTGGACTGGAATGCAGTTTGAACTTTTGAAGGCGAAGTACAAATAAGAAAGAGTTTTTGGGTCTATAGTTTATAGTTTATGCTTCCATTCCATAGTACACAAGCGAGAAAGAATTCCATGATGAATGGAATTTGACTTGGAAGTCGAAGGAGTAAAGCCTTTTATCAACTGCTGCTCAGTGAACAACCTAATCAATCCCGTCTTTTACAGCCAGTCAACCATTATTCAGCATATGGCCATGTTGGCTTAATCACTAAATTGGAGTTAGAAATGCAATACTACGACAAGCTAGACTCTTACCGGCTTTTTTCATTGTCAAACAGATTCTTACCATTGCTGATGATGATGATGACGATGGTTGACGTGATGTGCATCAAATTCGTAGTTTAAAAGACTTTAGTTGGATTGGTTGGGGGAAGAATTAATGGCTTTGGAGGGTCATGTCATGAACGCTAATGTTATTGGTTTAATCGATTTATCAGTTATCTTTTTCTCCCTTTCCTTCATTCTGCAAGGGGATTTGTTAACCAATGTTATTTTATTTTTGGTGGAAAATGGGATGGGAATGAAACAAATGTTAAATTGTGTTGTACGCTTCCTGGTCCTAGCATCATGGTTGTTTCCTTTTTTGGGGAACTTGAGTCTGTCAGAAATCATCCTGTCGGAGATTTTTTTCCCGTGTTGATGATGATCCCATCGGAAATTTCGTGAGGGTGAGGAAGGTTCCAAAGGATTTTGGGTATTAGTCAGTCACTCGTCAGTGAAAGAGGAAGGTGAAGAGGTTTCTTTTGGACATCTCATTTGTTATTGTGCATCTCTAATCGGTGAAGATCTAAGGTGAATTTGGGTTTGGTTTGCAATTGAGCTCGGGGAGAGATTTGTCTGTCGTATCAATTAAAGTGGCCTAAACAAACGTGAGTGTGGGCGAGTTTATAAATCTGACAGGTAGTTATTAACTGTGTAAATCTGTTTTTGGACATTTTCTTTCAAAATTGTGCGCATATGGTCATTCCTCCTTTATTTGGTGAGATGCTCGTGTGGAACTCACAGTTGGGGCAAACAGTTTTTGTTAACATACATTTTTTTTCGTCTCCTCTCCTCTCTTATTTCGTCTTGATGATAAAGAAGAGTATTTAATTTTTATTATTTATTGTTGCCAAGAATCGTGTCCACAACTATTCATCACTTTACTATACATATATACTCATAATCCTTTTTATTTTTCCTGTATATTATTTTCGTAGTTTTGTTGGGTTGTGTTTGGTCGTGCTCTCTGTAATTATTGTCATAAAGTATGTGGTAATCGAGTTGAAGGGAAGAAAATAAGGCATTGTCTTCAGTACTGAATTGACGATCCTGTTGACATGTTTACTGCTGATTGCTTCCCATCCATTTTCACAACGGCTGATGGCAAGTGATGATGTTGGCATTAATTCTAGTAGTCAGTAGCTGTTTAAGGAATGAGTTATGTTTATGAAAGTGAGCGAGAATGATTTTTATCACCTGTGGAAAATGAGTGTTTTCAGGGAAAAGGCGTAGGCTTAAAGACAAGTCGTTTATGACAGGCATTAACTTTGCAAGAAGGCACATTTCTTGTATGAGCTCTAAATAGAAAGGAGAACTCGGCTTGTTACTTGAGTGAGTGGTTTGCTTTGCTGCTTCCATACTACTACTATCTCTGTTAAATTTCAAAGTGTTTTTAGATGAAGTTTTATAGTCTCTGGGCGATTAGGCCATCGAACACTTTGCAGCTAATATGCTAACGCGTATGTGCTATGTTCTAATATGTGAGCGTAGATGAATGAAGTAAGACACTCCGAGTGAGTGTGCGATGCCAGATCGAGTGGAATTCATCCTCGAATGAAAAAAAAATGGGTGTAAAAAGATCGCAAACGTGATAATATGACAGACATAAGGGTGGGTTTTGTGCTGAAACACACAATTTAACTTTCAAGAGAACATGCATCTTGTCTCTTACATATTGCACATGCACATCCGTTGCAACTCCGTTGATTCGGTTAGGTTTCACTTGAAATAAAGGTGGAAGGTCTGTAGTAATCTAAATGGTACGAACTCAAATACTAGTAGTATGGGTACAGTTGTACAACTGGTACTGGTACTACTACTACTACTTACTACTACTGGTTGTCTGGTGGTGGTGGTGTGGGGGAGAGTTTTTATTTCCGTATGAGTCACTCTGGAGCATTTGGGATTTAGAAGTTGCAACATGGCATTGGCATGCTTCTAAGCTTGCCGGGTCGGTGGTTTGATGTTGATACTGCTTTAAAAGATTTTAGGGTGTGTTTGGCCCCGGCTTTCGTACCAGTCTTTATTCCGATTCTCATGTGTCATACACAAGGCTGGTTCTAACGTCCCCTTGTTTTTAAATTTACGTTGTCATGTGAAATTTTTTATATTGTCACATAAAAAAGCTCCACAAAACAACGTAAATAAGATTACAATCTTGGAAATTATTTGGAGTTTGGAGCTGGCAGCTAATTAGAGCCTTCTGTTGAGTACGACCAGTCCGTTTCATTTCCCAAACTTTTTTTTGTCTGTTTCAGATACACCGAATGTGATTAAAAATGGAGGCCCGAGCATTTCTTGAGAATTTTCAAGTAACGGACATCGAAAAGGATCCCCTGCCAATAAAAGTGTTGAGAAATGCCATAACCAAAGAGGAGATTTTTGGACTGGCTGTGCACTGGGGGTTTGAGTACTTAGATTCTAGGTAAGTTTTAGCAAAAGAATACATTATATCTTCATTATTTCACTTGGAACAATAGATGAATGTTGAGTTTTTTTGTTCATAAATTTTTGTTTTGTTTTGCAGATCATGTCCTTTCAGCCTTATATTCCGAATCCTTCAAAAACTTAATGAAGAGGTGCCCCAAACCGATTTTCTTCATTGCGCAGCTGAAAATCATTCTGGAGCTAGTGATGACGGAATGGGTGCTGGTAGTCCTGAGCCTGGTATGATTTTTTTTATACTAAAGCATTTTTTTATAAGCCATGATAAATGCCGCTTGTAATTAATACTAACAAGAAAGTATTTCACGTATTCAAAAAAGATGCACGATATGAGCCGTTAAAGCTGATGCAAGCCATCGTTAAGAAGATTGATGAGATTTGTCTGAGAGAACGTGAAGATGTGCATGACAGTGTTGATGGTATCATTGAAGCCCCTGACATGCTCCCAAATATCCATGCTGTGTCGTATAACAACATAAAGAACACTCGCCGGTTTATGGAAGATAGAATGACAGTACTGCCAAGAATGGATCGTGTATTTAATGTAAGCGAATGGCAGCCAGTTTTGATCAGTTTGTATCAACATGAAACAGGTTATAAAAAACCATTTCCTTTATATTTTCAGCTTCCTGTCCCAATGAGTTATTTCGCTGTGTTTGATGGTCACAATGGGTCAGAGGCAGCAGCCTATGGTGCAGCTCAACTGCATCAGTATCTGATCAAGAGCATGACAGATTCCCAAGATATGATCGATTGTATTAGCAACGCTTTCGAGAATCTTGATGAAGTCTTTGTGCAGAAATGTCGTGCTGGAAAAATTAAAAGTGGATCCACAGCCGTGATTACATTGTTGATGGCAGATAAAGTCTACGTGGCCTGGGCAGGAGATTCACAAGCCGTTTTGGTGAAACAAAATGAAGTCAACAACTTGGTCAATCCTCACAAACCAGAGCGTTTGGTACGTGCCAGCAGAGATATATAATGAGATCATAGATTATACTAAAGTGTTAATTTCTCTCCTCCCCCTTTGATCTATTTGTTATGTAATTATTACAACTATTTTTTTGCAGGATGAGGTGGAGCGCATCAGAAGCTTAGGGGGAGAAGTTCTCAATTTGAATGGAACGTATCGAGTGCATGGGAACTTGGCCGTGTCAAGAGCCATAGGTTAGTTTCACATCATTTTGTATGAGTCTAGGAAAAAATGATTGGAGGCTTGCCAAAAAATTTAGAATTTATGACTATTTTCTTTACAACCCATTTAGGTGACGCGGATGAAAAACCATTTATCATTGCAACTCCAGACATAAAAATGCAGGAGTTGGATGGATCTGAAGAGTTTCTCATCTTGGCTTGTGATGGGTTATGGGATGAGGTCACACCAGAGGCTGCAGCCCAGATTGTACGACGACAAGTTGTTACCGATCCAAGTAATTCCTTTCTCCACAAAAAGTTTCATAAATAAGTTTGACTTGTTTTCGTACTAAAGTTTAAATTTTACTTTAATTTTGTGACTCTTAGGTAATCTATCTGGTGTCAGTAACAAACTGATTCAAGAAGCGAAGCAAAGGGGCTCAACTGATAATATCACTGTCATTGTGGTGTTCTTCCAACCCTTGGAGTCTATTAAGAATTTGTATGAAAGTACCATTACAGTTGACTCAGGCTTGGATAATAATATCATGAGCAAGTTTGAAACATTTGGATTCAACCCTGCTGAAAAACTCATTGGTGAGTGTGTGTGTGTTTTAATATTTTTATTTATTTTTTCCTAATTAAATGTTTTTTCAAGAATAATTTTATGAATCTCGTTGTTTCTCCGCTCCTTTACAGAAAACTCTGTTGATGGAAAGATTTCACCAAGGAAAGAAATAAATGGTCATGGAAAGGATGGGGAACCTTTGGTTGATTTTCTTTCCCTGGGAAGCTCTAAAGAAAGTGGAGGTCAGCCAATCACTGATGACACTGATCAATTTGGAGATGGTAAGCCTTAAAATACTTAAGGGACATGTTTTTTTGTTCAAATTATGTTTTATAAATATAAACTAACCCACTGAATATGTACATTTTATAGATGACGATAAAGATGTAGAGCAACTGAGTGATGCTGAGCCGGATGATGAGTGGCAGTTTGAGAAACCTGAGAATCCGGCCATAGGAACTGCTACCCTTGATATTCAACTGAATCAAACAGCTATTGAGCCCCTTAATGATACATTCGACTCCACTTTCATTCAAGAGGTCTCCAACAAACCGAGCGAATTAGTTGAGCCTGAAGTAGAGATATTCCAGAAGCCACTACCAATTGACGAGACTGTTCAAGGCTTCACACAAGAAATCAGTGATAAAGTATCAGATTCTTTGAATCCCTTCATAATGGAGACAGTGCCTCCAGTCAACGGAAATGAAAATGGAATGGATGGGATTTTAGAGAATGCTTCTTCACCATCACCAGCACCTTTGGCAAATGGTGGAAATCTGTTCGATGGGGAAACCATTGTTTCGGAGATAAGTCAAACGGAATTGGATGAGGATAAGCCTATTGTCTTGAGTGGATCACTTAATGTATTTTCTATGGATCGGCAACAATCGTCACCAGATCCCTTTGAAACTAGTGACAACAATTTGCAAGAAATACCAGCTCAGCCTAGTGCTGAAGAAATTGATCTTGGTGCCCCATCCCCACACTTTGATTTCCAGAGTACTTATCAAACCAATGAATCAGCAGTTGCTGCTGGAGACGCTGGAGTTAATCCGTTTGAGGATATCACTTCTGCTTCTGAAAGTCAGATGGATTTTACTAATCTCAATGACATGCAGCAAATCCCTACCCAAAGCAACATTGAAGAAATTGGGCTTGGAGACAACAACACCAACATTCAAACTGGTATAGTTGCTGATTTTCTGGTGGGTGAGCAACAAGTATCGGATTCAGATCCATTTGGCGTTCGAGACAACTTTGATCAAATTCCTCCACTAACAGAGACTGGTGACGTTGATACTGTATTTACAGCCCCCAATTTTGATTTACACAACACCCAGTCTGCTACTGGAGCAGCTTCTCCCAACCCTTTTGCTGCGCCACCACTTCTTGATGATGCAGGCAGTAAAATGGATTTTAACATTGATGATATCCAGCAAACTCTCCCTCAGAGGAATGTGGAAGACATTGCGTTGTTAGATGACACCATCGAAATTAATAAACCTGAAGCACTCGCCGACTTTATGGGGCAAGGAAAACAATCACCAGATCCCTTCGGTATTCAAGACAACTTTGAGCAGATTCCTCCCCTGACTAATGCTGGAGAAATTGATCTTATTGCTGAATCCAGCAATATTGATTTGCAAAATTCTGCTCCTGTGAAGGAATCAATTCCTGATCTTACTACATTTGGAGATGAACTCATTTCCACTTCCGACAGTCAAGTGAAGATTAATGGTGGTGATGAACACTTTAATCTTCAGGAAGAAGCAGCCCTGCTTATTGAAAAGAGCGAAGTTTTCAATGATGTTGAGGCTATCATTGAAGATGCCTCACCGAGTCCACAGCTCCTTGCTGAACCAGACATTGTGGCATCAAACACGTCTGCTATTACATCTCCAGAACCGGAGATTGAGATGATCCAGAAATCATTAGAGTTATTAGAACCTATCAACTCAGCACCCAGATCATCAGAGTTATCACCGGAACCTGTGGACTCTGCCCCTCCTGTTTTAACACCAGAGATCAGTGATAAAGTATCAGACTTTTTGAATCCATTCACGGTGGAAGCTGAAACGGTTGCAAATGGAATTCATGATTCTTATGGAAATGAACCACCAATATTAGAAAAGGAGGAACACCTTTTCAATGGAGAAAATACTCTTCCTCAGATTGATAACTTGAAAATCGAAGAGAAGTCAGGTGGGCAAGATTTACTTCCTGATTTTGTGGTAGATGAGCAAAAGGCTGCATCAGGTCGCCAAAGCGCTGCTGAGGACAACCAGGAGATTGTAGAGCCACCTGAAGCTATCGTTGAAGAAATTGTTGTTGCTAAGTCCGCTACCCCTGATTTACAAGCCGCTCCGGTCCCTAGTGCACCAGTTGCTGAAGCAAGCCTTTCCTCACTTGAGATTGTCGCTGAAGCTCCTCCCGCATCTGTTGAGGAAGTCGCTAAAGCCGCCACACCGGTGGTTGAAGAGGTGGTGAAGATGAACGGTGTTGGAGAGCACATCATCATCAATAATAAAGAAGTATCACAAGTTGCTGAGAAGAGTAATAAGATTGTGAGAAACGTAGAGACTAAGACCGCAACCGCCGCAAAGACTGGAAAACTTCCTGCGAAACCAGATAGTGCAGCCCCAAAAGCACGCGCTCCTATCCCATCTACTACTGCAGCCAGGAAGTCCCCCACAAAGCCTCCTACTACCCAAGCCCCTTCCAAACCAACCCTCATGAATGGAAAGAGTACAGCCGCAGCCAAGCCAACTGCACCAAGATCAACGACAACTGCTCCAAAACCTGCAGCTGGAAGGGTTCCTGGTGCTCCAACAAGTACTGCACCTAAAACTGCAACAAACCGTGTTGCCCCATCCTCTGCCCGACCTCTCCCAGCGAAAAAAGATGGTGTAGAATCAAAAATAGCTACCAGCAAAGCGCCTGCAACTACTTTGAAAGCACGCCCAGCCACGGCTCCTTCAGCGGCTAAACCAGCACCTGCTAAACCATTGACTACCACGTCTCCAAAACGAGTGCCACCGACAGCAACTAGTACAGTCCGTTCAACGACTACCGCCAGGCCCGCAACTGCAGCAAAGTCGACAACGGTCGGGGTTGGTGCCAAGGCAGGGGAGGTTGATGGAAAGACGGGAACGGCTGCTCTTGCTAAACCTCGCCCTAGACCTTTGACTGCTACTACTACTACTACATCTCGAGTCCCGGCGAAACCAGATGGCAAGTCTGCCGGAACTGAAAGAAAGGTGGGAACTACTGGAGCCATCTCCAAGCCGGGAACTTCGTCAACTGCACCTAGAACAGCTAGTAGACCTTTAGCTAGCCGTCCTGTGCCAACTACTACACGGACTGTTTCTAAGACTACAACTACTAGTACTACCGCTTCCAAGCCTGCGCCGGTTAAATCTGTTACTAAGCCCGTTACAGTTGTTACTGCAGCCGCTGAACCCCTACAAACAAACAACTCGACCAATTAAATAATTAAAAACTGATTGCAACATGTAACTATATAATATAAAATATTAAGCTAACTAATTAATAATTATTTGCACACGTTACCGGGGATTTTACGGTGGCTTTTGTATGCCTTAAATGCTTAATGCCTTAATAGTAATAGTAAGAAAATTTATTAATTTTTCTTTATAAAAAAATTGGTTACCATGGATATCTCTCAAGTCAAAACTTAAAAGTAAATTTAATGCTTTAAGAATGAAGTGATGCTATTGTGCTACAAAAAAGCAGCATTTTTGTCTTGGTGTCTTTTTGTACTGAATTGGTTGCTACAAATTTCATGCGTGTAAGATGCATGCAATAAAACGCATTCAATAAAATACAATCCACATGGTCGAATTCTTTATCTTATTATGCATATTGTTACATTGATGCCATAAATAAAATCAAGCTCGAAACACATTTCTTTACATCAAGAAATATTTATTGGTGAAATTTTTCAACAATTTCAAGAACATCAGTAAGATATTTTTTTTAGATTTTATATTACGCACCACATAAATAAATACGCGCTATGTTACATGACTAATGTTTACCTAACTGAACGGCAGTCAGTCTTAAAAATCATAAGGAATGGAAGTAATGTGCTCCTAATATATTTTTTTTGATTCGCTTAGAACAAGTCTTGGCTTACCATACCATATCGCAAAAAGTGCTTAAATAGCTAATTACGAGGCGGGCAGTGAGAGATAATTTTTTTTGGAAGGGATCATTCGAAAATAATCCAGTACACGCGTTACTTACACATTACGACTTATGACATAAATTTTGGTAGCTCACAAAATCAAGTAGGTATAACATTGTTTACGTAGTGTAAATGAATAGAGAAAAAATCAATAACTTTTATCCTGAAAAACATACAGAACTGAGCATATGTAAAACTGAAATATTACAACTTTCCAACATATTTCAAAAGGTATATCAGCAACTAACTGAGCGGAAACTTGACAAAAAATTCTTGGAATTCCACTACCAAAAAAAAGACCCAACATAAGATACGAAGAATATAAGTATATAGTATACAATCACCTTTTAAATGAGAATCAAAACTTATTTTTTGCATTTGGAAACATCACATTTACTGAGCTGAGTAGGTTTTTTTATGTAAGAGCATCTACATATGAGGCTTGAACGCAGGTAATCATTTCGAATGAGACGACGACGTGTTGTGGGTGCAAACATCTAATGCTCTGATTCAACCAATCACATTAAAACAAATACATTTGCAACTTTGTATCTGAAACTTACATTCAAATTTACAATTTCATGCTGCAAAACAATTTGCTCCTATAAATGTCTCCAATAGTTTTCAGTGACGTTGGACAGGAAGCTTGCAAATAGCGTGTGTTACTCTACTACTTATGCTAGATTAAGCACTGAAAACACATAGATTCATTTGGAGGAACAGTAAAGTTATTCACAGCTAATTTTAATATCTCTTTTCTAGTTGCAAAACTATTTGTTCAAATGTGATTGATTTATTCAGTCGTCTGCTGCACAACACTGTCGCTGGCAGCAGGTGCTACATTACCGTCTAAAATAACATCGGGAACTACGGTGCTTTCGATATCATGAGAATCACCACCATTGTCGTTGTTACTACGAGCGCTTGAAGGATTAGATCCATTGCCTACTATTCCGGGTTCACTTGCTACCGTTACTGGTTCAAGGTCATCAATTACTAAGAGAGATTCGTCGTTTATGTAGCCTCTGAACAGTTCTGCGAAAAGCGTAGCTGGAGACATGACTTCAAGACTGTCTGCTACCGCACCTCCAGCAGCTCCAATTCTGTTGAAAACGAATAAAGTAAAATAAATATTTTGCTTGGCATTCTTTTTACAAACAAACTGGTTACAAAATTTAAGTATTCAATGCTGGTTTACTCATTCTCATCCACAATAGCAGCATCATTCCATGTATTCTCCAATATTGTGGCTCGAACCGCAGTAGGACTCAAAGTGAGGTTATTGACCTCGTCTAAATCACAGTTCCCATCTTCTAGAATCCCAGATGTGTTTAACTCGACCTGCAATTAAAACCAAAACATTATATAAATCTCTTACGAAACTGAAACAGCATAATAATCTGTAAGTACACAACCAATTTAGCTACCTCTGATTCACCCGAGCTCTCCGATCCTGAGCCACTTTCCGTGCTGCCATCGTGCTCTGACTGTCTGTTATCCCGAGATGGGTGGGCTTGGGACTGTATTGGAGTATTTCGACGAGGACTAGAACCAACTACATCACTAACTGGAACCCTTGGGAAACTATGTGGCTGACGGCGCCGTGAGAGACGAAGATTTTCGAGGTCACGAGATTTGCAACGATTCATTGCTTGTAGATTTGTAATATACCAATTTTGATCCTTGCATTTCTGGTAGTAAGTAGGTGGACGGACATCAAATCTATAATAAAAGATTTTAATCAATGTGATACTCGTTTATAATAATAAATGAAGCCAAGGTTTTACTTAAAAATACATATTACTAACCGTAATTTAATACTATCAGTTGCTCGATCCAAGTAACCCTCAGTCTCCAACAAATCTAAGCGGAAGAATCGGTTGTAACCCCAACATTCACCAACTTCGAAGTCAGATGCAAACTCTCTCATCATATTTTTAGAAGAATCATTTGAGATCTGGTATATCATTTCAATACGATATTCGTACCTAAAATGTAATTAAAAAGAAGACAAAATGAAATATAGGCTTGGATTTAATTTGTATTTTTTTGAGTTTCAAAATATTTCATACTTTGCAGGTTCCGGCGGACCACTGGAAAGCTCCAAAAATACTGAGAGGAATGATCCACGCACAACACCATTGCCATCAGGATACACTTTAAGACGCCAGTCAAGCCCATTCACAGACAATGGATCAGAATAGAAAGGATCCCCTTTACGTCTAAGGAATGAAAATCCACGGACCAAGAATGTTTTGGTATCATAGTTTGGTACCAGCTCACTGCAGAAAAGGAAGAAAAAATTTAAGCAATGTATTTAACTTTTCATTGATCATTGAGAAAATCATGAGCAATTGTTGTATTAAGTACCTCTGGAAATCTGGCAAAACTGGTGCCAACGCAAATGTACTTTTGGAAATAGTATCCTGAATAGCCTTAAGGATCTTGGTGCTTTGTCGAATGGTATCGCTTTTACATCCACTACTTAACTTATGCTCAATCTAAAGAAATTAGATGAAATTATTTGATAAATTACTAATAAAATGGTCAGGTACTTAAATTTTAATGCAAGTTATTGGCATTACCTCCCGCAACAGGCATTCAATATCCTCTGATTTCCTGGTTAAATGACCCTTTTGGTTCACAAGCGTAGTTAGTTTTGCTTTAAGCTGCGCATCCAGTCTGCAAAGCGGATTTTTTGAATAAATGCTGAATGATTAAAATTCTTTGGATGATTACTAAATTGACTACAAAAGAAAAAACATTTACCTGGCAATCATCAGCTCGACAGCATTCCTTATTTCACGAACACGCTGATCTTTAGCAGTTCTTACAAGTTCAATATTTTTCTCAACATCCTGTACGGAGCTAATGATTTCCATGAATCTACGTCGGAGAATGGTGACATGCTCCTTGATTTGTTGGCAGTGCTGAGCATAGATCTCATCTAGAGGCTTGAACGTGTGACCAGCATGATTTTGACTCCAAAGTGCACACTCATGACAAATGCAACATTTGCAAGTGTCACAGTACACTGATAACTCCTCCTTTTGATGAGCAGAACACTTTTCCATCGTGATCAACTCTGCTTCAGGTGGAGCTGGTGTTGCGCTCATTGTTTTAGCTGGCATCGCTTGCTGTAAAGAATCCAGTTGTTGATGAACTTCTTCAGCCCAACGGCAAATAACGACTTCATTCACACGCAAGTTGGCTCTACAATGGGGACACTGAGCCCGTGTTTCTGTTAGCCATCGACGGATGCAGTGATTGCAGCATAGTTTTGAGCAATGGGGACACATCCGAGCATCTCGCAGATTTTCCATGCATATGAAGCATCGGAAAATCTGAACAAGACTCTGTAAACCAATATCATAACAATCGAGTATTATAAAACTATGCATACAAAAACAATTTCCTCAAATTACTGTTTTAGTACTAATCATTTAAGATCTAACCTCAACGTTGGGTTCTCGCGAACTCATCATGTTGCTATTTAAAACTTTTCCTTGGAGATGTGGCAGGAAATTCGCAGATTTACTTACGTTCTATTACACATACGTAATTGAATAGTTGATCCACTGAACAGGAACTCAAACCATATCGATAAATGACTGACTACCTTCCAAGAATAGTAGTTGAATCCACAGACAACCACAATTTTTCAAAAACTTGGAATGTCGAACTTTGAACTTTGGACGATGAGCATAAATGATTTATAAATAGGGAATAACCTGAAAATACAAATAATACAAGATATTACTAACAAACTTAGTTCATGAACACATGTTGGTATTGATGAAACATGAATCCTGGAACAAATAATCACAGAATGAATTCCTATCATCAAATATTGATAATATGCATACTTTACTACTTATTGATGACACATTATACTGGCAACAGACAATGTGCCGGATTGAGAAATGGAATTTCTTATCAGCAGTAATACCATTAAGATAATGTTTATTTTTTTGTCTACAACCCCTACAACTCTGATGACAACATTGACAACCAAAACAATTAACATGTAGGATAATGAAGTTCACTTGCATATGTTGTTTTGATTATATCTGCTGTTGTAATTCAAATGCTACACTACTGCAGACGGAGAGTATCCATAATAGTTGTTATCGTAAACCAAATCAATCTACACCTATTCCTAAAATTGTGAAAATGACTGATGCATCCGTCTGAAACAATGATGAATGAATGACGAAACGACAACTAAGTAAAAATTGATTCAATGATCAATGATGGTGATATTTCCTTGAAAATTCAGCTTGGCTTTGACCTTTGACCAGGAATGGGGGGTTGAATGAATTCGAATTGGTATGCAAGCCTGACCTTCATACTGATCTAGGCTGTTATGGCTAAAAACCATTAGAATGACAAATATCACTTACGAAATTAGCTGCAGTTTACACTTATTGAGTTATCCTACCTTCTAACTTAAGAAAGAGCTATTCATCATTATGTTAAGTAAATTTTGCTGCCATAACGTGAAGCAAATGGCATAATAAATACACAAATCGTATACAATTTTTACCGCGACCACAATCGATTTATCTACTTAATTGTAACTCAACGGCTTATATACACCGACTAATTGTAGTAAAAATAGAGATCCCAACACTACTAAATGACAGTAAAACAACTGTCAACTGTATGACTGAACTATCAGCTGATTCGAATTGAACATTCTTTCCAGCTAACCTACATTCGATCAAACCCTTTTGATAAATAACGAACCTTTCAAAATTAGCTACAACAAAGCTAACGGTGTGACTACAACTCACGTTAAAAACGATTTTCACTGCTAACTGAACACTTTTAGATATTTGTTAGATCTTCCAAATACCAAACAAAATTGGGAAACTTACCAAGCCAAAACGCTCCTGGGTTAAATCCACACACAACCGAGTTAAATTTGAAAAACCTCCATTGTTTACTCCGACTTATGATTAGTGATGTACCTTAACTAATTAAAGAGCCAACATAACATTCACACCGAAATGACAGCTGGCTCTCTGCTCTCTGATATAAAATGAGTTACATGAGTACAAACACAAATACTTATGAAAGACGAGACAAGAGAAACAGAGAGAAGCAGGAGTGTATATAGAAAGTTGAGTTGTATTCCTCTAGTTCATTCCTTCTCTCTTCTCCTCCCTTTCCTTTAGCACAAGAGTGAAGATGGTGATAAAAAAAGAGAAAAATATCTTGTACCAGAATCACAAGAGGTGTGTATATGAAACCTTTACAAACAGAAAATATGAAGAAGCTTTAGGAACGAACTTGAAGAAACCAATGCACACAACTCTACAAACAGTAGTGCAAAATGTCATATACCTACAATCTCTACATTTATGTATGTGCTTTTTGCCAATGTGTGTTTTACGGCTAATGAAACTTATAAAAATATATTTATTCCTTCCCGTTCATTCATAGAAAGTTGACTTTACTTGACACTCCTCATGATCCTCTCAAACAAGAAAGACCTTACTTGGTTTTTACTTTTACTCCCAAACCCAATAATAGATACGCCTCCCAGTTAAATTGTTAGAATTTTTGGTTGACAAACTTACTTGATGATTGTAGGCTACTTTTAGAAATGATAGAGACAGGTGAAATATCTGGTGTGTAAACTACAAACTACAAAGAAAATCCATTAGAAAGAAATTTCTTGTTGAGGGTCTCACTCTTCTAGGCTAGTATAATATGGGCTGTGCCACATGTCATAGGCAACCTTTTTTTATCTCGATGTGTCTCCCTCACCCTCAACATATCACATTATCTTGACTATACCAGAATAGCATTGGTTTTTTCATGAAACGTTCTGTTTCGCTTCTTAAATTCCTTGCCTTTAATAATCTACATAATTAGAAGTTTTTCTCTCTCATTCTTGGTTTCAAATTGGGATCACTAAACACAGCGTCAAAAAACGTACTTATAATCACTCGACATTTTTGCATGCTTCTATGCAAAAAATTTATGTAGATATAAAGATAAGAACTTTATGTTAAAGTGATGTTTATACATATGCATCTCAATCTCATCCCAAACTCAAAAACACATTATGCATTGAACAACTAGAGATGAAATAAGTGTACATGGCGATTATAATAGGAGTGAGCGATAACCATTTTTTTTAGCTAAGTTGAAAATCGCTGGTGCATAGCGTAAAATGATTTTTGCAGCCATAAGAGAGTCATACTAATAAAGTCTGTTGTGACACTACTAAGACTAACCGTTCAAAGTAATGCCCTCCAATCCCAGCCTAATTAAATATGACAAATTCTACGCTAAATAGCTTACAACTTTTACTAGCCAATCAATAATGAATGAATATTATCAATCAAACAATCGTTAGGTTTTTATATTCTACTAAAAACTCCCCACTTGATTTATTAATGGTCAGCACAATTAAAAAGGAATCAATTATTCCAACACGTTAGCAAAAACGAACAAAAAACTAAGATCAACTTGATTTTCTACTGCTCGTCAAGACACGACCGCAATTCTGATCGACTGGACTTGCATCTCTTCGTTTTTCTCTCGACCTTATCGACAGCCAAATCAGTGCAACACGCGCACATCAATCATTCATAAATAACCATACAAATTCATCTCTATGGCTAAAGCCTAAAGCATATAAAATACAAGGAACGTTTATACAATTCCTAACATTTACACTCCCACCTCTTTTGTGGGATCATCAAAAGAACGTCTAAATAACTAATCAAACAACTTATGACTGTGGGCTCAGGGAAAAAACTAACAGGAAATATTTTAGAAAAAACCTGGCCCAGTGAGAGTGAAGCTCCCACCGCATTCGCCCAGTCTAAGAGATATATATACTATCGGTTCCAACGCCCATATCGCACTGGTTGTCGCACCTCCCTTCCACTTCGCGTTATCTCCGCACCACTACTAGATCTAGGTTTTGAAGAGGGCTCACGTTCAACATCATTCTCAGGTAACTGCGATTCCCGTGACAATTCCAAAGGATATATCCTCTGGAGGGGACGAAGCAGAACACCATTAGAAGTCCTCACACGGACCACCCGAATCTTGCCATCTTTTCCAGGAATCAATTCAACCACACGTCCCAGGGGCCACTCGAATCTCTTTCTATTATCCGCTCCAACCAGAACTACGTCACCCAGATTTATGGAACTCCACTGCTTGTTTCCAACCTTCGTGACTAGCTGTGACAAATATTCTCTTCTAAATCGATACTGGAGACGGAGCTGAACATCTTTCATTTTTCTGTAACTCTTCTGCAAGCTGGCTGCAGACTTGAGCTCTGGAAAGTGCCCAATAACTGGTGCTCTAAGGAACATCGCTGGGGTGAGTGGCACCAAGTCATCGTTATCCTCTGTGACGAGAGTCAATGGTCGATCGTTGATTGTAGAGCTGACACCAGCCAAACAAGTACACAGCTCATCATAAGATAACTTAGAACGCCCCAGCATTCTCTTCAATAGGTCCTTCACCAAAAACCACCCCACCATGCTGCTGTTGGAGGATTAAATATCCACTGAATTTGTTGGATTCCACATCTTTGCTGAATATGCTCCCAGTCCAACGTTTTAAATAAATTTTACGCTCCCACAAAGTTCGTACCGGGGCGTCCATACAGACAAATGAAGCGTTCCAGCGACCTTACAAAAGCTTCTGTTGACAAACTGGTCACAAGATCAAAATGTACTGCTCGATACAGTGCACAGGTATAGAGAACTATCCACGCCTTTGCTCCATCTTTCAAAACTAAAGGACCAGCCAAGTCCACACCTGTTGTAGCAAACGGTTGAGCGTCGTCAACTCTCCGAGAGGGCAGTGATGCTGGATCACATTCCATCCTCTTTGTAGTGTGACGACGACAACCCACACAGCTCCACATCACCTTTCGAACAACACGACGAGATTGTATGATCCAATATTTTTCTCTAAGCTTGCTGACACTGCACTCCCCCATGACCATAATAACGGTGGATGTCAGCGACCAGCATTTGAACAAGGGGATGATTCTTAGGCCGCAACAAGGGGTAAATAAACTCATTAGTATCGTCACGATTCGTCAATCGTGTTTTCACTCTGATGAGTCCATCTGCATCTTTAAACACCCTCATCCCTCCAACTTCAGAACAGTCTACAGGAAAACATTCTGCTTGAATATTTTGCACCAAAATCTTCTCTGTTTTTCTCATTTCAGCCAGACTCAGGAACATTTATTTGGTGGGGCACCTTCCGCGCACTTTGCTCACAAAACGTAAGACCCAGCCCCAGACAGCTACATTTTTGCGATACGATGAGAAGTAAGGCATTGAAAAGGAAGTGCTTATCATCATTGAAACAGGAACCTTCTTCAGCTCACCCAACACTTCTTGCTCATCCGGTTTTGGCTCTTCAGGGAACTCCGTTCTTGGTTTCAGAAGCCAAGTTGGTCCCTCCCACCATTTAGATCTCAACAAAGCACTCGGCGTACATCCACGTGAAGGTAAATCAGCCGGATTCACACACCCTGGGACATGACGCCATTGATTGGATGAGGTGATGCGTAGTATCTCATCAACCCTATTCTTCACGAACACACCCCAATCACCGCTCCTCCGAATCCAACTGAGAGCGGTAGTAGAGTCACTCCAATACGTAAAACAATTATCTGTTATCTCAAGCGCCTCCTTAATACAAGCCGCCACCCGTGCTCCCACCACGCAGCTAACTAATTCTGCTCTCGGAACAGTTGGCTTCTTAACTGGCGTCAGTCTGGATTTTGCCAGCAAGAATTGTAGTGCAGCTTCGCCGTTTACTTCAGTTTTCAAGAACGCTACGGAAGCCATTGCAGTTTGAGAGCTGTCACAAAAGACATGAACTTCCCTCGTTGTGGCATTTAGTACCTGGTTATAGCGAGGGACTTTGACAATCTTCAAACGACCCAAATCCACGTTCCACTTTAAGAAGGTCTTCTCCACTTCGCTAGACACCGAATCGTCCCAGCCTAATTTTGATGACCACGACTGCTGCACTAATAGCTTTGGTAATATCAGGGCTGGTGACAGGAATCCCATTGGATCAAACACCTGAGCCAAGGCGGATAGGATGTTTCTCTTCGTTACGGCCTCATAATTGACCTCCTTTATAATACATGACAAGGTATCTTCCCGTCGGTTCCAAATAAGTCCCAACACAGGCATCTCAATGTCTCCACTCATTTCTTCACAAGTTTCAGGTAAAACCATCTCACTAACATCCACAATAGAGCATGCCCATTGGCGCAAATCCATTTTTGCACTCGCCAGGACCTTCAAACTAACATCCTTCAACAGCCCATACTCGCTTGCTGTTGATACCGATGTCACCAAATTGTCACAGTAAAAGGAGCCCTTCAACTTCTTCGCCATCATCTCATCTTCTACCTCGTCAAACAATAACTGGAGTGCAGCCGCCAGCAAAAATGGGCTGCAAGTGGCTCCAAACACAACACGTAAATGCTGGTAAATCACCAGCTTCAAGCATGACTCATCCTCCCACCATAGGAACCTCAAGAAGTGTTGATCCTCCTCTCTGACTTTGAGCATCTGGAACGCCTTCCGAATGTCAGCGATCGCCCCAATCATCTTGTGACCAAATCAAAAGCATAGCAGGGATCAACTCGATCAGGTTCGGACCCTTGTGGAGGCAGTCATTAAGAGATGTTCTCCTCCCTTGTCGACAAGAAGCATCAAACACCGGCCGAACTGGCGTGGTTTTGCTATCTTTGAAGACAGGATGATGGGGTATATAGTGACCTCCATTTGTAGTGTCATCCACCCTAGCTATAAGAGCTTCATTTTCCCACATCCGAAAAATAGTGTGGTACTCCATAAACTTGCCGCATTTCTGCAGTTTCCAAGTTGTATTTTTGAGCCGTTGCTCTGCCACCATTCTTTTGTTGGGCAAATTATCTGTTCCACTCCTCCATGGGAGGGACACCAAAAAACCGACCTAAACTTGCCGCATTTCTGCAGTTTCCAAGTTGTATTTTTGAGCCGTTGCTCTGCCACCATTCTATTGTTGGGCAAATTATCTGTTCCACTCCTCCATGGGAGGGACACCACAAACCGACCTTCCAGATCACGCTTCACTGTGCTCCTAAAATGAGCCACCGCGTCAAGTTCAGCTTCCTCCGCTGACTTTATAACATACGGATCTTGTATCCCAAGGGCTTCAAAACGCCACAAGTCCTCGACATTAAGCTGGCTGACTGTCATTGTGGTAACCATCATGCTAGAGGATTTGGAAGGAAGAGGACCACCAAGTGTCCACCCAAACACCGTTTCCTCAGCTACCAATCCACAAGACAGCTTCACCATCCGCCCAGTACGGATGGCGCTCCAATAGTCGTTCCCAATAACAATGTCGGCTGTTGACGACTCATCCCAATATCAGTGAGTGTCACTCCGTTCCGACCCAATAACAATGTCGGCTGTTGACGACTCATCCCAATATCAGTGAGTGTCACTCCGTTCCGACCCAATAACAATGTCGGCTGTTGACGACTCATCCCCAATATCAGTGAGTGTCACTCCGTTCCGACCCAATTCATTTATCCACCGCCCAGAAGGCACCTCTTGGATCTGCCCAGTCAGTTTCTCCTTGCCCAAAAGCTCCGAACTCATCTCATTCCCATTCAATCCAAGTAGGGTGAGTTACACTCCCTCCGAACAAGATGTTTTGGAGCCATTCGTCTTCCACCCATGTGCATCCGGTCTTTTCAATGATGTCACTGGAAACATAACTCCGTTGAATCTCATTGTCCCCAACCAGTCTAACCATCCACTGCTTTCCATCCTGATCAGCAACCTTCACTTTCAGCGTGTTCATCAATACCATTCTGGAACATTGGTTACTATTCTGATGGAAAGTCCTTGGAGATGGTACCAAATCTTCTTGCAACTTGCCATCAATTCTTCGTTTTTTGTAAGCCGGCTTGTTGGATGAGACTCCATGTTCTCGCTCCACTCCAGCCTTCTCGCTTACTGGACACATGATGGAGTTCCACATGTCACCACCATCTTGCAATTCCGTCTGACGTGGCCAGATGATAAACAATGGAAGCACAAATTCTTTCCACGTATGATGCCTCGCTTCTCCTCCAATGTCATTCACTCAGCTCGAAAGCACTTATCAGAATCATGAGGCTTTCCACAAAATCCACAACCATTTGCTTGAAGGTTACTCAGGCCTGCAGCAGTCGGTACATCTCCACCTCTTCCATAAAACAATTTTGGTTTTCCCCTGTTCAATGGGTTGGTGGTTTGGCATGAAAACCTTGTTTTGCCAAAGATATTTGTTGATCACACTACACCTCAGCTTTCATGAAATCCATAAGCAACTGGAGTCTTGATTTCTGGGGAACCAACATCGCACCATCCGTTTTGCATTGGGTGCTCCTCTGCCATGCTCGTAATGTTCCCTCCGAAAGAGAAGACTCCACCATTGGAAATAACCATGTTGCAGGATCAGCATTATTCAGGTTCAACTCTGCAAGACTTCTCAGATGGGACTCAAGTTGAACATACAGCTGAGACAGGGGCAACTTCTCTTTACTTGAAACATTTCCAATCACCAGTGAAAGGAACTCACGAACATAAACTTGTAAGAGTAAGTCATGCCGACCAAACCTCTCCCTCAAGGCTTCCACAGCTTTCTCATAATTCTCTGCGGTTTGCGGGTAGCTATCCACGATCTGTTTGGCTTCCGATCCGACCTCCATGCATTGGGCCAGACACTGGAATTTGTCTGAAGGATGTAGATCTTCATCCCAATGGAATTTCTCGAACTAAGACCACCAACCAAGCCAATGCTTCAAATCCCCACCAAAAGTCTTGAGCTTAACTTCCGGCAGATGAAACTTTCGCTTTTTATTTTCACCAGCATTAGATGTAACATCAGCATAAGATGATCCACCTCCAACTGTAAGGAAGTCATCCAAGTCTGCCTTGGTGGCAAGGTAAGTACGTCTATATTCTTCAATACCGTCTGACTCCTTGTCTACAACATCATCATTGGCACCATCTTCCAACCACTGCTCCTGAACCTTCTTATCCCATACTTCCAACTCGGCCACCGTCTTCTCGAGCAATCCACTACTCACTCTCAGGGCCTTATGGTCAGGGACTTCCTCAGCAAAAGCAGCAGCGATGTCTTTCACTATTTTTGTGAACCTGGTGCGAACCGGGCGTCTTCCACGCGTCAATTTCTCCATTTTACATGTACGAGCACTACAACTCGAGCTTCTCAAACTTCACACTTGCTGTGATCTTATTTGCAATTCCAGAGTTTTCAATTGTCAGTGTCAACAGTCAAACCTTTAACTGTTTCAAAATGCTTCTAAACTAAAGGATGACACTGTTCTGGTGTGGTTACAATTTTTAATTGCTATTAATAATTCGGGAATCCTTCAAATGTCAAATTATAGTCACCAAAATATGACTAAGGTAAAAAGCACCAAACAAACCAGGTTGCAACTAATTAAGCGTCATTAACTTTGTATCTTATTTGTCACACAATTAATCTTCTACCACCACTTATCTGGGCAGGGCCTCCTAAAATGTTGTGACACTACTAAGACTAACCGTTCAAAGTAATGCCCTCCAATCCCAGCCTAATTAAATATGACAAATTCTACGCTAAATAGCTTACAACTTTTACTAGCCAATCAATAATGAATGAATATTATCAATCAAACAATCGTTAGGTTTTTATATTCTACTAAAAACTCCCCACTTGATTTATTAATGGTCAGCACAATTAAAAAGGAATCAATTATTCCAACACGTTAGCAAAAACGAACAAAAAACTAAGATCAACTTGATTTTCTACTGCTCGTCAAGACACGACCGCAATTCTGATCGACTGGACTTGCATCTCTTCGTTTTTCTCTCGACCTTATCGACAGCCAAATCAGTGCAACACGCGCACATCAATCATTCATAAATAACCATACAAATTCATCTCTATGGCTAAAGCCTAAAGCATATAAAATACAAGGAACGTTTATACAATTCCTAACAAAGTCAGTGTTGCAGAAGTATATTATATAGGAGGGGTGAGAGAGAGAGGGAGATAATAATGTGATGGGATTGTGTGAAGAGGAAGGGAAAGTCGCTGCTTAGCTCAGACATAATATACTCGAAGCGAATTTACCAACCGATGAGACCACATCATAATCTCATAACAACGGTCTTGTTGATACAGATAGGCAACAGTGCAGCGTCAGCCAACAGTATTACACTGATATAGAGCAAGTCTCTCTGTTTTCAAGCTTATAAAAAGTGCATTTATGGATTATGATAGGCAAGGATTGGCATCCATAGGAGGATTGTGTTTTCGACAAGGACTCAACTAATCTGATACTTGACTGATGATGTTCATCATTATAATGAAATACAGAGAGAAAAAAATTTGACGAACCATGAAACAAGCAACCGTCCATGTGGCTAACGAGTCATGTCGCGAATAGAAAAATGAATCCTTTTTTTACATGCAAAGTATTTTACAGAGTAAATGATCCCAGGCAAATGAGATTTTGGAAGGGCATGGAAACGTATAAACGTATAAAAAAAGGATTTGTGAGCCCAAAGATAAACATGGCATGCTTCAAATCCCCATATTAATATATAGGTTTAAAATCGATAGAGCTGCATGAAAAGATTTAATATTCCTTTTACAAAATCAATAAATTGATCTGCTGCCTATTGAAATTGATGATGATAATGGTATATGGTCTGACATTATTTGTTGAAATAAATATGCCATAAATTCCACAACACAAACGGTTTAACGTTCACCGGCATTAATATTGTTGTTCTTTTATTAAAAATGTGTATCGCTAAGTCATATTTAAATAATAATAATACATCCTAACCAATTTACTTATTAGATTAATATACGCATACAATCTTACAACTATTTTATATAAGCTAACAGTACATGGTAATAATACATTTAAGTTAAATATGGTTCTAATACAAGTATTTCTTAGTGTGTTTTTGTGTATCCATATCTTTTTAATGCCTTTCTCATCTATCTATCTATCTGTCCGTAGTCTCGCCATAGCAATAGCAATACAAAGGTTCCTATCATAACGCATACATATTTTCAAGGTTTTTATTTTTTGTGTGTTGTGTGTGTAAATAAAAACTAAAATCAGTATAAGATCATATTTGTATGTTTAAAATTACATATTCAGGGAATTACAAAGGTATTTTTGATCTTGCATGGAAAATGTCAAATGTACATAAAGAGTACCCTCTAGATTTGGTGACAAAGATCGCATTATATGATCAATCCTTCTATGTAGTTTTTTATGTGTAGAAATATGCCGTAACAGTAGCAGAAATTGTGGAATTGCATAATATGATAACATATTTAACAGTTTACAATACAATAATTGTATATAAGTATATAATTATTTGGTAGATCAATGCATCATTACAAGAAGTAAAGATGGGACAACCAGCAGTATATATGTGTCTAATACATATAACCATTAATATATATTATTTATTTTCTTGTAACAATAATGGTCAATCACTTTTCTCTCTCTTTCATTTGCACTCACTATCTTACTTTGCCATGACACAAACGCATTCCATGTAAAACAAAGGTTTTTTTGCTTGTCGAATTTTGTGTAACCTTTTGTTGAATATTTTATCCGAATGTATTACAAACTTTCTATATGCTTTCTAAACTTTACGTTCATTGTCAATGCAAAAATTACAAACTATCTTCATTTCTTCACGTTTGCTCTTTTGGAGGAACAAAAACCAAGTAAACTTGGCGTAGTTAAAAAGTCTCTATAATGGGAAAGGTTGGGTGGTGGTGGTGGTAGAAATATATATAGAAATATTGAAACTGCCATAAAATTTGCCTTTGGGGAAGTTTGGAAAAAGGAAATTGTGCCAATTCATAGTTAAACATGTTTTTGTACATTATGTGCAGAAATAAATTTTTGTCAACTGACATCATAATTATTTGAAATCATGCATGCATCATGTTCTTTTTTAGCTAGAGTTTGTAAAGAGGTAAAAGCTTCATTTTTGTGAAAATAAACAGTTTAGTTTTACGCTCAAAAATTAAACGGTTCTTTACGCTCCTTCAGTATATTCGTCTCATTCAATGTCTAGCTAAATTACTAGCTTCAGCAATGTAATAAAGCATATACTTAATAGGATAGGATGTGTGTATGATTTTAATTGTGACTTAAATATGGAAAACCAAAAAAAAAGTACAATACGCATAATATTAATCTGTCAAATGTACACAGGTGTCAAATCAGGTGAAACGTGTTACATACATACATATTGAAATATGTATGAACAATAATTAATACATTTTATATTTGAGATAATTGATAATTATTTAGTACATATCATAATAATATTGTTTTTTAAGAGTTATTAAGTTACTAAACGAAACAGTCATTTCAAATACAAACTGTGTAATGTAAGGTAAGGTAATGTAATACATACAATAATATATTCATATCGTAATGAATGTAGACACCATAACATTTCTCTCTTGGCACATATTTTTAATAACTTTTCTTTATACCTGTTTTGTTACGCCATCACCTATGTTTTTTACGTATCATCTTTGAACATTTCATGTTGTAAAATTGTGATATTTTTTTATAGTGAAAAACAATCTTTAATCGTTTCCTTGATTTTCAAACAAAATGAAAATTTAAGCATTGGCTTTTTATAACACTTTGTATTAACACAGCAATTCCACTTGAATACTTTTTTAATGGTTGATGGTGATAGTGCGAGAGAGAGTGTAAAAATTTTATGCATACATAAATGGATACATAATTAATATTGGTAATTATTTTTCCTTTCCAGGTGAATAAAAACTATACGAGTCAACATTTTCATCAGGATAAAATACAAGTTAATGTCGTCTTGGGTGTTTAAATATTATCATCAAAGCTATTAAAAGCTTATTCTGTGCTTAATGAAATGCATACACAGTTTGTTTCTCCTCTCCCTTTCCGTGCTTCCCTTCGGGAAAGTCATTTCAGTTAATAAAATACTTATATAACCAAAACCTAATAATGTATGTTTTTTGTAGTAGTAGTAGATACATATAATATAGTAGGACTAAAAAAATTCACCTCTAAACAATTAATAGATCACTGAGTGAGAATACGTTACGACACGGGGTCCAAATAGAGGATTTTACACGGGTAAAATTTCTTTACTTATATTTTTGCGTTGGCAAAAGAAACTAAGAGAGAAAAAATTAGTTTATTTATACAAAAAAAATTAGTTATGTGCAGTTCAATTTGTCTAAATTGTAATACCGTGCAAGAGTACATACAGTAACAGTAGAAGTAGTGTTTTTTATAGTAGCAATAGTATAATATAGTAATGTAGCAAGTATAGCCTTTTTTTCTTCATTTTAATAACAAGGTTACAAATATCACGAAAGCTAGTAAATGAACCGAGTTTCCATCAAAAGACTGGTCACACACCGGATATGTTGCTGACAGTAGGAGTTTCATATTCTTACTCTTTCTCTCACTCTCATCCTTTCATCTTTCTTTCTTTGGGAAATACCGTACCAAACCAACAATCTTTTTTTCTTTTCCTCACTCACGTCTTTTTCTTACCGTCCAACTATTAATTGCAAACAAAAGAATTAAACGTCACTGTTTCACACCCTTTTTTGTGAACAGTTGACTGGCACATAATGACTAGCACTCAACAAGAGATTCTTAATACAAAACAAAAAAAAACAAAAAAAAATCCTAGATTCAGAGCGTGTCAAACGCTAAAATATACATGCATAATATTAATTAATAACATTTAGTCCTAGAGATAAGAATTGTAAAACATACAAACAAATGAATAAAACCCGACACAAAAAAAACTGTCTACAAATTTTTTGATGTGTGTTCCATTTTTTATACATATAAAAACGAAACAATGCAATGTAATTTATAATTTTAGTTTGTTGTGACACGTATTCAAGTTATAATCCAAAAAAAAATAATAACATGACAAAGCAGAAGGGGGAGAAGGATCGTAATAATCTGTAATTATAAATGTGATCATAATATACAATATTGATACATATTGTCAAAGTACTGGAAGAAGAAAAAGAAATACAACTGAGAAAGGATATATATAAAGTATGTATTTTATATATATCTCACTTTTACACATTTAATATGTAATAATTTAGTAAAACGATGATTTTTTTTAGTTTTTCTTCTCTCGATCTCTCATGAACTCTAACTATCCAAACGAAGTCTAAAATTCACTTATATATTACCACCATTAGCAGAACGATTAACGACTGGAGAATTCCTAGAGTTACTGTCAATTTCCGCTCCATAAATCTTGCCAGCCTTACGTGCCATACTACTTAAAAGTTCAAGTGAGTTTTTATGAGCTCCCCGTAACGATATTGCCCATTCGTTTAAACCAATCTCGTCCTGGAAAAGGGGGTAAAAAAATAAAGTGCTCATGAAATTTAGAGTGGTTGGTGGATCCTCTCCTTTTGGAATGAAATTATTAATGTTGACATTATGAACTGGATGTCTTACCGCGCTAGTGACGACGACTTTGTTTTGATCTTTCATTTTTATTACAACTGACTGCTCATTTTTGACAGTTAGCAACTCTCCCGCAACTTCTTCAACACAGTCCATAAATACTAACTCGGGTTTTGTACTTCCAGAGTCTGGATGAAGTTCTAGTCTGTTGAGTAAGTAAACAAGACAATGGGTTTCATATTACGGTTTTGAGCCTTTCACTTCATTCAAATGTGTCTGGTTGAGCCACACGTGTGCATATTTTCTGGCTCATCAAACTCAACATGTCAAGTCTTGAAGTAGAACATACCTGTTAGGATAAAGCTTAGCGTAACGTGTCTGCCATGCTGATGCAAAAGGGCCTCCTAATTTTTTCACATATCCATGCAAAATGCAGTCAGATTCTTTCTCATCAGCATCATATTTTTGCTTATGCTTAGCTCGTTTCTTCATTTCTATTTTATCAGCCTCTGTGTTTACAGTATCAAAAACAGTTTCTGCTATTTCTGCTTGCCACCGCTCTGAAATCACTAGGGGAAAATTTTTATACAGATCCTGGTCGGACTCCAACAACTATTTATTTCAAAAATTCAAAAAAGGATGCATTTAATTTCACAAACTTTACTCAATTGGCAACCAAACCAAGTCATTGAATCAAAATACTCTGAGGAGAGAGGTTGAAAAAAAGGTGAACTTTTCTAACCTTGATTCCTTTGGTATCTTCTTCATCAAAAGAACCTATGTCGAAAGCGTCCGCGGCGTTCACTTCACCACGAGGAGGAATGAGCGGTGGTGGATATTTTTGAAGGTAAACTAATTGCCAGTCTAAACCTTTGAAGAAAGGATGCTCCTTCACTTCTTCCGCACTAAGGTAGCAGAAAAAAAACCACAAGGAGAGACCGTGAAACTTTTACTTTGTTCGCTGGTAATATAATAACATTATATGTCGGTGGCAACGTATACGAAATTTCTATAGCTATTCAATGTAACGTAATTTGTTACTTACCCTCTTCCTTTACAACCTAGCCGCTTGTCTACATCTCTCATCAGGAGACCTTCCAGAAGGGACCTCAGTTCGGTTGAGAATGATTCAGGTAACTCCACATTCTAAGTTTATGAAATTTTCTTATTTCATTGTCATCCACCCACATCATTTCTCCCCCAACAATATATATTTCATTACATTATCATTAGCTCTTTGGAAGTTTACCATAGTTAAGGTCATCCTATCAATTTCGTGTTTGTCTTTAGTTTTATGTTGTCTGAAAGGACTGTGGCCTTTCAGCAATTTGTAAAGCATGCATCCAAATGAGAACCAGTCTGCACTTGAATCGTAGGCAGTTCCTTTTGACAACACTTCAGGCGCCATATAACCATGAGTACCGCTGCATAAAAAATCATTTTTTCAATTAACATTCTCAGTTTTTAACGAACCCTATGATTATTACTTGTCTTAAAAATTCTGCAGTAAATTATATTAATAGAGTCATACACGCTGGCATGAGGTTTTTTCTTAGAGAAATCGCAAGCCAATCCTAAATCCGATATTCGAACGTGACCATGTTCATCAAGGAGAATGTTAGCTGGCTTTAAATCTCGATATACTATGTAACGCTTGTGCATGTGTTCAAGTCCTGAAAACAATTTTCGTAAAGTTTTTAAGCATCAATTTCATACTTGAAAGGGAAAACCATAAAAATCATGACTATATATTATTAACGAACTTAAACTTATATACAATTATGGCATAACAAATTTGTTCATAATTTTCTTTTTTGCTTTGGCCATGCAGAAAATAAAGCAGTGCCTGCTCAAACGTCTAATTTGTACATTACAGTATTGTTGTGATAATTTAATTAACAGACATAAAGCCCTTGTTCGGCTTGAGCGTGTGCTCAATACAAAAACTATTTGTTTTTCCTGCAACGCTCTCTCGTACTCAAACTAATACCTCACTATATACGGAACAAACTCATAGCTACGAGCTACTACCCTACGTTGGATTCACTCATTGTCAGCAAGAGTGTTAGGGAACAGATTCAGCAGGCTGCTGCTGCTGCTGTTGTTAGCTGCTAGCTGCTTACGTCTCACACGCTATAAAAGTACACATTACGTCCTTTGTTGTATGCTTAATTTAATAAATTATGCTGCATCAACATCACCGAAAATGAAAATGTAAAGTGCTTCTATAAATAAGTACATCTCATCATAGTCCAATAATTGAATGAATGAGCAAATCGTGAGACTGCATATCTTTTCCTCAATAAAAATGTACATAAAAATAAATCTACAATTTTTTTACCGCAACTTACTTGGTTTTGCTTGAGCAATATTTCTTAATATAACTTTGTAACAACATAGGATAATAATTATTATTCTCTCCCTGTGTTTCTTTCTACCTAGTTACTTGACTACTCTCACTAACGATAAGGGACAGCAAGCACCACATATGAAAATGAAATGGGATGGAAACAAGCACAATATTCAAAGCACTTGTCATGTTCCTTGACTGACCTAAAATGACTTCCGCCGCGTAGAACCGCATCTCTTGTTCATTAAATACTCCATGCTGAGATAAATGGTAGTGAAGGTCACCACCATTCATGAGGTCTAAGATGAAACACAGTTTATCCGTGGTATGAAAGGCATACGTCATGCATACAATAAAAGGACAGTCCGCCTGTGAACCAGAAGAAAATGAGAAAAAAATGCATATATAATATAAAAATGTTATACTTATACATACGTAGTAGAGCAACATCCGAGTGAAAAAAAAATCACTTTTATTTAGCTTCACCCATCATTTTCACCTTGATGTTTAACCCCTCTTTCAACTTAAATAAGGGATATATGCTAGTTGAAAAAGATGAGGAGAGAAATTGTTCTGGAAAGGCGTGTAGTGAACACTTAATGTGTGTCTTAACTTGCATTCAAGCCACTCCAAATTAATTATGAATAACGCTTAAAGCCAATAGGAGAGAGAAAAGCTGAAAAAACAAAGTTTCCCTTTCTTTCCTCCTCATCGTCGTCCCTTGTTCTTTGGGCAGGAGGAGTGCCAACCATTATTATTTTTACACATGTACAATGTGCCAGTTTTTGCTAGAGACAAAAGAATGAAGTTGCTGGTAGTTGGAAATGGAAGTTATAGTCCAACAATAAATTTACAAGTTGATACCAACCGAAACAAAAGACTAGAATATAATTTTTTGGGGGGTTATATATATGTATGTTGTGTATTTACGTACAGCGAATTTATATAATGTGTATGTTCACATATAGTAATACAGTATATAATATGCTGATGCTGTGGTATGTGGTAAGAACAACTTGTGTCAAGCTCTGTGTGTGAGAAAACCCAGCATGTTTTTTTCTGTGGCGATGTGTGTGTATATGAGTGTGTGTGTGTGTGTGTGTGTGTAAAAGTGTAATACTCTCTTAAATAATTAAAAGGAAAAAAGTGTACTTACCCCCGTGCTGACTAGAGAGAGCATGATTCTTTCATTGAGAGCAAGAGTTTCTCCTTGTTTCATTTTTATGCGCTTCTTGTCCAGACATTTCATTGCATACATTTTGCCAGTGTCTGCTTTCCGACAACCGTACACCTCCCCAAACCCACCACGCCCAATAATACGATGAACACTGAAGTCATTCATTGTCAACTGGGGAAGGGAAATCAAATTCAAAAGCTTGTTAGTACATAATACGTAAATGTCGATCAAAAAAATTCAAAACAAAACAAAATATTTTTATCATTGAACATAAAAATACATGATTAGTACTTCCAGGTACTTTTCTTTTCCTTACTGAAATATTCAACTCCAGGTTTTTCCACTGACAAAAACGAGTATATTTGTCACTACAGTAAATGGGAAAGAGAGAAGGTGACTGTTAAACCATTAGTTCTTACTTTGAATAAGGTTATCAATCATGATATGAATATTTTATAGTAAAACCTTTCAAGAAACATTCTAAACGGCTCCCCACGTAAAAAATTAAATATTTCGTCAATATACGGCTGCAAAAACAACAAGATACGGTTGCAGGTTAAACATATAATGAGATTCAATCCATAATGTAGGTTACATGTTGTTGTTGTTGACACATTCCAATTTTGAAATGTGCTGGATTGGAGAGGCACTTACCTCATAAAGGTTTTGAGGGACATCACTCTTAATTAAATGCTTTTGAACATGATCTACAGCTTCCTTTGTGAAATTCTGAAAGTAGAACGGAATGTCATGTATTCAACAGAGATTACCCCCTACCTTTTGTTTTTAGCTTTTCCATGTAGAAATTTATAATATAATATATAAATCCAGTGAGTTTGTTCTCTTACATGTGTATGCGACAGCAGTTCTTTCATTATAAAATTATCGTAAATTTCTCTAGCCGCTTTCCGTCGCTCGTCAACCGTCTCCATTTTCTCAAATTTTTTAATCTGTCATGTAAACAAAACGAAATAAATATGAAATGATATACACACAACTACATCAAACTGTTTTGGAGAGCAACCATTCATCTGCAACATGAGCAGGCTCCCCATAAAATATTCAATGAATGTAAAAAGCCTTAAAGTAAGATATTATACAAGCAATTTGTGTGTAATACATGCATACCTCTTCATAAAACTTTATTTGAGGTATTGGCTCTTCAACTACATTCTCACAAAAGTCTTTGAATAAAAGGTATCCTGCAAAGAATCCACAAACAACAAAATAAATTTTCATACACAACATATTCCCCCCACGGTTTTTCATTAAACTCACAAGGAACAAACCACTTAAAACTGCAAGTGGACTTTTTATTTGTGTGATAAATCTTTATTTGAAAAATATGCTCCTAGTTCATACATATTTTTTCAATCATTCAAGAACTCATTTCGTGCTTACCCAGTTTTTGACCAAAGATTTTGTCAAACGTTACATCCCCCTTTTTCTCCAAGTATTTGTGCATGACGCTTCGAACACTGGAAACAAGAGAGTTAGTTGACAACGATATAGCACATTGTATAATTTTTAATGCTTATATACTGAATATACATCCTTTCATATAATAATTATATCATCATCATTTCATCACTGCCGCATCACACAACAACACGGCCTAAACTTTCACTCTACAACTGCAGTGGCAGTTTGGTTTTGAGAAAAAAGGCATAAAAGAAGATGACAGGGAGCCCAAGCACGAACACATTGTGCCCATCATGATCCTAAAGAAATTCACATCTAATCTGCATCATCATCGGATTTCTAATTGACTTTTTTATTGAGTTCCATAAAAATAAAACAAAACCATAAAAATCTATTAAAGCTCCAACGACGACGTCGACTGCGACGAAGGACGGTAATGATGATGAATAGTCGACAATGTGTAGCGTAATGTGGTTACACGATTGCAAGCAATTTTTTTTCTCCAACAGTCCCCATGATAACTCCAACACCAAACGAACTACTTGTAAAAATGCATATGTACAGAGTACACAGCAAGTACTCGAAACTCCACAGTTTGCTGCAGAGAAGGACACAAACATGCACACACATACACATATGTTATATATATGTGAGATGTGAAACATAAAAAGCATGTCTTGCAGAAATAAGTCTCTGAGGAGCAAACAATTTTATATGAAAAACCTCATCTTATATTCACTTGATGTGAATAAAGTCTTCCTTCATCCTTTTACACACTCTTAAAAATATTCTTTGTTTTCCCTCAAGTCAACTAAAAAAGACGAGCTTGAACTTACTCTCAATGTTGTGCATCTCCCTACTTCACTTTGCCTTCCTTTCTCCTTCTCATCTTCAACTGGATGGGGGCCTACACTACTACACACAAAGTGATACTATATGAGAGATGAAACTCGGAGACCCACTTGAGGTCACACAAGTAAAAAGCCCATTGCACTGCATTCGTAACCTGATGCTCTCGTAAATTGAGCATAACACCTTTACGTACGCCAACCCAACAATAACATGGTTATAAAGGTGTGCTATGGGGCAATATTAAAAATATATATTTTACATACTCTCTACCCATCCTTGTTTTATATCCCTTGGCTTTCTTTGAGGGGAAAAGGAAAATGCCCTCAAAAAAGATTGTTGGCTTGTTTAACGACATAATACTTACTACTGGGGAAAGTATCATCTTCCTTCTACCAAGTAATCTTTCATATATACTAGGGGATTATGCGATGGAAGATCATTATTATCCGTACTTACCATCATAATAAAATAAGTCAAAAGTACAACATTGTTGAAACCAGTTCCAAAAAAATAACAAAAATTACTGAAAATTAGCACATAGGTGAAGAACTGAATAATATACTTATCCTATTATTTGTAATAAGCCATCTCTCTATTTTTTTATCCCAAGGTATTAAATCATTAGGTGACTTCAAGCTTTTTTACTGCTAAATTACACTTGATATCAAGTACTCATTACGCTGCCAAATTTTTTCCTTTATTCCCATTTCATTTCTTGGGGGCCAATTGTGCCAGAATTATTGGGAAAAGCTCAAGAGAGAAAGTTATAGAAGGTTTGGGGGCCTCCTTATCCACGCAATAGTCCATTATGTGAAAAACACATTAGCTACCTCACTTTTCTCAAATCAACAAGTCAGTTAAAGAAGTCAATGGACTGAGAACAATAATGGTTCGTTATCCCACTCAGGTCTAGTATGCTTTTCCCTCCATCATTTCTTAATAATAGGGGATGTACACTTGTTTTCATCATTTGGAAAAAATACCGTCCAGCTCCTCACAGTTGA
The DNA here is from genome assembly GCA_964034955.1 of Orchesella flavescens. Lineage (NCBI taxonomy): Eukaryota > Metazoa > Arthropoda > Collembola > Entomobryomorpha > Orchesellidae > Orchesella > Orchesella flavescens. Next base: position 19,829,318 of record OZ035953.1, read on the forward strand.
TCACATAAATTGACAACTTGGAAAATCAGCTTAATTTCTCTTTGAGAATACCTAAACCTTTTCTCTTTTCTCATCCTGTTTTCCAAGTTTCACCCACGTGAATCTTCATGGAATCCAGAACATTCTTCCTATTTTATTTTGTTGCTACCAGAAAAACAAAATTCAGCTATACCATAGCACTAATCTAATTAAATCTCCCGACTTGTAGTCTATTGGCGTCTACTCTGTCTGAAAATCGAAAATAACATGAGTTCCTTTATTAACGGCAATGATGTCGAAGAAGATGATGATGATGATGATACGATGAGTGGGATACTGGTGGAAAATAAATCAAATGAAAAAGAAATGAGTGGTAGAAGTACTTACCTTGGATCCGGGAGAATAATTTTTTTGCTAGCTCTGGCTGCTGGAGTACCTTTACTTTTCTCCATTGCCATGAGGTAGCTCACATCAGCCAACACCGCTTCCAGGTCCGCCATTGTTGGTGATGTTGATGACTTGTCTCTTTCCTTTTTTTCTTCTTTTGTTTACTTTACCCGAAGAAAGATGATTCGGGGGAACTAACCAATTTTTTTTATATCTCGGTGAAAACGAACTTAATTCTATACTTGTAGCACGTATATGCCTAACCTTTCTATCAACCTCAGTGTATTATTACTGCTTCTTTTTATTTAGCTTCCCTTTCAAAAAATTGAAAATAATAATAAGAATTTGACACGAAAAAAAAGTATTGTGTGAAGAGTTGCAAGATTCACTCAGGCAGAGTGTTTCATGAACTAGTTCTAAGAGAACTATACAGGTTTTACGTGTGAGTGTATTTTATTGTGTATGCTTCACACACAATTTAATTTATTTTTTTCTTCTTTAAATTGAAATTGAGTCTCGCAATCAATTCAACCTATGGCGATGACAATATTTAGAGCTATGGATACTGGAAGAAATTTGACACACGTGTTACAATGATTCTTTTCCAAGGAAAGCCTCAACAATTAACAAATCGGCCTTTCCACTCAACATGAATGATATTGGTTTAAAATCTTGTTTGTCAAAAAACATATATATGAGTTGTGTCTTTTTGCTGGTTCCAAAAGTATTAAATAATTCCCTTACAACGTTTATACAAGATTGTCCAGACGGTTGCTAAATTGTAATTAATTAACTATAACGTATATTAAGTATTTAAATGTTTCATATACTTAAACTGTAATATTACAGTAACAATTGCGTTGTACAAGGATAACTAGCTAGAGTAAGTGTTGTTATTGTTTTTTTTATTACAAAAAAATTGTAAATTTGTATGTGTTTTTTACTGTTCAGGCGTAATTGTGCGTTTCTTATATGAAAGATTGAAAAATTGCAAAGACTATATAGAATCTTCTTGTTTTCCTTAGAACCTTTTTTTCCTTCAATATATATAAAAAGTGCAATTGCCTTCTTTTATAATGGTCTCTATCTATCAAAAGAGATTATTATTATTACTCAAGCAGTCTGCATCACAAAGATAATATTTTTGTCGCTTTCAATCAAAAAGACATTCCCACTCTGTCTTATGCGATTAATCCTGTGTTACTTTTTCTTTTTTTTATCTTATCCTTTTTTTTGCTCTCACTTTGCTCCTACTGATTGTCAGCAGAATGAACAACAGTAGATAATCATACTACTCTTGATGAGTATATTTTTCTTATGTCTTTGATACCAGTGGATCATGGCACAATATATTTGCGAGAGGTAGGGGATATAATGTATTTATATTGACCACACAAAAAAAACGTCAAGTTACGTCACGCTCACTGAGTCCCGTTGTGGTTGATGGAAAACAAATTAGCCCAGGTATTTTCTCCTTGGGAAAGTGCTTCGCATTTTCTTTCTCCTTTGGATTTAATGGTGGATTCGGTTACACTCCCAATTAATTGAGCTTAAACTTTGGGAAACTCTCTCAACAAGTAATGTCCAAGGTAATAAAAGCATGTCTTGCTGATGATGGTCACCAAACATCGAGCACGTTTCCTTGTATCATATTTATTGTTTTCTTTTGCGAACCACGATATTAGCCACTATTTTTTATTATATTGTTTTTTCGGATAAGTATTAGTAATGATGAGAGGTTGAAGTAGTCATTCTGTTGTATTTACTAATAAAATATTGTATTGAAAAGGTGGAATAATAAATAATAGCCCTTTTTTCCTCTTTCGATGTCCACAAAAAGAATGTGTTGTTGTGCACAACAACATTCAGTCATTTATTTAGCTCAACAAGTGCTTGTCACTGCACAACAGTCTGTCCCATCCGTTTTTATATTTTCTGATGGAATCTAATCTATCACGATGATGATGTGATGACGGTGATGATGAAGATGATGAGGAAGTTGACAAGTTGTCCTGCTCCACTGGACCAAATGCTCTTGCTTGTTGTTTATATGCAATACACCACTTGTTTCGCTCTTGCCGTTAGTGAAAACAGAGACACTAAAACGGTATCATTTTTTTTACATATTAGTAATGTAACTACTTGCGTTTTTTTGATGATGTTGATGATTACGACTTTGTTTTACAACGCAATGCAACAACACACACAGTCAACGTTACTTTTCTGTAGTAGTAGTCCTTTACAAGTCGTTGAACTGATTAGCTTTTTTTTTGGTGAGAGTTAGTGTGCACACCAATTTATATCCTTTGTTGTTTTGCTCTCTCAGTGTAACTCTGCTGACAGAATGAGAGAAGAAAAGAAGAAAAAAAATATTCATTTCGTTCCAATCCCAATCCCCAACAAAACTCCAATAATATATTATACTAAAGTGAGCTAACTCAAGGGGTAAAAAAGTAGTTAGAGATGAGTAGAGTCTATTATTTATAGTTCTAGTCCTAGCCTAGCCTTGTCTCTTCTATTCGAACTCACACACTCCACTAAACTCGACGGCCTGGACTAGACTAACTTTGTCTCTGGCAGGACAGAATGGTTCTGCTCTTTCCTAAAAACCGGAGTGAACCTCCTCTCATGCTTGGTTGGTTTGATGATGGCTATTTCTAATTCAAAAATTTTGTTCTTGCTCGTAAGCCTTCCGACCAACTTTCTTTTAATGAAAAACCAGTGAAATAAACATATATATTTAAATAAATAAAAACAATGCCATTTTACTCTAAACAAGAAACTTTACTCAACTCTATTACAGTCTATTTTATTAATCAGTATGCGGCTAAAAAATAAGGCTAGCAAATAATATTAATAATAGGATCCTTTCCATTCCCTTCTTTTACAATATTAAAAATGATGAGATCTTGACAAAAGGAAGGTGCCTCCGTCCTGTCATTTTCATGAATACAAAAAAAGTTAGCTGTGTGCTACCGCTCTCCTATCTACAAGCCACCGCTCCTCTCTTGATACTGTGGTCTATATTTATTTGTTACAGAAAAAAATATAGCTCCTTCAAGATAACATGATGATTGCCGTTATTAGTTGGCTCTACATTGCATACACGAGTCTTCTTGTTTGTATTAAGTGCTACAAAATGAACGATGTTTTTTTGCAATTAACTACCATTATATATTGACTCGAGAGTGCAGCATTGACTTGACTTTTTAGAAAGAGAGATAGAGGAGACAGAGAGGAAAAAATAATTATAAGATAATTGCATCCATTCATGAACTGGTCTGCTGACAGGACAGGTAGTAATAATAACCATTTGATAAGGTCATCAAAACTGAGGTCAAACTTGACCGAACAACAAAGCACAACCCATCTACACATATTGGATTGGAATGGAAAACATCAAACATTATCAACATCATCATCACCATCCTATAGTGTAAATCGTCATTCGTCATTATTTGACGATTAGTCATTGAACAAATCTCTCTGCTTCACATCAAAAGAGAAGCAGTAGTACACGCCATCATAAATTCATGTTTAAAAAACGTAATATTGTTCTTGTATATCATGTGGACTGCTATTGAAAGTGACGGTGAGTGATCAGTCACTCAGATCAAATCAAGTTTATCACAAAAAAGAATTACAAATAGTACAACACACAAAAAATAACTTATGTAAGATGATGATGATGCGAGGATGAATCCAAAATAATATGTGTAGTCAGGTTAAGACGAAAACGTTATATTCTAATCAACGAACAATTCATCATCAATGATGTCATCATTTAGTCAAAAAAAGTACTCATATATATCTTTTCAATTTGTTCTCATCGCTACTACTCACAACTCATTATCATTAAGTATGTATCATATTATCATGATATTGTGCGGATGCTTCTACCAACGTAGATGCTTGTAATTTATGTAAAAATTCTCAAGTACATGATCCCATTGCAAACAAGAAACCGGAAATATTAGTTAAACCGTTTTCCCTCTCCTTCCAATGGTGTAAAATTAATGTACCTTGATATGTGCTTAATTTAATATTTGATATCGCTTAAAGTGACACCAAAATTCATTTGTATTGCAAAGGAAAATGCAACGAAAAACTGATGTGCCACAACCAATGTTGAATATAAAATTCCCTTCACCAATCTGTGATCTAATCATCACACTCTAAATTGGAATTTCCAATAATACAATTTCTTTCAATAAAGAATGTGTATGTAAATATATTATAAAACATTTAGCCTTTCCTAAGTGAATTTCCTCAATTCTAAAAGGAATATTTAACAATTTTCCTCTCTAAATTAAATCCCTTCTAATCCAATCTTTGTAAACAAATGCATTCTTCACTTTTTACCCCCAGAATTTGCATAAAAATATATAATCAAATCAGCAATTTTTTTACCTTCTAAAAATTTCCAAAGCAAGGGAGCAGCCGCAGCAGCAATATCAGTAGCCATCTGCGTACAATCACATCACCATAGGACTTCTTATAACTTCTCAACAGTTTAAAACAGACTGAGTTGACTACAACGTCTTTTTTTCTACAAAAAAAAACTTCCACTCTCACCTCTCCACTCAATCTATTTCAATTTTACTTTGGATACGGATGATGAGGGTCGGTTGAAAAGTAAACAAAAAAGTTGTAGTCATCATATGATACGTCTCTTTTCAGTCTAAACTTTCCTCCTTCTTGTTCTCTCTTGTTATATTTACCCAACTCGATTTCCGTCCAATAACATTCGTAAATCTTATTCACACATTCAGTGCTACTCAAGTCAGAGTCAACCCAGACACTATATTTTCCCACGCAACAGGAACACACGCACTCCGTCCTCTCTTCAACTCAAATAAAAAGTCACAACCAGAGAACCATGTATGTATGTATATATGACATTTAGATAAACTAACTACACACACACACACACACGTTGAGTTAGTTTCTTTATTCTTGTGTCAACAAGTAAACATGACCAATATATCCCTTTAAAATCCTCCTGGTATCTTATCAGGAATCCTCAACATTCTCATCATTCCCTAAGTCTTAAGCTTTGGATGAAATTGAGAATGAAATCAGATGATGATGACCCTCCCATCAGCTGATAATTGATGAAAACAAGTCGGTCGATTGAGTTGACTCCTGCTACTACAAATTAATTAAGTTACTACTCGGAGAAGTAAGGCGGCTTTTCGTCGTCCTGCGATAAAATCAAGAAGGTTTAAAAAACTTTCTCGTTGTACTTTTGCATATAATATTGTTGATTAGGTATCAAATCAGTCGATAAAATGTTTGTGGTTGGTGTTAAATTGATTGATGAAGCTGGGAGTATGATGATGATACTAAGTATTTAATGGCAACTTTCATTCTTTCTTGCTACAGTTTTGTTTTACGAACACGACATTAGCATCAATCACCTTAGTATATGTACATATATAAATGCACCTGTTTTTTTAATCACTTTCTGTAATGAATAAGGTGGCTGACGCTGCGGATTGCTGATGAAATGAATAATGTATAGGTTTCCTTTCGGATTCTAAAATTGTATTATTCATTTCTGTTGTCCTTAAACAAAACAAACACAGTTTATAAAACGGAGGAAATGTCTCTAAAACAACGCGTTATCTTTATATAAATCAAATGGTGTCGTTGTCAATGATGGGAAACAACTTATAATTCTCAGCCGTTCCCGTTGTTTATCCATAACAAAAGATTTTTTAGTAGAGGATCTGATGGTTGAGGGACGTTATTGTGTGGTTGAGAAAGAGTTTTATGACTCACAAAATTGTCATTTTCTGGCAATAAATGGCATTGTTTACCTTTAGTCTTTTATTAGCAAACGTTCCAGAAGTAGCACTTTGAGTTTTTGTACTTATACACGGATACTGAATCTGACAATTGAAACAATGATGATGATAGCAACCATCAGTGGCACTACTGATGATATCCGTATTATTTAAAAAATGAGGAATCTCATCATCATCACCCCCACCTCGGATAACAACAGCGGAAGAGGATGAGGAGAAAGAAACGTAGTGGTGATGATGGTGGTGGAGGTAGCAGTAGCAATAAGATCGACAACTTTTGAATGGGATTTTGTTACTGGGTATTTGCATAGCTTTGATTTATTATATTACACGCATTGTGCTTCCACAATCATTATGTATATGAAGTCGACTGTGTACCTCCAATATAGACTCTGTTTTCCACACACATATTCCACACTCTTGAATGCACAACCTCACTCTCTCATATACATACACAAACACACACACGTTTTTTTTGCTTATTTCCTTTCCTTCCAGTCTCTCCGTCTTTCGGAGTTCACCTTTTCTCCTCGACTTCTTGGAAACTGGCGATGTGCTTTTTATTGGGTATTATTTTTCTTTCTTTTGTTTAGGAAAAGTGTTGTTTCTTTTCTCTCCCTCTCATATGTCACTCTCATTCATTTTGTTTGGTAGCTGTGCGGATGATTAAAAATTTTGGTCGAGATGAAGTTGAGGATGTGGGAGAGGCAAGGGAGTGTTGGAACAATTATAAGTTTTTGTTTCTCTCTCCCTTTTCAGTTGACTGATTATGTTTTTGCGGGAGGTTGACTGAGGAGGATGAGACTGACACAACGGAGCCCCAATACCTATAATCAATGTAACTGTGTTTATTTGTTCTTGTTCTGAAGGAATGTATCTTTCCTTCCTATTCCTTTTCTCCTCAAAGATTATACTAAAGATTAGCAGGAGAGGAGGCTGCTGCTGCTGATGATGATGGTCAATAATAACACTAGTGGACGAGATGTTCTCGCCAATGCACTAGGACATGATAGTAGGCTGAGGTAAGGCGAGGTGGCCTGGCCTGGCATTTCAATTCAGGATGAATAAAAAAGGTGAAACGATGAAGAGAGGAGAGCCCGAATTCTCTTCTTGTCTCTCTCTCCTTTTTTTATTTCTTCTTCTTCTCTTTCTTCTGTCCTGTCCTCCGTCATCCGTTGTGGAAAATTAAATTCTATAGAAGAAGTGTAGGACAGAGAAGAAAAGAGGAAAAAAAGAGAGAGTGAATGTAGATTTTTGTATATGGGAGCATGAAATGATATAATATTTTGTGGGAGCTCAGTCTTTACGAGATTTTTTTCTGCAATTCTCTTCTCTTCTCTCTCGTTCACTACATAGATATATATAGCTATTATGTGTGTGTAAGAGCGTGAGTGTGTGTGTGGCTCTTCGACTCTGGTTTTAGGTAGTATGATAGTAGCCGAGTAGAGTGAGTCTCTTTTTCGTACACAAAACACAAATATACAATGTGAGAAAAGGGAATGAAGAGCAAGAGAGAGGTTTGGCTTGGCTAGCAGGAGCTTTTTGGCTTTGGCAAAAATAAAAGCAGAAAAAAGGCTTGCATTGAATTTGGTACTTTTTAGTTCGGTCGGAGCTGCTCTCCTCCTTGCTACTAACTACTTTCTGCTTACTAACTATGTAGAAAAACGACTACCTCTTTACAAGAGGAGAGAGAAGAGCTAGAGAATATTATGCGAGCATTTTAGAAGCACAATGATTACCAGCAGTAGTTGAATGGATGGAGAAGCAGTGGTGTGGTGGCAATGGCAAGGATTGGACTAGTCACTAGTCTTTCTTCTCTCACTCTCTTGTAGAACTAGCTGTGATGATGTGAGTGTGTGTGTGTGTGTATGAAAAACCAAAGAAAATAGCAATGTTTTTAGTCAAGTAAAGGAAGGCAGGCAAGGGAAGAGAGACAAAAAGGAAACAAAGTATAAGCAAAAGGCAATAAAAGTAGAAAAGAATCTCTTATGCTAGGCTCTGCCAAATAGGTATGTATGCAGTTAGCTCAGCTTAGCTCACACCAAAACTCCTACATTCATATCATGTATGTCTCTATCATCAATGTCTCAATATATATACTCAGAAAATGCAATGCAATTCAATGCAATGCCTCTGTTCAGTAGTAGTTTTTGGGGTTTTATGTTTAACACGCGAGAGACTTGAGTTTTCTATGAAAGAAGATCACCAAACCACTAACCAGATAGAGAGATATTATTACATGGGGGGAAATATGGGTAGAGATAGATGGAAAACTTTGCAAAAGAAGAAGAGGAATGCTTTTTGGTGATATGGCTTCTTGTGTTAGGAAACAGCATTGCAATGAGAGTTGAGTTCTCCACTACTCACGCCACTTGTGTTTGTGTCTCTGTCTTTTCTATGAATTCCGAGCTTGCCAGCACACCTACAACAACATTGCCAGTATGACGACGTAGTAAAGTATTTTGTGTGAGGACGGACGAATGTATACAAAAGAGTTAAAGTACTAGTCGAAGTTCTTAAGGATGATGGACATTTACGTGATGCTAATGTAAGGCATACACATATGGACGGAGAGAGTAGAGGGCTATAAAAGAAGCATGGATGGCGAGAGAATGAGTATAAAAAAAGACAAACAAGAATGGAGAAGCTGCATTTGCAATAGGAAGAAACAGAGAGAGAGAAGAGGTTGCATTGTAGGCTTCTGGTTCCATTACAACAGCATTACTACTCACTCCTTCCCCTGAAAGAAATGGAATGGCACACACACATACCATATAAAAACAATATTGTTCAAACGGCTGGTATGCTCAATTTCTCATCAGTTGAGGAACATGGACAACATTTGGCACGTTCCGGTCGGCAGACTCGCATTTAAAAAACATTCATGGTACGAAAAAATGCAGGTGGCAGCTTTTTGTGGTGCACTTTACGCAACCTTATTAAAATACAGCAATTTCAGAGCATTTCTCTTAAAATCTTCCATAAAATTTCATTTCATCTAAATGTCATTGCTACACTACATTTTAATATCCTTTCAACCATAGACTCGTTCGTCAGGAATGTAAAATCTGTTACAATTACAACCAATTTGTACTAAAAAACTTTTCATTGTAAAATAGTATTGGGAAATTTCGGTCCGGTAATATGCAAATTCTGACAAATAAAGTTTCTAAGACGAATTAAGACGAATTTCTTCGAAAAGCCAACGTCAAAGAGTTGGCATTATAGACAAAATCTCAACCTATACCCAACGAACTACGTGAATCATCAAAATTTCATTTCATTCATTCTTTTCAAGTAACAATATTAGGTAATATGACGTACCCAACATTCTTGGAAAGTTTAAATAGTAGGGAATTACTTTTCTTTCATTTTGTACATATAACATAATAGAAGATGCAGTTGTATGGCTTTACCCGACCCCAAATATACTACTTGGGAGTAAACTGATCTTGGAACACATGAAAAATGAAACGGTGTGTGCCACAGGCTTCTTACATTCCGTTCCACATTACCTACCTACCCAGTACACTATTAGATGGAAATCGGGAAATGCATGAGAATACATGAATACGGCGGTGCACCACGCAGGCAGGCAATAGCAGCAGGTTACCTCATTCTTATATAATACCTCTTTTTTATAAAAAAAAACTGTATGCTCCGCACATTGTGTGTATACTCAAAAGGAGCACGAGTGAGTGAGTACCATGTGCATTCGTATTTTTTTTATATGAAATGAAACGTGCAAAAGGTATATCATTTCCTAAAACTCGTGTTGGTTTTCTACAATATCATCATCCCAAGAACATGATCATCTCATCCATCCAAATACATATCCATGATGATGACGAGATGACGACAAGAGGAGAGGATCCAAAACCAAGCCAAACCACGCTATACCCAACACGCAACTTTGGCTTGCTTGACTGGCTCATGGGACTTTCCTTTGTTTGTCTGTCTTCATATAAAAACTGATTAAACTTGCATGATCTGCAAAAACCAGAGCCACTCATTTTCACAGCTTTATTTCAAAAGAATTTGAAGTTTTTTTTAGCCATGACATGTGCCAATAAGATCTTTGTTTAAAAACCCCAAATGCAGAAACCAACTTGTCTACTAAAAAAATCATTAAAGATAATGTTCCAAATCTGATTCAACAGAATTGCATAAAGCTCCTTTTAAGTTGGTAAATCCACTTTTTTTCTTGCTCATCTCTAGAGCTCCTTCACTAAACGTATCTTCCCAGCAGGTTTATTATTACTTACTTCACTTTACATAATATTATGGCCCATAGCAGCAACATTCCGCACACTTGCTCTCCTTTCTTTGCACGGAGAATAGAATGGAATCCACTGGCAGGAGGAAAAAAACTTTGGTTAAAATGGTGAAGCCAAAATAGTAGGGTAGTAGTACTAGTCATTCATGACAAGAGAAGATGATGATAATGACGATTTTCATATACCATCATCATTTTGATCATTCTGTAGTTACTGAGTTGCACACCTAAAAGAATATGTATACCATCCTCATATTTTCCATACCGCATCTAAAATATATTCATGATATCAGCCTAAAGGTTTAAATGTAATTCACATGCACAGTGAGCCCAATCATCAGCATCACCATGAAAAAGTGGCTTCTGTGGTACCACTGGAGAGAGACCATGGTGTTGTTTAAAGGTAACAACTCTTTTTACCTCCACATTTTTATACCCGTTGCGTGGTGTTACCTATATCATCATTATATTCTTCAATTCTTCTCTCTCTCTCTCTCTCTCCTTACAACCATCTAGTAAAGCCCTTCTTTACATCCTAAAAGTGTTCTTCACTTTTCCTTCCAAAATGGTTTCTAATACTTTTTTTCTCTCCTTTAATCTCACATGCAAAATACGAGAGTACGACATAAGAATAGTAACATCATCACCTCCTTTTTCTCTCACTCCCTATTTTTTTCTCCTTTTCTACGCGTTTTTTTTGGAGGCGTTCTTATTATGTACATGATATTTACTTCATTTCATTCCAAAGAGAAGAACCAAGATGATGAAGAAGAAAAAGAAGAAGAAGACGGGAGTGAGAAAGAGAGTGTGCATTATTATTTTGCTGCCTCCACTTTTTTCCATAACCAGCCTTAATTCTTCATTTCAATTTTTCCCCTTTACATTTTCTTTCCATTCTTCGTCTTGTTCGTCTCTCCTTCTTTCCAGAAAATAATAACATGTACTTAAAAATGGATTGTCGTTTTTCCTTTTTGTAAGTACTTATACTTATCTGTTACCTGCCTTGCTTGTCTCTCCCCAACTGTCTTCTTACCTGGGAATAGAGCCCGCATTTAATGTATGTATATTTTTTTTACATTGTGCTTTGGTTTAGTCCCTCTTCAAATAGAGTCCTTTGGAGCCTCTTCTCTTCACCAACTTAAAGTACTTCTTTCGCAGCTGAGTATCATCTGGATAGGTAGCGTAGAGTTGAATTTTTTTGCAAGGAAAAAAGAAAAGAGATCTCCGTTTTAAGAGAAAAAAGAGAGGAAAAGCTCTCCTTTTTTCCTGCAGTGTTCTCCATCTTCTTAATAGAACGAGTAAAGTATGTAAGTAAGAAAAGGAGATGAGAAATAGGCAGAAAAATGTGGCAAGGTGTGCAGTTCATAGAAAGGAAAAGAGAAGGAGATTAGCTAGTTGCGAAGAAAAAAGGCGAACAGGAGGAGGATTTTTTTTCTTATACTTTTTTTTTCTTCCGCACAAAAAAAAAAGTTGGAGCATATATGCATGGGAGCAAACTAACATAGTGGCATCTTCTTCTCCTTTGCCATATCTGTTTTCTTTTTAAAACTTTTTCTTGGGATTCGGACTCTACTGAAAAGAACCTACTACTTTACTTCATTGTGTAATATACGTAAAGGGCGAAAAAACCGAACCGAACTTTTTTGTTCTACTTCTTCTTCCTCTTCGCCTCGTCTCCGGTACATAATTTTTAAGGTACACATAACATACTATACTGCACTCTTAGTAGAACTACATACTTGCATTCTAGATAGTGGAAAACTACATCTCTACTGCAGCATACATAATACTATTTTCATATCGTATATTATGAGTGGTTTGGGTTTTTTTTCGTTGTTGGTTTTTTTTTCAAAGAGAATTTGTCCACACCCTTTAGCTACTCCGCTATTTCATAAGGCTTTTTTCTTTCTGTTTTTGTTAAAAAAAACCTCTAGGCTTTTGCAACTCCATTGGGTTTCTCCTACTTTACCGTAACCACCATCAAACCTAACACTTATGTAGTGAGGTAGCGCACTGGGAATTATCTCTTAGAAAGAATTGGCCAAGCCAAAACACTGTCTTCTCTTCATCATACCAGACCAGACCAGCGGACTCGCATGTCATCCCCGAGGATCCGAGAAGCTTCAAACAAGCCCAGTAGTTACAAATTAGCACATAACATAACATATAGAGAGGCTGGGTCATCATCATCACATCCCATGTCGACATGTGGGTTTATGGTCTGCAATTAAACATGAATGAATGTTCAGCATGGAGCCTTTGTGACGTCTTCCATAGCCTATTTTGCAGATATTGGCTTTGACTATTTATTTTTGTTGAAGGATCTAGACGGACGTCCTGACTTGCAATTTTACTCTATAAAGTAGCTTCCCTCGTTTGATTCCCTGCATAAAAAGTGTGGACTATCATGTAGTGTGTTCGATAAATGTTCTTTTTAAGAACACAACACAATAACAAAGCCGACCACAACGTAAGTAGTAAGGCCACCTTCGCCACCGACAACAACAACATTGACACTCTCTCTCTCTCTCTTGCTCTATATATGTATTTATCAAAATGTTCTCTCCTCTTCTACTTGTTCGATGCGATGTTGGTTTGCGAGGTGCTTCAGTGTTGTAGGTTTTCTGCGTGTCTAATATAATTTCCTATTATTATTGTTATTACCAACGGAGAGCAAGAACGAAGAACGGGGTGAACGAGCGAGACTTTATGAGATGCTATGTTTGCAATTTTGCGTCTTTGTCTGCAAGATATTATCATGATCATTGATGTTGTATAGAGAATGGGTTTTTTGGGTATTATGTTCTTACAAATTGTGTATCTATAAGAGCAAAAGGAAAGGGAGAGAACTAGAGAACTCGATGTCATGAAGAAGAGGAGATATGATATGATGACGACGGAATGAAGGTAGAAGAAAGAATCAAAGAGTGGCAGATACGGTAAGGTACGGCTTGTAAAGAAGGCCGATTATACATTCAATGAACTTGGAGTGATAAGCTTAGAGCTTTTTTTTCTTGGTATTGGTGGTATTGCTAGCAAATAAAAGTAATAGTGTGGAGCAAAGGTAGCCTTAAATATTGAGCCTAAGGAACGTCATCAACATCATCATCATAATCATCATCATTTGTTATAGTACAATATAATATAATATAATCAATTCGTATAAAAAAGGTAGGTAAGTAGGCAGGCCAGTATATAGCGTAGGGTTGATTTTCCTTTAGTTGGATTTTGATGATGTTCTCTATCAAATGGGAGCCCACAAGGCAAATGGCATAAACACCACACCAACTTGATCTTCTCTTATTTGGTGTTTTCCGTAGATGTGATGATGAGATGTTGGTGTTTGTGTGTGTGTGTGTGTGGATGACGGCATGTACTCAAGTGACGAAGACATTGTATTTTTTTCTTTAGCTTGTGCACAAAAAAAATTATGTAATTTATAATGGAAACACACGCGTTAAACTTTTTTACACCACATGCTAATTTATGAGCGCTGGTCAGATGGAACACCATAAAGAACAAAAACGTGTATGTTATGATTAGTCTAAGCAATTAAATGCTCACCTTGGGCTAAACGAAATGCTAGATTAGATAATTATTCAAGGAGCAAAGACGTGCGTACGCCTTCCTATTTGTATGTATATTATATGCGTTGTTGACTCTCAATTATTAAGAGAAATCGTCCTGGAATGGACAGATGGACAGCCTCCGATGTCATTAAAGTTTTTTTTGTTACATGATTCAAGTCAAAATTAATTTATTTTGTGAAATGTATTTTCAATGCAATCAATCATATAAATAGCTACTTGAAAGTATTTTAGTCAGAAAGTAATTTATGTTTTATTTTTCATTCAGTTCTAAAAAAAATCCTTGGAATTACAAAAATTCCTGTAAAAATTTAACAAAAAAGTCATTTCGTTGCTATTACCTTAAAATATTGCTGCTTCTTACAAAATAGTTCCAGAATATAATCTCAGTATCTTTTTGTATTTGACTATCATTCGCTTATTCTATTAGACATAAACATAGGTTTGGGCACTGCATTCAGGAGCACTTTTGTTTATAAGCGTATTTTAAAAAACCCTATTTTAGATGCATGTTCCTAGGGTAGGATATAAAGCGTAGTGTTTTGAATACTTAACTTCCTGGAAGACGCATCCTCTCTTCATTTCAATTCTCCTTATCGCTCTCATTTGAGTCTTCATCCTCTTCATCTTCTTCAAAAGTTTCATCAATATCCTCCATATCCGCTGATGGTAGACTGCATCGACCACATCGAGTTGCGGGAGATTGCATTACTTCATGTTTCATTAATGAAAGTCTTCTTCGATTCAAATTTTCCTCAGTAAGCATTCGCTTTTGGAGACGATCACTATACAAACAGATCCGGTTGGTTATATTTAGTTCAGCAAACATTTGTTTATGACTTGTACTCCATTGTTATATAAGTTTGATAATATTTAATGTAAACAACGTACTTCCACAAGATTCGTTCCTCACAAAGCATTTTCATCAAATCATCTCGAATTTTCTGCTTCTCATACTCACTCTGCGCAAGTTGGGCCTTTAGTCTAGCATTCTCCATTTGCAACATTGCTACCTTTTGAGCCATA
Organism: Orchesella flavescens; assembly: GCA_964034955.1. NCBI lineage: Eukaryota > Metazoa > Arthropoda > Collembola > Entomobryomorpha > Orchesellidae > Orchesella > Orchesella flavescens. Next base: position 19,844,383 of record OZ035953.1, read on the forward strand.
GTCTTGGGAGCAACCACCGTGGTCACTCCATACTCATCCGCATCACTACTTTCTGAACTTTGGTCCACGCTGCTGTGGGAACTGTGCCATACAGTACTCTGTGAAGTCTTCTTTCTACCTTTACCTGGAGGCAGGGGTGGCTTAGTTAACACTTTTTGAGGCTCCCCATGATCTGGCTTATATTGAGGAATTTTAATATCGATAGGTCGGAATACAATTACCTAGTAAAATAAAATGTAAATCATTACGTAAAACTGGAAAAGGACTTTATATAGGAATAATATAACGAACAAAAATCATGTATATGCTTACGTTGCTTGCGATTGCCGAATTTTGGAGAACCTGTAAGGTAGACTCGGCAACAAACGGATCCGGATTTACATTAACTACCATACAAACGTGAGTGGATGAGGTCAGGTAGCTTTTGAAAATGTGAGTTAATTTGCTATCACGAAATGGAATTGTTTCTATTAACCCCATCCCAGGTTTACTATGCATCTGCTTTTCTCTGTAAATAACCAAAACTGCGTTGATGAATCTTGCTCTTATTCCTTCATTAGTAGTGAGTTGATACTAATAAAATATGGCTATTACCTTAATAAGCGAATGACTTTTAGTAGAACTGTTAGCGAATTGTTAATAGTCCCTGACTCTTTCAAACGGAAGCCTTCGTTTTCAGTTTGATTAGCTCGCTCCATACCCGCCAAATCGCAGAAAGTCAATCTGTTACAAACAAAATTAAATTATAAAGTAATCAAGTACTCAAAACCTTATTGTAGCGAAAATAACTCATGTATTAAGATAATACCTGTGAACCGTTTTGGGATATGGCACCAAACCATCCCCGACGCCAAGACTGACAACACGGATAGTAAAAAATGAATGAGAGCGACTAGAATGCATGTTCATTTGGGTGGCAGCAAACTGGAGATTCTTTCTCCCAGCAAGAAACAATTTGTAAGCTTCCTCATCTGATGTTACCGGAAACTCGGTCAAATCTAAATAATAAAATATTTTAGTTATAACAGTCACAACCTCAATTGTTTGTTTACATGAAGAGGCATCATTTTTTCAATTACCTTTAACGTATACGAATCCATTCCGATCTTGCATAAGTTTTAACTCTTTCCTTCGCTTACTTTGAGAGAAAGTGGAATTATCGAGTAGATCATAAACTCTCTCATTGTAAAGCTCAGCAAAAGATACCCATACACTGTACAAAGTGGAATCATAATGCAAGTTATAGTCAAAGGTCTGCCCACCTAGAAAAAAAAATATTGATATAAAATAAAATATTTTATTGTAGTGATTAACAATTAATTTTTTTTCAATAGCTCGTTAATTACCTCCAACAATATCCACTGTCATTCCAGACTTGTCAGAGAAGCCTGACGTTGAAAGGCGGTAGGAGGCCATCAACTCTTGTTTCTAATAACAAAAAAAAAAGTACTACATGAGCGGAAGTTACTTCAGAATAGTAGTTATTATAAGCAAAGATTTTTAATTTTTTTATACTAACAATGCTGGCTTCAGTGATAACTCTGTCTCTCTTTTCCAAAAGAAGTTCCACTTCCCTGGCATTGAGATGCAGGAAAGCTTCATACAAATGAGGACGAATGTTCCCTATTTTGTACTGACGATCATTAATCCTACCAAAGATGGCATCAAGAGTTCTTGGAATGATCCCGTATTCCTGTCCATGCCCTTAAAAATGTAATCAAGAAACAAACCAACCACTTATGAAAAACCAGGTCCATTATTTGTGTCAAAATAATACAAGCTTATCATATTGTTAATTTAATACCTTGCATTGTGTAAGTTTTCCCAGAATTTGTTGCACCATAGCTAAATATTAAGCAATTTTCATTCTTTAAAAACCTCTCAATGACAGGGGTCACACATTCTTCGAATACTACAGACTGTCCACATTCCGGACCTAATACTTTGGTAAACTTAAACTCAGTCTGCTTTCGATTACGTTCTTGATGAGACATCTGGGTGTTTCTAGGATTCGAAAAGGCAACCACAGTTTGGTTGTCTTGAATGGCAATAACCTGAAATTTATCCAAAAAAGATCCCAATTAATTACCACTTATTTAATCAAAGTGAGTATGGTACGGGAAGTGTTGATTATACGCACCCGATGTTTAGTATCAATAAAAGTTGAGATTGGTCGTATCCGCAAAAACGTTTTCAATTTTTCATCTTCTGCTGTAACATCCCCAACTGAGGGCTCATCGGTGATTGTTGTTTCATTAAATAATTCGGGATCCAAGCACTTGATCACCCGTTCATCAAATGGCTCTCCGGAAGGGAACAGTCCTGAAGTGCTTACAAAGTCCACATACGATGGTCGTTGACTTAGGGAGTCCAACGCATTCCGGCTTCCAGATGATGACATGCCGCCATCACAATCCATTTTTAAGTACCCACTGTTGCTTCGGTTTGATTGTATTTATTTTAACTTCACAATAACTAAGATTAATTGACACCCTTCGACTTTCTGCCGGCTGTACACACTAACTAACCTATACAACTGAATGTCTTTATCAACCTATACAACTTTCTACAGAAAGACATTCGAAGACAAATCCTCAGTCGCAGCTGACCATACTCAACTAATTCAGCTATACAATCAAAATAATGTCTATGTCTCACAATGACAGCCTATTTCTGTAAACAAAAAAGCCTACCAATGCAAGAGAAAATTAATTAATCAACTTCACGAATTAGTGTTTATTGTTATTTTCTCTATGAAAGTTCCCCAAGAAAAAATTATCATTCAGCTTCTACTTTTGTTTTTTGTACTTTAAATATATCACGTCATATCACAAGAAATCACTTTAAAGACAATTTAAATTAATTTCGGTTTTAAACACAATGACAAGTGACAACTACTACACTAAAATGGAAGATCTTGATTTGACTCGTTGCAGGGAAATGTTGATAAGTAAAGATGAAAAAGAATAAAAGAAGATGTTAAGAAAATATTCACAACAAATTGTCTCAACGGTCAAATCACAAGCTCAGTCTTGGTTTATCTCACGTTCTGTCCCCCTTCTATGTCTATACCATAGCAAAACAAGTTTATGTATAAAAAAAGACAAGAAACCAAAGACGGCCGTCGATAAAGGAATAAAATATGTTGTTTATACCAGGAGCAGCTATACAGGTGTAGGGGAAGGAAACCCGCTGTAAACTATATCCCTACCTAGTTCACAACAGTTGGAGCTGGGATTGGTTGAATTTCTGCTGTATGTGTACTACTGGTGGTTGTAAAGTAATGTTGATGTTATTCCTACACTTTGTTCAGAGAGGCGCAGCATTTAGTTTGTACACAGCAGTCTACAGTAAACATACAGAGAATGCTAATACCGCTCAACAAAGAATCAAATGAAGGAATGGAGAGGAAAACGTTGAAAAGGGTTTTTGATAACTTGACGAATTAATAAGTCAAAGAATCTGAGACCATATACCAAATGCAGTGGAAAACAGATGTTTAATGTGAAACTTTTACAAATCAGCGAAAAAATGTACAAAACCTTATGACGGGATGCTCAGATGGATGGGCGCAGTTATATTGGCATACAGATTTTGAGACGTACAAAGATTGTATTGATGATAAAGCAGTAGGTTATTTAATTTATAATTGATTTTCGTAATTAATTTTTTACTTATAACATTATTGTTAGATATAACTTGTAGGATGTAATTTTCTAGGTTATGTAATTTATAAGAAAATCATAAAGCAATAGTGAAGAAAATCACATTTCTCATATCATATTGGTTAGGAAACCTCGCACTACATTAAGGCACCATGGAACTTGTTCTCAGAATCTGGAAACCGTGATAAAAGTTGTTCATAAATGTTGTTGCTCACCTGAAAAGCAATTCAGAAAGAAATGATACTTAACATAATTAAAAGGGTACTGGCAAAGAGCATTTTCTAAATTAATCTTCTTTACCTCTTGTGCCAAGCAAAGTTCAACTCGTTTCAGATAATTTAGATGAAAAAATCCGTTAAGGATAGATGCGTTAGTTAGCCGACCACAATCATCGCCCAATACTAAGTAACCCATTCGGAAACGCGTTAAAACTGAAAGTATAAAACATGATTCCCATTCTCAATATGTTGCATCCTATGCATTATGACATTTTATTTTTTATCATTGTATAAATTAGTTTTCTTACATTGTAGCGTTGTAATATTTGGCACGGCATAGTTGTTTCCATTTACGGTGCCCAGTATTCCTTCCTCCGTCACTTCGAAGGGGTGGATTTCTAACCCTTCCAAATTCGGCCACGTTTGGCAAACCAATTCAAAACCTTTGTTTTCTAGCCCAAGTCTAAGATGGTCCAAATTTGGCATCAACGTACCTAGCACCCTTATTTGTTCCGACGTCCAGACTCCCTCCCCCACAGAAAACTTTTTGAGCTTGTTCAACACGAAGCCATTTAGATGTGCTAAGTCCGCGTTGCTGATTTGGCTACGGTTATCAAAACCATCATACTCTTCCAGACAAGCTTCTTTGTATGAGGTATCCGCTGAAAGACGAGTGATAGTTAAAAATTAGTTAAATTTTAGCACGCATCACATATAATAATGTACAAATACTGGAGACTTTTTGCCTTTACATAGTGTTTTCTGTGAGTGAAGTGAAACCAAATTTGGCATTTGCTTTAAGTACTGAAGCCCAGGAAAAATTGATCCTATTAAAGTCAACGAAGTCAGATTTGGAAATATTAGATCCATGGGAGGCAGTGAAAATGGGTCTGGTTCCTCATCCCTGTAAATTTTGAGATCCTCCAAAGATTCAGAACCCATCCGCAAAATTTGAGTGAAGGTCTCCATTTTTGAATTGCAACCGGCGTCAAATGAAAATGTTTTCAATGGGAATCGAAGTTCTACCAAGGAGGAAATTATTCCTGGGGGGTACTCCCAAACGAAGCCAGCTAGCCTGTTTCCAAATAAAACTTAATTTACAATAAAATTCCATAACTTGAAACTGTAGCGGAACCAGTTTTTTACCACATACATATTTATAAGGGACAAATCCTTCAGGCCAGCAAAATAATGTGGACCAAAGGCACTTCTCACGATTTCCATAGACTTCAAGAGCTCCTGCAATTCTTCCATGGTAAGTATCATCTCACCGTCACATGGGAAAAGGTTGACCAGCTCCAAACTCTGTAATAAAAACACCATTAGACATATTGGTTTCAAATTGCAAAAAAAACCAAATCTCAAACTTCCTACCTGAATAGCAGGGAAATGAGCAAAAAATTCCATATAACTAATAGGAAACTCATGATAAAGTGTGCCAACTTGTACTTCAATAGAAGTCCGCTCCAATTCAAGTTTCACTTGTTTCAAGTTTTCTTGAACATTCGCCGGAGTAAAATATTTTTTCAAACTTTTTGGATTGAGTCTCCTTGTTCTATCCCTCCATCGGTTACATTTATAAATATTTTCACAAAGACACAAGCTCTCAAGGTTGGGTGTGAATTCAAACAAAATCCTCCTAAAATCTTGAGCATCGTTAAAAACTGAGTGGCAAATTGTTAAGTGGGTCATTAATTTCCCAACCTTTTCAAAAAATTGCAGCTCAGTGTTAGCTGTTTCAGCACGGACGCTTACTTCCCAATCTTTTATAATGTACCTTTTAAAAGGATACTTGGCTACCTGCAGAAAGTAACCTATTTCTCCTTCCTCTGTGTCGAGCAAACGCAAATAATAATCAAATTGAACTTGGGATGGGCGACTAGAAATGTTTCCAACTCGTAATTCTACAGTCTTTCTCCATAACTTAAGACTTGTTTTAAACCATAATTTGCACACCAAACGACATTTTTTTAATTCAACGGTGTCAAGTTTAATGTGGTCAAAAAGTCTTTTGAGAACCTAATAAAAGAGAACCCGACAAAGTAAATTAATGTAATTAAGTCTTTTGTGTTCAGTTTTTTAAAAAGAAACCCACTAATTTCTCTAAACTTACCACCTTGTTGAGCAAATAATTCTGAGATGAATTTGAAATCACTTCCATTGTAAATAAAAGTCTTAATTATATTTCACTAATTAAAAGGATATTAATCATAATTTTTCCCAAACAAAAAAATATACATTGCTTTGAAAACAAGCACAGCTCATATTGGCTTTAGGATTCTTTCAAGTACGCGCTTTTGGTAATAAGAGATGGAGATTATAACAAATCATAATCCTGATGCTTCTGACTGTACATACTCATGGTAAAGATGAGAAAGGACTAATTTTCCTTCACTACATTTTATCCCACCGTTCTTCACAGCGTTTGTTGGCCCATGCTTTTTTTCATGCCATGTAAAATTTGGATTTGCTGTTTTTGTTGCATTTAGCGGCTGTGAGTGAAATAAAACCATTCATTCTTCGTCTCAACGTAAGTAGTTTTTAAATTGTAACATTGAGTTATTTTGTACATTTTTAATGCTTATTTGATTTGATTATAGTTTATAATTCATTATTTGATTAAACCATTCTGACAGGCTTACATAACTTCCAATGGATCTCTCACACGATCTTGAGGGCTTTTAACCAATTGATAACAAAGTCATTGACAGAAGTCGTGGTCGTGGGTTCAAGATTATCAACCAACTTAACGTAAGGAATGTTTTGATTCGGATTGAAGTATCTTTGGAACATTAATAAGGTATTCAATTTGCTTTGGTGATATTTTTAAAAGGTGGCAATCAGGTTCAAGGAAGATGTTGGGACAATTCCACTGCAAACTTCGCCATCCCACCCCGGTGAAGGACTGCTGACTTCGACAAGTACAAATTCTGTGTGTACAGATTTTGAACCCGTATGCGTGGGTGTGAAGGAGCACAAACCACTTCCAAAACATGAAGAGTTGGCTGGGGAAGACTGTGAAGAACAAAATGTAGAATCCCAGAAGATGACTACTGTGGAAACCAAAGGCACAAGGTACAGAAGGTGTTAAAGGAAAATAACCGTTTTGGCATGTGGTTAGTAGGAAATGCAGCACTTGTTAATAAATTTTTGTTTTTATCAGATGCAAATGTTTGACAAACTTTGTTCAGTTGACGAAGAACAAAGATGTGCCTGTGTATGAGTACCATGTGGCGTTTTCAGAAGCCTTGGAGTCTACCAACCTGAAGAAGGATATTATGAAGAAACTTGTGAGGGCTATTGGACCGGTGGAAAACTTTGACGGGTAAATTTTATATTTACCCAAGTGATTATCCAATGACGTGAGCTTTTTAAACAATTTCTAACGTCACACCAAAATGTATCCTGTGAGCAGAATTTAATTGTTGATTTTTTATAGGTAACAATTATCCCATGTAATCACCCCACGATGCCAGCTGCGGAAGTCCAGGTCACGATAAAATTCCTCATGGAAAAGGAGTTTACAGACTTGGGCCCATTTTACACCATTTTATTAAGAGAATAATGGTTTGCCTTGGTTTTCACGAGATTCGCGAAGGTTTTTATGAATTGTTGGAAGTAAGAGTGTTACAACGGCACAAGTAAGTGTTTTAACACGCACTTTTTATGTAATTCCCAAATCATTTTAATGCACTTTTCGTATTCCTCCCTTTTTTGTAATTAAGGCTTCTCGTATGGGCAGGGGTATCTCTTACAGTCAAAGTCAAGGATGGAGGATTGATGTTAATGGTTCACTCACAGAACAGAATTCTTTGAGAGGATACCATATATGACCATTAGTAAGTTTAACGCAGTTTTACACAACTTACTCATTTCATTCAACGATATGAATCAATTACTTATAACGTAACGACTTAAACTCTCCTTACGTTGAAATGTAAATTGATAGCTCATTCTGAACTTTTTCTAATTTATATGCATAATGGAATAATTAATTGCAGTAAGACAATGCGTCAAACGGATCCAGAAAATTTCCGAAAACTCTTTTCGGGCTTCATGATTGATCAAATAGTACTTTGCGGATATAGTAAATAATGATATAAAATTGATGACATATCGTGGGATCTAACTCCTCTTTCAGAGTTGAAGTACGGATTGGATTTGGTAATGCAATTATAGATTTTAAAGCTGGCATCTCATTCACATACCTGCATAGCTTTTACAAGCTTGTGCTAATCATTGCCATGTCGTTACTTTTGCATTTTTATTTTACTTTCTTTATTTATTTTATTTATTTATTTATTTTACAAATTTTACTTTCTTAACCTTTCCTGTGTACCGATTCCTTTTCTATGCATTTTTATTTATTTAGATAACTTACAAAGAGTATTTCAAAAATAAATATTACGTAACCATTAAAGATTTTAATCAGCCCCTGTTGCTCTCTCAAATTAAACCCAGAAAGCGATACAACCCTGGAGAAACTGTTCGAATGATATCAATAGTTCCAGAGCTGCGCAATTTAATTGGGTTGACTTCGGACCAAAGAGAAAACTTCAAAATTGTGACCGAAATACGAACTATTACCAATTTGAACCCCAAATTAAAAGTCAACTCAATGAGATCTTTGCTTACAAGACTTCTAGGTTGTGTCTACGTTTCACCTCTCTACCAACCAATATTGGCATTCTTTCCAAAGGCATCTAATAAATTAGTTATTTTCTATTGGTACATGTACGTAGGGTCAACTTTGGCTAAGAAAATTTTTAAGGACTGGGGCATTGGAATGGACGCAGATGTAAAAAGTCTGATTGCACTGATTGCAGGTAGAATTGAAGGGCCTAGCCTGACATTTAAAAAGGACAACAAAGAAAACTTCTTTCAAGATTACTTTTTCAAAGAGGCTTCTAAATCGTGCTACAAACCGGTTAATTATATATTACAAACTTTTGTTTTGAAACTTTGTTATAGTCAACTTATATGGGCTTCTTAAAATATTTTTTTTAATTTACTAGGTCGACGTTTAAAAGTTCCTAATTTTATATACGTATTATAAGCAGGTATGTGCATCTGTCGGAATTAGAGTTCGTTCAGTTGGTACAATTATACCTCTTACGGAATACAGATCATCTGCGTATGTCAAGGCTTTGGAATAAAATTGTGATCCGGCAAAGGTTAACATACACAATTAATTATACGAATACATTTTGTGTTCCACCTATACGATAGGTGGTACCTACTTATATGTAAGTCATAGAATCTTTATTGCAATGAATAGGTTCAATTTGTAATTGTTGTTATGCCAAGCGTGTTGGATGATGTATATGAGGCTGTTAAATCCTTTTTTTAGGTCCAATTCCCTCCCAATGTATTTTGTCCAAAACATTGGGTATGAGGACAAATCAAACTATTGCTATGAAAATTTATTTACAAATCAATTGGAAAGTAGGGGGTTCTCTGTGGGCTTTAAAACTGCATGTGGTAAGTCTTTTTTCTTCCATTTCCATCCCATTAATGTTTTAAAACGTGAAACTAGACATACAACCCGCTTAAGCCGTTTGTGATTTTATTACTTGCAGAAAAAATGATGATTCTTGGCGTGGACGTGGCTCATGATCCCACAAAGAAAAATCCTGGCGTGATAGCCTTGATAGCGAGCATGAATGATGCTAGCACAAAATACTACTCTAAATGTGTTTTCAAAAAGTTCATTGAATAACCTCAATTATCATAATCCTCAACAATCTCTGCACACTTCTGTATACAGCTGTAATATCAATCAGTTTGGTATCCGGCCTATCAAACTGTACTCAATAAACTGATCAACATTTTGTATGCTCTACTGAAGGTAATGGATGAGCCGATAAAAACCCTCTCGTAAAATTCATTCAACTCATCCAGTTCAATGCGGTTTGACCCTCAAACTAATGTACCACCATGTCCCAAACGTGAACATTAATTTCGTCAGGTGTAATTATTTGACCTGTAAATTAAAAGGAAGCTCAGATAATTACAGAAACTTTTTGACAAGAACCGTTTAAACTTTATGTATCATAATACAAGCTCCTGTATAAATATCTAAATCATGCTAAATGCATCCGTAGTTTGAATTTGTAATGCTGATATTCGCGTGCATGCTGAGTCTCGTTGCATTTTCATGACACGAATTTCAAATTCAATTATCAACTTCAATTTGACTAGAAACATTATTGTTAAAAAATCTCTAAGGTGGTAGCTATGCTGATGGTGCACACAATGAACTCAGGTTATTGAGATAGTCAGCGTAAATTTCTCGAACATAAAGGAAGCTAATTTCCTTGTTTATTACTTTAATATATTTACAGTAATGTTTGTACATTATAATAATTCATTTTTCAAAAGTGGATACTTATGATCCTAATATTTTCATCCTTTATTCTTCTTTGGTGGAGGTGGGGGAGGGTCACTTTAAAAAAATTAAACATTTAATTTAAATGTATTTTACCTAAGTTAATATTACTAAATTATACCAATCATATACTTACTATCCCCTTAGGATGTAGAAGCCTTTCCTCATTGATCCAACAACTTTCTTGGGGATCCCCAATATAGATCCAAATATTCCACGTCCGTCGATTCCGGGCTCCTCCGCGCAATAGATGTTACCGTCTTTACTTAAAAAGACGGTTTCCTGATCGTTTCCGCAGATTGAAGAATTTTTCTCACGTATAAGCACACATGCTCCATTATTCAGAGCCCAGAATTGGCCCTTTTCTAAGGTGTCTTGTGTATCCTTTGGGCACTGCCTTGGTTGGCAGGAGCCCAAAGTAATCCCTGATGAAATATTATGATTGTAATTGGGGACGACCCATTGGTCTTCCCCACAGCCATCCTTTAAATAAAAAAAAATACAGCGTTGTTGCAGAAAGTGTGTATGATTTGTGAAATTTGATAACTTACCTCTGAGTAAGCTGCGAAACAACTGTCATTAAGCCTAACTATAGGCCAGTGAATTACAATGTCTTTAAAATCGTCCTGATTTGTGCAATTCATATCGCCTTGGACGATTCCAAAACTGGCAATAACCGAAAGGACGATGTACATGGCTACTGATTCCATTATTAGTCTCCTTTCTGATAAAAACACGAAATAATAAAGGAATCATTAGCTTAAGCTTTGAGTATGAATTTCTAGACACTCGATGTACTGAGCTAATGAAAATATTAATGTCTGATGGTGCACAGGATGCTGTTAAAATTAATGGCTTTCCCACTGCCATCACAATCACATTAAAATAACTATACCTTTTTACACACGCAAATGCATGGATGTTTAAATGGCTAAGAAGTTATTATAAATAGAAGCATTCTAAACTCTGTATTAAACGTGAACTTACCTCAGGAATATAAAATGTGAAAAATTAAATCTCTAGCCGTCAACAGACAAATGTTGTTGCTTCAAGTTAGAAATATCTCAATTTAGGTAGAGAAATGAATACCTGGACTACAACCCCAACTTATTCCAAGTGAAATGATTCACATTCGGCCCCAGTTCGTGCTATTTCCAATGTAATTGGATTTTGTAAAATTTGGCACTACGTTATCACTACTAAAATTTTAATAGGTATTGTAATTACTTGCACAATAAGTATGTAAAGGAACAATAGCTCAGACTATAATTTTATTGACAAAAATAGGGTATTATAAGATGCCAATTAGAGTTTGAGTACTGGTTTTGAAATGTGATGATGAAATAGGCATACAACATGTAAAATTGTTTCTGTCATTTTTTTGATTAGTCATCGCCATTACAGAAGTAAGTACACGTTTATCACAATCACTTTGATTATGGATTGCCAGCCAGATTGTCGGGTTAGCCAACGAGCCAGCCAGTCAGTACGATACATGACGTAATTTCATTCCAACGCTTCAAGAAAATATACAAGAGATACAAATTACCTTTATATATATTAATTATCAAAAGGTTTCAGGGCATTTTTGATTGACATCAACTTGGTCATCAATTCTTATAAAAGCTTTCGTGTGGAGGTATGTGTGTGTGTCCAGACTGTAGCTTTTTCAAGTGTTGCTACTGATAATTATGAGGTTATATTCCCGTATAATTATGTGGAGACTTCATGGCTGAGTGGCCAAGGTTGCAGTCTTGAGCAATTTCGTCACAGGTTCTACTCCTACACTCGGAGTTTTTTTGGCATATTTTTAACGCATCGAATTGCATTGCTTCGTTGATTGCATGCCTATACCATCTCCTTGCGCTCGGTTGCTGCATGTTGCCATCGTGTACAGTCCTGTTTTTATAGTCATATCATATGCATGCACGTTGGAAGGCCGAAGAATGTGTTCGTTCACATCGAACAACTACTACTAATAAGGTAACCAATAAATTCTTCATAACAAATGTGGTCGTTCGCACCGAACAACTACTAGGCAACCGACAAATTCTTCAAGAAATGTGTTCGTTCGCATCGAACAACTACTACTCCATTACTAAACCATGCCTCTTTCTCACGCATACCTTCCTCTACCAAAACGCAACTGAAAGTTCCTGAAGGAAAAAGCACTCTACACGAGTTCACCCATAATTCCACCAAAAAAGCAATACAACATACAATTGAATGGACCTATTTTTCGCCTTACACAGATGATTTAATTAATTTAAGCATTAATTATCCTAATGCTCCCTACAACGAGCAATGCCAAAAGCCAGGTTTATGCGTACACTATTTGTTTACATAAAAAAGTAATATGAATGAACATAACATGATTTTTGAAGTTCAATCCAACTGCTTTAATGCTTTATAACATTTTTAAAAGAGTGAACAACAAATCACTACAAATATTTAAAACGTATCATATCACAATCCCGAATTATAACGCCTCTTCTTCATCATCAGGGTCGCGAAGATCATCCTCAGTGACACCAACCAAGGCAGCAAAAGACCTAAAATGAGAAAATTATTAATTATGGCATGCAAAGAAAATATTTTTCGTTTAATAAACAACCATAGTATTTATGTGCTCACTCCTGAGATAAGGGGACAGCAGCTTTCTGACCACCCAATGAAGTGTCGGACTGGGTACTCTCATCCAAAGCAGGTTGATTACCGATGTTAGCGGACGTTGATGGAATGCAAATTCCAGCAGAAGCTGTACTATGCCCTTCCGCGTTTACTCCTCCACTGGAATCAAAGTCCATGAACTGATCCCTCTGCTTCTTCAAAATCTCCACTTCCATTTTCAGACGTTTATTCGTCTCCCGTTCCGATCTTAGCGCCCGTTCGTTTGATTCATTTCGCCGTGTCAGTCCCTCTTCATTAGCGTTTCGGCAAACTTGACAATACAAGAATGTACCTGCAAAAAATGAAATATATTTTTACTACATTATATATTTACAGCGCAGCAAAATAAAGTTGTAAAATGATTATAGTCTTAACGGTGCACGAAGGAATCACAAACAGGACAGCGACCCATGCCCGTATTATTTCGTTGAATCCAAGTGCCTCCACGTAGAGGTAGCGCACGTTTACAACCTGGATGAGGACAGTTCACTAAAATTGAAAAACATAAATCATAGTAATGAATGAACCGAAATTAAATAGCGGCTTTTTAATATAATGTACATCATCAATATAAATTGTATTATTACCTGTCTTTTGTTGATTTTGACGAGGAATCAATCCTCCACAATAGACACACCAACGATCGTGTTTACCTATAAAAATAGGTAAATGGTTGGACGCAACTCCTCCAGTTCCCCTAATTGGATTCATGTCAAAATCAAAATTTGAACAGAAATAAACCACTAAACAAATAAACTTAAGTCATAAAACTTCTCAGCAAAGCAGGTAAAAAGAGTTTACTAATTCAGACCAATTTTCGTGAGTAGTTGTGCGTGAGCACAGAACGACTAGACTGATCTGAATGATGTGAGTGATTAGGATCAGGCTCACTTTCATCCTTCAACCGGTGTAGCTTTCTCGGGGTCAATGTCCCTCAACGAGATTTTCCACGTGATAGGCCATGATTGGTGGAGATATCACAGCTAATAAAATCTGATTGATGTTTCTTTAAAGAAAATATGATGCATATACGTGCAAACATACGTGAACTCTTACGTACGTAACATGCTATACACTCATCATCCGTTGACAACCAGCAAGCCCAAATTGTACGCGCGATAACGCAAGGAAGAACTCATCAAGCAACCGACAAATTCTTCATAAGAATTGTATTCGTTCGCAACGAACAACTACTCATGATAAGGCAAATGGCAAATTCTTCATAAGAATTGAGTTCGTTCGCAACGAACAACTACTCATCATAAGGCAAATGGCAAATTCTTCATAAGAATTGAGTTCGTTCGCATCGAACAACTACTCATAAGGGTAACCAACACATTCTTCGTTCGCATCGAACAAATTAGTTTTCACCTACTACTCTCCTTTATTCCGGCCACTAGATATTTTCTTTACCGGGTACCTGCTGGCAATTCAAATATGCAAATATTTTTTGCTTTATCACAATCACAACAAACCAATTTTCTCATTCATTTTTGCGTAGAATTGATTTCGAAAAACTTTCAACAACCATTATTGTGAAAATTGTCGTAGAGAAACTGTCAAGTGTTAAAACAAGGTAAGGTAAATTAATAATTAAAATTATAGCAATTAGCATTACTGTGGGAATTAAAATATCAAGATATTTAACAGTAAACCAGGTAACTTTTGGGTGACAGAAAAGTGTTCTTTTAAGAACAATTAGAGAGTGAGATAAAGGGGGAAGAAGGTAAGAACTGTAATGTTTTACAATTACCAATATTAGCATAATACATTGTAAATTAAAATGTTAAGTTTTATGTTTTCATTAAAAGGTGCTTTTGGGCGTCAGAACCATTGGCGACTGAGATCAGCTGAACAAACGTATTTAAAAAAATTCAACAAAACCAACTCTGCGGCGTTTTCGGGTGAAACTTGCAGCAACTGCCAAAAAATTTACCAAGAACTTAACTCAACCAATTCTGTCTTTTTTGGGTGAAAGTTGAAGTAACTGCCAACAAAGGTAAAAAAATTATGCATCCCTCAATGTATTTGCCATAGCTTGATATGAAATCATTCATAATATTTAATTCTGATTATTTTTGCAGATTTCGAAACTTGAGCTGTGTAAAAAAGGGTGATCTACTAAGTACGGGTTAAGTTGTTGTGCATAAACATATATAATAAAGATCACTTCTAAGATTTTTTTGATTTTTTAGATCCAACCCCAGCACCTGCAGTACATACGCCCACACTCCGCTTTCGAGCATTCCATTCGTGGACAAGGCCACACATTTGTTGTGTTGGTTCCTTCGGGAAAAAATCTTCACATTCGCTGTGGTGATTCCTTCGGGAAAAATCTTCACATTCGCTGTGTTGATTCCTTCGGGAAAAGTCTTCACACTCATTGTGTTGATTCCTTTGGGAAACATCTATGCTTCCACTTTGTATTGAATTATTTTATTGAATAATTACAAATTTTGAACAAAACTATGGAAAATTGTGGACCGTCCGGTGGGAAAAAAGGTGCTCGACTTAATGAGACGTCTGAGGAGAAAAGAGCAAGACTTGATAAGCATAACGAACGTCGACGAAATAAAATAGAAAATGAAACCTCTGAGCAGAAGGAGCAACGGCTTGAAAAAGATAGACAGCGCCGTAAAATGCTTAAAGAAAGAAAAGCCACTGAACAAATTGGCGTAGAATTTGACGAAGAAACTGAACGGAAACGTATGTGCCAAGAAAATGAATGGTTGGCGAAAGATGCCGAACGAAAACGAGTTTCACGAGAAACTGAATCAACAGAAGCTAACAGAGCACGCCTTGATAAAAATGCTGAGCGCCAACATTTATTGCGAGAAAACGAATCAATGGAAGCTAACCGAGCACGCCTTGATCAAAATGCAGAGCGTCAACAATTGTCTCGGCAAAATGAATCAATGGAAGCTAACAGAGCGCGTCTTGGAAAAAATGCCGAGCATCAACGCATATTTCGAGAAACTGAAGAAGCTGAAGAGAAAAGGAAGAGAATTGACGCTGAGAATGAAAGACGAATCATGTTACGGCGGAGTGAATCTGCTCAAGAAAGAAATGTAAGACTAACGCAAAGGGAAGCTGCATCGATGTTGCTAACATCTAAAAAAAGTGAAACTTTTATGAAATTGGCTTTAAAAGCAGAAAATGATGAAGCTTCGATTCCAGAAAGCTATTTAGGTGCTTTAAACGTTAAATGCAATCAGTGTCTTTCACTCAACTTCTCAGGTGAAATGACGGCTTCAAACAAAACCGAATTTAGAAGATGCTGCCAAAAAGGCCAAGTTAAACTTGATCCATACACACCCTACCCTGACTATCTTGAAAAATTAATGAAACGTGAGGTACGGGAAAGTACTAATTTTATGAACTGCATTAGGTCTTACAATAGTTCATTTGCTTTCGCTTCAACTGGAGCTAATGTAAAGCCTCCGCCTGGAAGTGGAACTTACTGCTTTAGAGTTTGTGGACAAATAACACATCGTACAGGAGCGTTGCATCCTGATAACAACGAAACAAGAAAATTTTCACAGATTTATATTCTTGATACAGAAGAAGCAGTATACCAAAGAATGTCTTTGCCTGAAAATAAAGATTGTACTGAATTATTAATGAGAAAAATTGCTGAAATTATTGACCTTAATCCATTTGCAAAATCAATGAAAATGTTACATGAAGTGGAAAAAGAAGCAAAACAACAAGCCGAAATAAGCGGTATACCACTAACAGAGGTAAAATTGGCCATACTGCATGATAGATCTAAGGATCTAAGAAGGTACAATGTTCAAGCTGTAAATGAAGTAGCTGTGGTTTTCCAAAGCAAAGATGGTGAACCTCCATTTGAAAGAGACATAATTATGCATCTGAGAAACGATTCAACCAATACTTACAAAACCCAGAGAATTAACATTCTGAGTCGTAACTTGGACCCACTTACATATCCATTACTATTTCCAAATGGCGATTTTGGTTGGAGTACTGATCTTCCAAGAATAAATAAAAACTCAACCAATGATGTAGAAATTGAGGAAGAGGAGGAATTACCCGAACGGACTGCACTAAAGTCCCGTAAAACCATTAGTATGCGTGAGTATTTTTCATATAGATTATCTGTTCGACAGGAATTTAACCCTCTTTTGAACGCTGGAAAATTAACTCAGCAATACATTGTTGATGCATACGTAAGAGCTGAAGCAAATGACCTTAATTATATTCGAACGCATCAACCACAACTTCGAGCTGATAAATACAACAGCTTGGTAGACCACATAAACAATGATGCTATTGGAAATAACGATAAACCAGGAACAGCAATAATTTTACCATCAAGCTTCCAAGGAAGCCCAAGAAATATGCAACAGCATTATCAGGATGCAATGGCTATTGTTACCAAATATGGTAAACCAGACCTTTTCGTTACAATGACATGCAATCCAAAGTGGAAAGAAATAGTTGAAAATCTTGAGCCATGGCAGAAAGCTGAGCATAGACCTGATTTAGTAGCAAGAGTGTTTAACTTAAAACTAAAACAAGTATTAGACGATATAAAGTCTAAAAACAAGTCTCTATTTGGAGAAGTTTTGGCAATTATACACGTGATTGAGTTCCAAAAGAGAGGACTTCCTCACGCTCACATTTTAATTATTTTGGCAAAAGACCACAAATTAACTTCAGTGGAAGATATTGATCGTGTTGTGAAAGCTGAAATTCCAGATAAGGACAAGTCACCAAGACTGTTTGAAATTGTAACCAAAAATATGATACACACTCCGTGTGGTAAGCGCGGTCCTAATAGTCCATGCATGGTTGATGGAAATTGTTCAAAATCATTCCCTAAGCAATTCCAAGATATTACATTAGGAAATATTGATGGATATCCACAATATAAACGCAGAAAGGGTACTACTGCTACTGATTCTAGAGGTAATTCCGTTGATAATAGTTGGGTAGTCCCTTACAACCCTTATCTTAGTCTTAAGTACAATTGCCATATAAATGTTGAGATTTGTGCTTCCATTAAATCTGTAAAGTACTTATTTAAGTATGTTTATAAGGGGCACGATTGTGCAAATGTACAAGTTAAGGAAAGTAACATCCCAGATCTTCAAAATCCTGAAAAACTTAAGGATGAATCTAAGGAATATGTAGACTCAAGATATGTAAGTTCACCTGAAGCAATATGGAGGTTATTCTCTTTTCGAATGCATGAGCAATCTCATACAATTTATCGACTTCCTGTACACCTTCAAGATGAACAAACGATTTGTTTTCAGGCAGGAAATGAAAATGCTGCAGTTCAACGTGCAGAGTCAAAACATACTAAATTGACTGCTTGGTTTGAATTAAATAAAATTGATCCAAATGCACGTGAATATAAATATTGGGAGATACCAATTTACTACACATGGAATGCTAAGAATACAAAATGGAACAAGCGTAAAAGAGGTGGCGATAAAGTCATTGGCAGAATGTATACTGTTAGTTTAAAAGATCAAGAAAGATATTTTCTTAGACTTCTTTTGTCACATGAAAAGGGAGCAACGTCATTTGCAGATTTACGAACAATCCATCGAGATAATGAAACTATTATTGTGCCTACATATAACGAAGCTGCTAAAGAAAAAGGTTACTTTTTAGATGAAACCATTTGGCAAAGCACTATTGATGATGCAAAAACTTACGCCATGCCATACCAATTGAGACAATTATTTGCATACATTTGTGCGATGGGCCCTCCTTCAGATAAACTAAAACTTTGGAATGACAACAAAGAAGATATGATTGAAGACTTTTGCTACAAAATACATCAAAAGCAAGGAGATTGTCGCAATTGCGAATTATATGCTCTGAAAGATCTTAAAGAAACTCTGGAATTGCTAAGATGCACGTTGACATCATTCAATCTTCCATGTCCCATTGAACTTATCAGTTTACCAGACTTAAATTTACAACACTTTGACCCAGAAGATGAAATGTTAGTAGCACAAGAAATGATCCAATCCTTAAACGATGGGCAAAAAATGGCATTTGACATTATTGTTGAGTCAACTAAAGATACTAAATTGAGACCAAAGTGTTTATTTTTAGATGGCCCTGGAGGTAGTGGGAAAACATATTTATATACAACGCTTTTGCATAACTTTCGTGGAAGAAATGAATTGTGCTTACCATCTGCTTCAACTGGGATTGCAGCTAATCTCTTGATTGGAGGAAGAACTTACCATTCTTTGTTTGCATTGCCAATCCCAATAAATGAAACCTCCACTTCCAGATTAGGAATGAGAACTGCAGATGCAAATAATATAAGACAGTCAAAACTACTGATAATTGACGAATGTACGATGGCATCAAGTCATGTTTTGGACTGTATCGATCGTCTTTTGCAATCAATTATGGACAATAAGATTCCGTTTGGAGGAAAAACTTTGCTACTTGGAGGTGATTTCCGACAATGTTTGACAATTGTACCTCATGCAATGCGCCCAGCTATAGTAGAATCGTGTTTAATAAAAAGTACTCTTTGGAATCATTTTCAAAAGCTCAGCTTGACAGCTAATATGAGATCTGTAGATCCATCTTATAGTGAATGGCTTTTAAAATTAGGAAGTGGACTTTTGCAAAACGAATACGAATTAGGAGAAGACGTGATCGAAATTCCACAGGAATATCTGTGTCAAGATTCATTGATTAAAGAAATATTTGGTGAACAAATTTCACTGGACAAAATTGACTTATTTACTAATAGAGCTATATTATGCCCCAAAAATGTTGACGTTGATAAAATCAATGATGAAATTATTAACATTATTGACGGTGAAAGTCGTACATATTTTAGTGATGATAAGGTTATAACTGATGATGACGATGAAAGAGCTAATTTCTCAATAGAGTTTCTTAACACTCTTAATCTTTCTGGAATGCCTGCTCATAAATTGACTTTAAAAGTTGGTACAATAGTAATGCTTTTGAGAAATTTGAACACAAAAAAAGGCCTTTGCAATGGTACAAGATTAGTTGTTCGAAGCATGATGAACAACGTGATCGAAGCTGAGGTATTAACTGGATCCGGTAAAGGACAAACAGTTTTAATTCCACGCATTGACTTGACAAATTCTGATAATGCAATACCTTTTACGATGAGACGCAGACAATTTCCGCTTAAACCCTCATTTGCAATGACCATTAATAAGTCGCAGGGTCAAACGTTAGATAAAGTTGGAATCCACCTTTCTGAGCCCGTTTTTGGACATGGACAATTATATGTAGCATTTTCTCGAGTTAGACGTGGGGTTGATGTGAAGGTCAAAGTCTATGACACTGCAGAACAGGGAATACTTCTTGAAGGACGTGATAATGTATTCACCAAAAATGTAGTTTATAGGGAAGTCTTTAACAATTAAAGACTTAAAGCAAGCGGTATCCTTAGTATAATAACGTGTACTGGACTTGGGAATGGTAGTTTCATTGTAATGCACATCACACATATCAAGTTTCCTTTCAAATTCTTCATAAGAAACGAGTTTGTTCGCAACGAACTACTATTATTGAGCAACCACCAAATTCATCAGAAATGTGTTCGTTCGGAACGAACAACTACTATTAAGCAACCAACAAATTCATCATAAGAAATGTGTTCGTTCGGAACGAACAACTACTACCAATAACGACTTCCAATTCAATTCGGCCTCCCCACATCCTTTGCCTTGAGTAGAAATTTATTTATTTCAATTGAGCTAGCAGACCGTGTATCACGGGCTTGAGATACACTTGTAGATTTATAATATAGGAAAGAGGATACAGTACATAAATGTGAATTACCCAAATTATGAAATACACTGTGCACACATCTGATGAATTGATTGCTTGCTGATTAAGCGTGGCTTATGAGGCTGCTATTGTCTTTCGATGTAGAATGATATAATGTTGGTTGTACAGCACCAGCTCTTCTTCTTCTGGCTGTCTTCTGCGGTTATTAGGTATCATCATGTGGCAATCAGATGGGAATATGTTAGATTAATATCAACATAACTATTTATGCATTCCTACCAGTACTACCGAACTTAACCTCTATGTGTATACAGTAGTGTGTCGATGATGGGCCAAACAAAGAAGCCAGCATCATGCCATAGTAATTATTCGTTCAATATTAAAATGGGCTTGGAACA
Organism: Orchesella flavescens; assembly: GCA_964034955.1. Taxonomy (NCBI): domain Eukaryota; kingdom Metazoa; phylum Arthropoda; class Collembola; order Entomobryomorpha; family Orchesellidae; genus Orchesella; species Orchesella flavescens. The sequence goes on from OZ035953.1 coordinate 19,865,498, forward strand.
TCATATGAAAAATATTATGATGCGTAGAATTATTTTTCATTTTTTTACAAAGAAAAGTCCCTATTTTTTCTTCTTCAAGCTTAATATTTCTTATGTAAATATAAATATACACACACACACAATACAAATACGCGATGACGTTCTATACGGAAAATGGAAACTGGGATTTTTTTCTGGAAACAATACTCCTTTTTTTCATTCGCGATCCAATTCTGTTTCCAAGCTTCATTCACACTCAGAAAAGAAATCCACAAACTCATTTGAAAGTAAGTTATCATGTATATGACCACATGACTACAACTTTATTTTGTTGGGTGGCATTGGAGAGTTGCGATTAGTTTTAAAACCTCGTGATTACTTTGCAGGACCATGACATGTTTTGGGACCTAATTACGCTGAGACCGGAAACTACTCACCAAGTTAGCTTCCTATTCTCCGATCGTGGAATACCTGATATGATTGGCTACAGCTCTCACAAACTCAAACCAAACAAGGTACTGCAGTTTACTGCAAGTTCCACCTGAAAACTGATCAAGGCATTAAGAACATACCATCATACAAAGTTCAACGGCTCCCTGCAGATGATGCGGATTACATGGCCTTTACAATGTCATTGCTGAGCAGCGCTATTCATCATGGTCTATGTACATCCAAGTGATGACATTTGAGCAAGCTGAAAGATTCAAGTGGAATCCTTTTGATTTAACCAAAGTCTGGCCACATGCCGAGTTCCTTTGATCCCGGTTGGGAAGCTATTTTTGGACGAGAATCCAACAAATTATTTTGCAGAGGTGGAGCAGCTTGCATTTAGCCCTGCTAACATGATACCTGGAACTGAGCCGTCGCCTGATAATCAATCTTTGCAAGCTAGACTGTTTTCCTATACGGACACGCACAAACATTGCATGGGACCTAACTATGTCCAGATTCCTGTCAACTGTCCGCTCCGTACTATAAAAGTTAAGAACTACTCACGAGATGGTTCGATGAGCCAGGATACACAACAAGTAAGGAGTAGAATAAAGTTGAACCTTGACCCTATTGTCGTTTTCATATGTGCCCCATCTCAGATCGATAAAAAGAAAATGATCTAAAACGTCGATTAGGAAACAGAATTTAAGAATTTAGTCAAGTTTATAACTGGGATTCCACTTTCAGAAGGACTGGGGCATTGTGAGCTTCGACTAAGATCCCCTCATTGACAAAGTGACATCGCGTACTTGTTCACACCATTCCGTATTGTGACTTACAGTTGTAAAATGTAATTCTTAAATCACAATAAATAATCTATAATCATAATCATGACAAATGAATAGCATACTAATTGAATATCATTAAACGTGGTCAGTGCAATCAAGTTGAAACCTTTTTTAAGCTCACCAACCGTAAACCGTAAACAACTCTAGTGATATCCAAACATTTTGCTTATTTTAAGTCTTCCATTAACTCCTCAACACCATTGTGTTATAGTCATAACCTACAGGAAATTTAAACAGCTCGTTAAACTTGTACTTGCCGTCAGCCGTGATGATGTGAATGTCATTTAACGAAAGAGAAGCTTCCAATATGCGTTACTACCATTAATCTAACTTTATGTTATGAGTATACAAGCATAACGGGTTGTAAAATCATCCAGTTGATATTAAGCTCTTTATTTCTAATAAAACCAGTCAGAGCATCACAACAGTAATAAAACAAAGATATGGAATGCTTTTGAAACCAAACTATAAAGCTCGTATAACATGAATAAGTGTAAACATATACATTGCCAAAAAAAACTTTTCTAGAGGGCGACAAGGATTTTATTCTTACAAAATTGAAGAAAAATATTATACTCATACGAAGGAAAATTCTCTTCCTCAATTCATAATCCTTCAACCATATTGAATGAAAGAAAGGTACAAATACTTACACAAACTACAAGAGATTGATAATTTACAGTAGGAAAGATAATAAATAGACAAAAGCACGTCTACTCTCTCACGGAGTATTTCTTTTATCCGGAAGATGATGATGGAAGTTTGGGATGAATCAAGGTTTTACCCCCAAGGAGGCTTCCAGCTGCTCCACCTGCTGCTCCTACCACACCGCTGGTAACTATAATTGCTGCTGGGCACACGATATATGTCCCAACCACGCTGCCTACTACGGCCCCCCCCCCCCCCCCCCAAGTAATCCTGCGACGGCGCCTGGCGGCCCATATGCTTCTCCCGCAGCAACCTATTCAAAACAATATGACACAAAAAATAAAATATTTTGCACTACATAATCCTTTCGGTAATAATCCAGTTTTAGTTTAACATTTATATTCACTCACACTGGCTGACACTCCAAGAACTGTCATTGAGAGCAAAGTTAGGGCAGAATCTGCTAGGCTTCCAACTGAACCTCCGACAAGACCACCGAGGAAACCGCTATTACATTAAAGCAAATTAGTTAAACATAGCTGAGTGCAACCATATCACAGTCTTGGAAAATAATCATAATAATAATATTATAAAATTAGCACATAAAGCTTACCCAAGATACCCTCCAGATGTGGTTCCAATAACCGTACTGATGTCTTCATCTTCTTCCAAGGAACCCCCGATTGCCCCACAACTGCTTCTGTTCATCTTTCTTGCTTCTGGCATCATGGTATTATAATATTAGCATTGCATCGGACGCAGACATCGTTTTTGAAGTGAAAGCTTCTCTCTTAATGGGCAAGCTGGATGTGCTGTGATATGGCGATATTGCTTGATGTTTAACTATAGATTTACACTAAGCGTAATTAATTAATACTAAGTTGTAATTATATTAAATCATGATTTTTTATTGTTTTCAAAAATTGGACGTACACACATAAAAACAACAATTCAACATAAAATCATTCGTCTGACTGGTAACATTTCAAACTACAATACTATAAAATATACCAGTATAGAACAAAGATTTTCAAACTATTAGAACTTGCATCATAAAATTATGTAGATCCAACACAAAAACAAAATTCATGTGTGCAGTAAAAACTAGCAAAATCTATCAAAACTATAACAATTGGAATGGAGAAAAATCTATCAAAACTATAAACATTGAAATGGCTAGCAAAATAGCTAGAAAAATCTATCAAAACTATAACAATTGAAATGGCTAGCAAAATAGCTAGAAAAATCTATCAAAACTATAACAATTGAAATGGCTAGCAAAATAGCTAGCAATATCTAACAAAACTATAACAATTGGAATGGCTAGCAAAATCTATCAAAACTATAACAATTGAAATGGCTATCAATATCTAACAAAACTATAACAATTGAAATGGCTAGCAAAATAGCTAGAAAAATCTATCAAAACTATAACAATTGAAACGGCTAGCAAAATAGCTAACAATATTTATCAAAACTATAAAAATTGAAATGGCCAGCAAAATAGCTAGCAATATTTATCAAAACTATAACAATTGAAATGGCTAGCAAAATCTATCAAAACTATAACAATTGAAATGGCTAGAAAAATAGCTAGCAATATCTATCAAAACTATAACAATTGAAATGGCTAGCAAAACAGCTAGCAAACTCGTTAAACCGCTCTATTAAACAACAAGGGATAGTCCCTTTTACGGCCTTACTACTGACTATAAATCCAATACAATGGGTTTAAACTAAGGCTTTAATCATCCTAAATCTACCACCAAAAATTAACTTTACACGATGATATACTACCAGGGTATATAAACCTTACATACAATATATTTATGCTACAAAAAAAGAAACAACACATGTACTTATGATACAAAATCAACAACAGTACAACAAAAAATAGAGTGGGTTCAAAAAAAGTTTTCAATAATCCGTAAACTACCAGCTTAATCTATTTCATATGGTATTAGACTACCTGGGTATAAAACTCTTATGGAGAATATATTTAAGTTGAAAAATAGTATTTAGTTGTGAAATAAAATAGTAAACCACTAAATACTAATCTGTTTTTATAGAACTTTATAAGTTGTGGGTAACACTTTCACTTTAAGATAATAGAGAGACACAGAAATACTGACGTATACCCGAATTACATCATTATGATTATTCTCCTATGGAGATTCGAAATACAACATAATACAAGTACTAGAAAGTATTTTTATATGCTTACAATTATTAAGAGTTATTAAACAGACCAATGGTTACAAAGTAACAGATCCAGTACTAAGCTACTACTTCACTTACAATTTAACTACATGTTCCCATTAAGAGATTTACAACAAAGATTTGCAAGAAGCATCTTAATATAACCTTTTGTATTTATGAACAAACATAATAAAATAAGCATCATTAGTAAAGACACACTGCTAGAGTTACATGCATCTAAATTAATTGTCAAGATCACTCTGAATAATAATATTTTGGAGTCAAGACAAGCGTCAAAGTAGAGAATGAGCCGCTACCACTAAATTTCCTACCCACATAAAATCACACAAATAAGAATCAGTATGGCTAGTAATGAACGCAAGCCTAATCTTCTTTATGATATCCCTTGTTAGTGTCATTAGATTTTTTTTTCGTCCCGGATCTCGTGTTCTTCCTGTTCCTTGTAACCCGCTCCTGCTTACCATTTGATGAGGGGGAAGTACCTGCCGATAAAATAAAACGATAAAGAACAACACCGCCATCAACCTTGGTTCAACAGCTTTTTCCATCACCACATTAACTAATGAGCAATAAGTTTATACAGTTTAGCTTTTTCATGTAACGTACCTGCCACTGGAGCTTCGTTTCTGCTTGTTTGTTGAACTGCATTTGTAATTTCGGATTCATGTGTCGGCTTTTGAGTATTAGTAGGAGTTGGTGCACTTACTTGCTCCTCATTCGGGTGTACTCCATCCTCTTGAGTTTCATTAGAGTCAGCAACAAATTCTGAAATGATACATATGGCATCAGTTAATTATAAATTTAGCTTAGCATAATAAGTTGCTTTCAAAGTCAATAGGTGACCAGGACCAAATAATAAGTGATAGTACACACACCTTCAGCATTGGAAATACTACTTTGGTTTCCAGCTCTCTAAAATTAAACATTCAATTTAAAATTTTAACTTGGTCAAACATTTTTCTTGAGTAAAATGACAAACTACTGATCTTGGAAGGCTTATTTTGACCCACAGTTAAAGAAGTAAGGACTGCACACGGCTCCATTGCGTTCATGGCTCTACTGCGTTTTCCTATGTTCCCGGAATTATATCCGTTGCTCTACAAACACGATAGGAAAACAAATTGTGAAAGTCCTGGGAGGTCATGTCTTTTGGCATCATGAAATAATCTTACCTTTGAATCAGATATAGGGTTTGAAATACAAGCTTTCCTCTTAGTGGAAGATGGTTTCATTTTGTCCTCAGTTGCAACGCTACTGTCACCCAGCATCTCAGAATCATCTTCCCCAACTAAATCAGCATACTGGTTTTGGTAGGGAGAAATCAGATTTTCCATCGAGCTATCAGGGTCTTCCACATTCTCTGCATTTGAGTCGTTACCATTCAAAGGTTTTTCTGATTCCCGTTCTGTTTCCAATGATTTGGCATTGTTGTGATTTCCCTTTCTACATGATGAAGGTATTTTGGACGTGGGTTTTGAAGTGAAAGCTTTCTTCTTATCTAACGAGGGTTTGTTTTTGTCCGCAGTTGCAACTCCACTGTCACCATCTGAATCACCTAAGTCAACACACTCGATTTGTTTGGAAGGATCCACATTTACATTCGAGCTATCAGGGTCTTCCACATTCTCTGCATTTGAGTCGTTTCCATTCGAGGATTTTGCTAATCCTCGTTTTGTTTCCAATAATAATTCGACATTGTTGGGATCCACTTTTTTCAATAATGGAGGAATGGGTACTTTGGAGGTGGATGGTTGTGGACTGTTTGATTTCCCAACGTTGGAACTTTCAGAAACTGCTTGATCATCAGATGATTCAGTTGAATCATCTTGATCCACTGGACGAACCTTTCCAGCTACTGCTGTATGTTCCTGTTCCTTGTGTTTTGCTATGCTCGATCCTGTTTTATTACATTGATTATTTGCAAAACCATTAATTCGTAAAGCACTGCGACAAACATTGGTTCGGTAATAAGGATGAGGCATTAAAAATACCTTGTCGCTGTCCATCATCTTCATCATCTGTAGCGGTTTCCTCTTCAGGGACGGACCGTTTGGTTTGGACATGCAAGGATGAGGCTGACGATGAATAATTACAGTCACCATTGCTTCGTTGTTGTTCTTCATCACCGTTTTGTGCGGTTTTTTTAGTGGAATCCATTGTTAATTGTCCAGTTTCTATGTGTTGGTCATTTTCGTCGTCGGGCCTGTAACAAAAGGAGTTTTTATATGAAAACTTGAAATGTTTAATTATCGTTAGAATGGTGGCACCAAAACTTTAGTACCGTACATGGAAGAATAAAGGCGACTCTTCTTAAAGTCAAACATAACGTTTCCAGGCTTGTGGGATCTATTGCGTGACTCATTTCCTACGTTCGACAAACATTTTGACTTTCCAGTTAGTTCCTTGTTAACTAGAAATTTAGCGGTTACTTTGACGGTTTTAAGCCCTCCGGAACAGTCGTCACATGTAATCGAATCAAAGTAGCTGCGTTTACTAACGCCTTCGCATTCTGAGCAGTGCAGTGGGACCATCTGAACGTCGTCGAAAGTAGTGTGTTCACCACCAAGGCATTTTCTACAATTTTCAATCACCCTGGTGGTACCTGCATCAAAGATTATAATTTAATAATGTTTGCACTTATTGTTATGTCATGATATCGTGTAGTCGGCGACGTCAGCGTAAAAATTAACCATACGTCTACATAAAAAAAATTGAGGAATTGCTCCAAGCAAGATATTGCGCATACAAGGACTAATTCCTGCGCCGCCATCTCCGACTGCACGATTGCATGAGCTGGGCACTACTTGTATTTTTCTTAAGCCTTGTTGTCAATGTTTAATATTTCTTTTAAAAAAATTACCTTCACACTTTCTGCAAACTATTTGTTTCTCGAAGGTAAATTTTTGTAATCTGTTACTTTCCACTTCCTTTGTAGTCAGGAGCACCAAAATTATAATATCTTTCGGTTTATTCAGTAACTTTTGTTGAGAACGTGCCTCCTTCGACTGATTCATCTAAAAATAATAGAGTAAACACTCGAGCTAATTTTGTTAACAAAAAACATGCTGCAAAATATAAATGAGATGTTCAATCTTTATCAACCTTTTTTCTGAAAGGTCTGGAGCCTTATCTGTATGTGACGTAAAAGCTAGATGTGTATAAATACGTCTTATTTCGTCGACTGTACAATACTGATCCAATTCTGGAAGGTTGTAGTGATTTATTTGCTCTATGAGCCTGATAGTTTAATGATGAATAAAATGTACATGCACTATCCACTTCAACTTGAGTTTTGAAAACAAACTTAATTATCACCTACGTATTATGATGATGTATTACTGAAACACTGTCACAACACTGGATCTTTTTATTCATCAAGTAATAATTGAAAAAATCTCCAACTTGTTGCGCTCTGAGAAGCCTCCCCAGTTGACGGATAAGGAATGAGAAAAAGAAGCATTCGTTCGCGTCAAGTGACTCCTGTGCTTTATTTTTGGACACGAGTCCAACATGAGAGGAGTTGGTATTACTTAATGTACCAAGACTGCAAGTACACACAGCCCAAAACGAAACCAGAGAGCTTCTGATATTTCTGTGCACAACACAACACACACAAACAATATATGTATATATACGTTATAGTTGCATGATATATATAAGGGTTTCTTCACAGCCTCCAAAATCTTATAACAATATTGCTAGTATTGCACTAGTAAATCAGTGCAGTCTACAAATCCTCTTTGTTTGCGTACACGAACATGATTTGATACACTGTTCTGTGCCTACGAGCTACACACGTGTTGATAGTTACAGGATCCAATGCCCGATCGCCATAGAGCCAGGCCAAAGAGACACTCGGAGAGGTATATCCGAAACATATAGGAAGAAAAGAGCTATACGGACCTTTTGTCGTGTCAGTACTAGAGCTTGTTTTTCTCACTGAGAAAGGTTTGAACAACACATACTGTATTATACTAAAAAAATCTGTCACATTCTCAAATAAAGTTATATGAAGAAAATAAGGAGAAGGGAAACAACTCGAGTACTGTTTTTAATCTTGCATTATTGTGCAATCGGTTAAATTTTTTAATGATCACAAGTAAGCTTTCTATGGACGAAATTTCCCTATCGTTGCACAATAAAAGCAAAAGATGTTGTAACACTGCTACAGTAGCAGAGACAAGCCACAAAGAATGACTGTCATGTTGCTTTAGCAGAAGCACGTCCCCTAGCCAATATCTGTCAGAACATATATAATATGACTTGCCATACTTCTTTAATACTTGAAACAGAACAGCTATTCATAAAACAGAGCATAAGTAAGCATATTTGTAAGTTTCTTCCATGCTGAATGCTGAAACTAAAAAAGGATCATGAAGGTAATGAACATGTAGGTGGCTGCTCTGTTCAATGATTGTGAGTAGTAATGGGTAAACGACAAAACTCTCTGCTCAATGCATAACCCATTGTTTGGCACTTCAACGTTCATCCTACGGAAAAAATTATGCACTCGAAAAAGGGCACGTTTACCCTTTCCCTTTAAGTTATTTTTATACATGAACTACGCAAAGAAGCTTATACTTTAGCTTTCAGAAACTCAATAAATATTCTTGTCAAATCCAGTTTTCCATTGCTTAACTTGTCAAAACAATCATTGGATTGTTTACTTCGTAGAGACAGCAGAGCTTATTATATGCCATCGTGAATATGTGAGCACTCTTCGACTATTTTCCGTGGTTTCTGAACTGAGTAACAATGAATGATTTCATTATCTTCTCAACCAGACATTAGAAAGTGCTCAAAATATTACTTTCGGTACTTTTGATTTGGTAGAAAAATGCTTACTTCGGGAGGAAACAAGTCTAGTCGATGAACCGTTAGTGCCACCTACAAAACCGGAATGCACACATTGACTGGAGCCAATAAAAGAAATGGGGACATCATTTTGTTGAATGAATCGATTGATTAAACATTTTGACCCTTGGTATACTTTTGATGCTGGGTTGTCAATACACATAAACACAAAAACCCTACTAGAAGTAAGCGTATTCGTTAAATTCCTGTAAATGATTTTATTTGAGCAGATAACAATACAGTACTACCACATGCATTTTATAGTTATCACATATTATGACTAGGTAAAATTTGTCTTGTCTCTTATAAATGTGGAATTAATTGTTTCCACTTAATTACGTTAAATCATGACATTTGTTGATGCCAATAAAGATTCGAATCACAATCCCTGTGTCACGCTGTAATCATTCCAATTTTGTACATTGGACACGAATATAGGGTCAGTATTGAGCTTTGGAATGTCTTGCAGCCAAACTATGATAATAATATTGAGGGAATGTCATGTAAATATGTATGAGTTATATGTTAATGCGGAACTTTTTATCAAATCAAACTAAACTTTGTTCATCGACCTAAGGAAACTTCAAATCAAATTTTAAGTCACAGCTGCAATATTTGCAGACGACGGGGTATTATTATACAGTACTCTACGCCATACCAACACCCTTTTGGTTTAATAACAAACAATACAAAGTTCGAGGCAGAGAATACTTTAGGATGGTTTAGATTACGACTAGGTTGCATTTTGAATTTGCATAACATCTCATTAAATATTGCTACTATGGAATGAAAGAACCACAGTCATTTTAGAATCCCAAGATAAGAGAAGAATTTTCTAATCAGTTTAAGGGTCAAATCAGATTTTGAACCAACTCAAATTAGCAGACTTCAAACTAATCGGTAGCAGTAGTTATTGTTGCAAGCCTAATCATAAATGGATATTTCTCAGTCTTATTTTATACATATATAGTCTCATGAGTCTCATGTGCATAGTTTCAGTAAGTATGCACATCACAAGGAAAAAATGCAAGCTAAAAGAATGGTTACGGTCATAAAAGCTTCTTGTTAAATGTATGCCTCTGTGTTTGAGAGTATAAGGCAGGGGAGTTCACATAATGCTATACATCGTATCCTTTATGTTATAAGGAAGAAGTTGATTGATTGATATGTATTATATCACCTATTGGGGTGAATCGAGAAATTGATGTAGCGATTTCGACAATGGTCGAGCAGTTTTACTTAATAACAAGAAGTGTCTACGTACTTAATATAACATCCGATCGCCTTATAAAAATATACCTGGTAGGTAATTTATTAATAAATACTTGCGACATTTTTATTTCACATTTCAGCAACAGGCAGCGTAAATGCTTTAAATTTCTGCTGGTGGATGATGCTAAAGAAGAATATGAATTCTAGGCGATGAATAGGAATTATATTTTTATCAAAGGTGCAAAGCGATACATTTAATTCATTTTCAAAATTTTTCTTGTAATATTTCTTGAGTTTCGTGACGATTTTGATGACTTTGTTGAAACTACCACCCCGTGGTAGTTTTGTGGAGTAATGGAGTATATAAGCTATAGTTTGGTAAAATGTTAATTGCAATATAGATGACTCATTTTTGCTATCGTACATTATTGGTTGTGAGCTCAATTTTTTAATGAACATACTTACGCAAGTAAAGGAGATTGACAAAAACAATACAAGTAAATTATGCAATTTATTGCATAATCATTTTCTCAATCTTCAGTTTTCATTTGTTTCAGAGCTCTGCTATCAATTTGTGTTACAACCACTTTTGCAGATTCTACATTTACGAGCTTCAGCCACGGAGACTTGATTTGGAGAAGCTCTTAAACGCTCTCTGCTCATTTTTATAGCCATTCACTCACCAAGCTAAGCCTGAAACGCCTTCAGCTAACGGGCTAACCCATTACCAGTTTGAATCCGAGTATTACCACCTCATCCACTATCAACATATTGAAGTTGAAACTTTTTAGAGAAATGTTGTGTTCCCTAGTGGTATTGGTCGCTGCTCTTGTTTTGTAGCCACCTCTTCATGACTCATTCAGGTATAAATAAAACAGTCCTTATTTGTTGCCTAATTACATAGTCTATTGCATAATATAAATCATTATCTAATGCCATTTTTATTTTGTCACTGCAGCACCAGCAAGCCCATCAACGTATTCCTCTTAATCCAAAAACTGTTTATCAACTCATCCAAATTTTGCAGTTTAGAAACGGGATTACGAAGGAATGACTTGAAGTTGGTGGAAAAGTCGTCATGGTCGCATCTTCTCACCCCAGCCAACCTTCAGTGGCTCTAACCTTATTTCGGTAAGTAAACAATATGGTTTAAATGGATTTCTAAGACATAACAAATAAATCATGACTGGAATGTTGGTGCTTATCAGGTTACAAGGCCGATGTTGGTGTAAGCTAGTTCTGCTTTCTCTCAAGAAAGTAAGGAGGACATAGCTAAAAACGCCAATTCTTGAGAGCTCCTCTTCCCGCCACTTTTCAAGCTGATCTCAATCCAACAATTTCTTGCTGTAACGAGATCATTATCGAAGCAGCAAATGATCGGAACTGGTGAGCTACTTAACCCTAACGTCACATTTAATTTTTATTAATTGATTTTTCAAGTAATCCAACATAGGTTTTTTTTAAATCTACAGTTGCTACTTGAAAATAGACTCAAGGCCGATAGCTTCAGTTTGAGGAAGCATTATTCATCCAAGGAAAAACTTAGCAGCCATTCCTGCCAACTAAAGTTAAGTGCGTCAACACGTCATTATCATTTTAAGATAGAAATTGAGTGTAGCGTAGACTAAAGTGTAGTCATCAGTATCGTCATTTTCAACGTCATCATCATCAGTGTAATGGCATACGTGGTTGTGTTCTTCATTAGCTCGCCACTTGACAAAAATAAGTTACAATCGGTTAGCTTGTATTTTTTATTATCAATGCCAATATCAAATCGGGGCCGTTTAGTATTAATGGAACCCTTCTCTAGAAATAGGTGACATGTAAAGTTGACTTGACAGCTCCAGCGAATTAATATTGTGTGTACAGAAGAATAAGTGCTTGCTAGGGGGAGTAGTATTAGTATAATTATGGCTTTTTTAGGTTAACGTAACTTTCTCGTTATGGAAACAGAAATGCAATGTACGCAGTTCCTTTCTTTCTTCTTTAATTCCAAATAATTTTCATCTCAACAAGTGGATAAAAGTCTAAAGATGGGATTGATTTATATCCACATATTTCCGATGATTAAAGCCTAACTTACAACACGAAAGGAAAGTATAGAAATGCGACACAGCAGCAACGAACATGTGCATGAATGATTTTTTCAGCTCCTTTGTGCTTCCTTGAGAGAAAGCAGCCATCCTGGCAATGGTAAGCTGAGAGCTATCAGCATTCCTAATCAATGGTGAACTACTCCAGTTTATGAACCTGATGGATAGGTTAACGATGTTATTTTACGACTTCATAGATGACTTGATAGTAATTAAATAAAATATTAAATAGTCTTTTCAAATTTTACAATGTGATAATTTTCACCGTCCCAGGATAAATTTGGTTTGCTGTGTCGGCGAGATTTACATAACGGTTTATCAATAGGGTAAGCTCTGAACCGTTTTGCACTAGTCCTGACACAATGCGTCTGTGTGTTTGGCTTGAGGTAATCCCTGTTGTAGATTGCCACAGCAGACGACACACGACGAGTGTCATCTGAAACACTGAGGGTTTAAAAAAACATTTTTAAATATTTTTTTTTAACTTATTATTATGGGTTGATCGAGGCACTCGTACCTTTCTTCAATCCTTCACCCATGATTATATTAACTTTTGTGAATCTTGAAGCGATTTTGTCCAGTGGTTGAATTAGGTCAGTTACAACCGTTGATAGTGTAGAATCCGTGAGAAATTCATAAGGGTGGAATTTAACTTCAAACAGTTTTCTGTTGACTCGTTTAGCACAAAACTATTTGAAGTTAAATTCCATCCCTATGAATTTCTCACGGAGTCTACACTATCAACGGTTGTAACTGACCTAATTCAACCACTGGACAAAATCGCTTCAAGATTCACAAAAGTTAATATAATCATGGGTGAAGGATTAAAGAAAGGTACGAGTGCCTCTATCAACCCATAATGATAAGTGAAAACAAAATATTTAAAAATGTTTTTTTAAACTCTCAGAGTTTCAGATTACACTGAGACACAGGTGTCGTCTGCTGTGGCAATCTACAACAGGGATCACCTCAAGCCAAACACACAACCTTTGGAGCTGTCGATTACAATTGTATCAGGACTAGTTCAAAACGGTTCAAAGCTTACCCTATCGATAAACCGTTATGTATATCTCGCCGACACAGCAAACCAAATTTATCCTGGGACGGTGAAAATTATCACATTGGCAATGCTATGATGCCACTGAATAATAGCAACGTAGCTAAATAGCTTGGCAATGATCCTTTAAATAGAATTAGTTAACTTAAAACACGCAATGTAGATCACAAGGTAAGGTACATCTCGTGAGCTCTCAAATCATTTAATTAATAACTGTAGTTTATGGTTGATTTTTTTTCATGCTGCGCAATCTTGATCCCAATGATTACAATACAATGACAGGTACTTGAAAGCAAGTAATATCCCTGAATTGTGGATGTGACAATACAGAAACGAAGTATAAAACGTACAGTTCTGTGCTTAAAATGCTTTCGGAAATCTCGTCATATTGGGTTTGAGTTTAGGTTTCGTAATGTAATGGAAGAAATATGTCAATAATGTATATTGGAAATTTCTTTCTTAGTTTTACATTTCACTTTACACTGACTGAGCTATCAGACCCGCAAAGTAGATGATGGTAGCTCTAATTAGCTATGATTAGGAAGATATTAACATAATAACGTGAGAAATGTGGCTTTAGTTATAACTTTTTAATTATTGTCAAGTAATTAACATTAACGTGTCAAATTACGTTCATGATTATCTGTCAAAATCAAGTAGATTTGGGTAACACTTTGGGTAAACTACTCCTATAACAGACCACAAGATAATGTACATCTTCTGGTTTTGATATCTCAAAAACTTGAATGCACACAATTTTGAGGTTTCTGGAGAGCTTTGTATCTTTCGAGTAAAATTTCATTCGTCATTTCTATCTCTTCGAATAGCATTTTTACTGCAGCCTCTTGTTGTGCTTCCTTCTTAGTTCGTCCAAAGTCCAAAGCCCTCAGCTATTTGTTATTATTATGAGTTTAGGTATTTTCTAGGTTTAAATATTAATGTAAGTAGATAATGATCCTTTCTGTCTGTAGATACAAACAATATCAAAAATGTATTTGGTGTAGTTTTCCTACAATGGAAAGTGTAATAAATTTATAATTATAACCAGGAGGTATTGGAATTCTGCGTTTACTGTGTGCTTATGTCGCATAACTTTGTCATGTTTTTTTTCAAAATTTTGATTGATGTCCTAACGTACTAAAATTATATATAAGAGTAAAAAAAATAATGATGGGGATATAATGAATTTAAAAGCTTGTTTGTAATGTTGATTGTTTATTGTAAACGAATTCAACAATCTGATATGCTATATTAAAATTTATTGCAAGCAAATACAAATCAAATTGATTGGGAAGTGACATTTTTTTACTCATTTACATTTATTGAAGCCTTATATAAACAACGAAGCAGGTAGCATTCCAAAAATACATTCGATATACCAACCTTGTCTTTCAAATTGAAGCATATTAAGGGTAATGAACAGGTATTGAAAATCCCCAAAGAAAGGCCTTTTTAGGAGTAGACGCATGGAAATTTCTGAGGTGCCGACAATTTCATCACTGGAGAAAATAACAGAAGAAGAATCTCATTTCTACCCTAATCATCCATATGTCTTCTTACTTCAGTCAATCTTAAGCCTTTTTACTCCTACCTGCTCCGCTCATCTCATCGCAAAGAAAGCTACTATACGTATTACATATATCAGGCGTTGCATAAAAAGACATACATTTAAAAGCTATACATGGACACAAAGCATCGAGACGAAGCATAGCTTATAGATATCATTCAGATCATATATTTGGATTTATTTGAATTTTCTTGACCATCACATAATCATCATCATCATTATTATTATCATTATCCATTCTACGATTCGTATGAGTAGATTACTATAAAAGTCTTGTTGCAGGTAAAATTAATGATATACCGTAAAGGTGCGTTCTCACTTACGGACTTCTCGTAGCTGGCCTAAAAAAGCTAGCAGCAAACTGTGTGTTCCCATATAAAAAACTGCGTATTCCCACTTCAAGAAAACTCG
The DNA here is from genome assembly GCA_964034955.1 of Orchesella flavescens. NCBI lineage: Eukaryota > Metazoa > Arthropoda > Collembola > Entomobryomorpha > Orchesellidae > Orchesella > Orchesella flavescens. The sequence goes on from OZ035953.1 coordinate 19,880,819, forward strand.
AAGCAGCAAGAATTAAGATGCTAGCAGAAAAAAGTTAGATGCTAGCTGCTAGCTGCGTCTTCAAACTGATGGGAACACAAAAGCAGCAAGCTGTTAATTTAAACATTTTACAGCAAAAGTTTCAAAGCATCATCTCTTTCATTTTTAGCAAACAATGTTGAAAAATGTTTACTTATTTCAATAAACAATATTTCATTTACCATCGTTAATTAATTTATATTTCCGGTGATTAAAAACTATTATTAGGTCGACCTTAAACAATAACTATCGTTGGTTATAGTGATTAAGAAAAAAACAAAAAAAATCATGCAAAATACAATTGCAAAGCAAAAAAAGGGACATACAAGGGCAGAAATTTTTTTGTCGGCACGTAAAAAAATTTGCTACTTGAGCAGAAAAAAGTCGATGTAGGCACATTCACGCGTTTTTACGCTGGTCGAAAAAAACAGCGACCCAAAAATAATAAAAGCCGCAACAAAAAAATGCTGCCGCAGCAAGCTCCTTGACTGGTGGGAACACGCATTTCACTTTTTTCGGTAAGAAGCGAGCTGCGAGAAGCGGGTATGTGGGAATGCCCCATAAGGAGCTGCTGAAGCAAGGATATAGTCAACTCAATTTATCACATTTATTTGTGACACTAAACCCGAATTATGAGCACGAATGTCATAAAAATTACGCTTAGCTTATCCATATGATTATAACCTAATACACTTTGTTACGTGTACCAAAAAGATTCAGTTCCATATCGTAGAACAACTTATCCTTGAGTGTTCAGGAATTGATGTCACGCATATCCCAACTCACTTGTTGTGACACAATTGCATTGGAGCTCTGGATGTGTGTAAGTGAGAACGTAAGTCTACAGTACTTAATGCACAATGCCCACAAGAAAATCAAATCAACAGAAAACCTTATATTTTAGTAGCCTATAGAACCGGAAAGTAACGCTTGCTCAAGTTGGTAAGCAGAATTATAAATTATACTAGATGATAGTACCTACGTTTCTTTGATGTCAATAAGAATGGATTTACTTAAAGTTCCAACGGCATCTTACAAGTGCAAATACCTTTCATCGCATTTTATTCAAAACGTTTGTAAAAAAAGTTATCACTTTCCCAGTTTTAGGTAATTTTAAAGATCAAGAGCCCAATTCTAGGTCGCGGAGGTATAGATGAGTTGCGCAATCCTACTTCTTTTGGCCTTGTTTTTATACTATGCTGTAATAAAATGTATGGTTATGCTCAAACAGAGCTCAGTATGCATTAGCGGTGAAGCGTCATGCGTTGCTACATTCGTCATATTGAAGCTTCGTCATTTCAGCAGAAGATCTTATTGACTCAACATGCTGTATCAATCAACTCTGACATTCAAGCTAAAAAAATTTTACAAACGGAGCCTACAACTCAAACATAAATGCAGAATTTTTCTGCGTAACCACTGTAAAGTACGTCATATAACATATAACGTGACGGAGGGACGTTGGAATTACCCAATTTCCCAGGGATCTGATTTTAATTACTTTATCAAAATCGCCACCTCCTCTCGTAAGTAAATTAAACTTTTCAACATTTTTCAGTGAAAGCGGTGACTGTGTTTACTGAAGCGGAGTTAAATTTTACTGGAATACACATGGGCATTGAGAGTTAAAGATTTAGTAAGCATGCATAACATATCGTTTTAATTCGTAGAGGTATCACTTTAAAAAAAATTAACGTATGTGTGGTGACTCATTTTGATCTTAGTGACCATTGAAAGTAGTACATTTGTGTGCTCTAAACCTTGTTAGTAAAAGTAGGCTAGGTTCTACTAAAGGTTTTAAATCCCAGGTTTTTATATAATTTTTGGATCGCAAGATAATGTACATCTCGTGATTGATCTAATACCATGTTAATTTAATGCAGTTCTTGTAGATGCTCAGGTCTGTGAAAATCTTTTTTTGTCATTTGGTCTTCATTTACATTTCGGTGTTGGAAGGTCAACAGCTCATGAGCCAGATTTGCCGAAACCAATGTGCATTAATATCCTTTTTTGCATAGGATTGTGCTAGTGTATTGATTTTTTCTTTGTGTCAATGATTCGTAAAATAATTAGGATAAGTTAAGTTGGGCCAAGGTCAAATATTTAAAATCGACCACTAGATAAGGTTACAAAAGTTGTTATCACGTTTCATGAGCAATTTAGTTAAACGCAGAATTTTCTGTCTAACTGTTCCATTCTTCCAGCTATATTGTTCATCAATTTCATTAGTTAAAACCATATAGATTAATTGAGCTTCATAAAAGTGCATCGTAAAATAGGGTGCATCTCTTGAGTCTGCATCTAAAACCATGTTAATTAAAAGCAGCTGAGACAATTAAATACAGTATCCTGCAGGTGCTCACTCGCCGATTCCACGCCTGTTATGCCGGATATTAGGTTAAAATAAAATATTTATGAAAAGGAAGCTTGAGCGGCTTTTCCTACAAGATTCGCACTAGATTTAGCTGGTTGTTATTTTCATAGTTTAACGTTTAACAGCTTTAAACATCAATTTATGTAAATATAATTTACCTTTCGGTCCGTATATGTAAACAGTATCAAAAATGTATTTAGTATAGGTTTTATACGGTGGAAATGGTAATGGATTTATAGCGAGATCTAATTCGAATGTGTGTTTATAACATGTCATAATTATGCAAAATATTAAGAGACTTTTTGTCATTTTTATTATTATGTTGGTGTTGCTAGCGGTGTAAAAGTATGTGTAGCATTGACAAAAAGTATGTTGATGATGTATTACAATAAATAAAAACTTAACCAAATACTGTTGTTTGTGAACTGTAAATGAAACCAATAATTTGTAAGATTATGATAAAATACATTGTTTCTTTTGTCAGATACAAATTATATTGAGTTTGAAGACACATGTTTTTCACTCGTACTATTTTCATGCATACAGCATAGAGATACTCGTAGCCAGCAAATACAGGAATAATCATATAACTGGGAATAAAACGGAATTCAGTTAGTGGTTGGTGTGGTGGAGAGAAAAGGGGACACACTTTACTGCACCGTCTTGTTTTTTACTGACTCTGGCTCATGCCAACTGCAGCAGAAAGACTTTGTTGTGGCTTTGGTGCCGGCTCCACTCTTCCAGTTTTCAATACAAAGGTTGGAAAGTAGGAGCTGCCATTTGCGGGGAGAATTACATGCCAGCATTGAGAATGGCCATGTATGCCAAATTTTTGAAAGCGTTTCAAAAATATGTAAAGTGCTAAAACATACGCTAATCATCATCGTGTGACTAGTTAACTGTAGGTTCTCCCGTTTTCAGGAGTTGAAATTTACTGTGCCCCCACAGCAGATAATCGAGAGACTTGACTATATACAATGAGACACGTTTCAATGGAGGGCCGCTGCTTCGGCCTTGGCTGTAACCAATTCGTTCGCAAAGGCGATTATCCCTCCAACTTTCCCTCAGATTATGACAAGGAAGCTGACGATTTTGTGACTAGTCAGGATGGTAGTTGCATCAAAAGTCCACTTGGAGAAATTCTAGCGGGGCCGGGTTAAGGAGAAGAAACCATTCTCGTAGCGGATCTAGACATGGGCAATATTATTAGAGGAAAGTTTGATTTTGATGCAACTGGTCATTATTCAAAACCAAATGTGTTCCAGCTCCGTGTTAATGGACAAGAAATGAGATCGGTGGTGCTAATAGAAACAGCCGTAGCAGCAGCGCTTTTCCAGCTTTTGAGGCGTCTAAAGAAGCAAATAATTGTACTAAGAAAGATCAAACAACTAAATAAAACCGTGCTGATGTTCCTTAATGCCCCCATGTCTGCACATTTGTATTTCTATCGGAAAATTTATTACTAGCTGACGGATGTTGCTATCGCTGGCTTGTCAATTACAATTATTATCAAAGTAATCAACATTTCTCGACACATTTTGCATGCTTCCATGAGTGTAAAATCCATGGATAAAATTTCATTTGGGCTGCCGGTGGGAACCGTTGGGCACAGATTTGGATTTGGGCACATCATTATGTTGTGAAAGAAACTAAGATGCTGGTTGTAGCTAACAGGTTGTAGATACTTATGTACTCAAATTGAAATAACCTCCATCTAACTCAGTTGTCCTTTGACTTCAAAGCTATACATATCATAAGAAAATCACAGCTAAACTTAAACTCAAAATGGACATGATCCAAAAGGTTAGTGGAGATAAAAATAACATTTGTAGCAGTGTCGGTAATGAAAAAACAGATATACAACGTGATGAACAAGAATAAAGCAAGCCGTATTTGGGCCCATCAACATGCTACCCTTCATTTCAGCAACTGAACAATTATGATAAGGACATCAGTTTTTTAAATTGGCTAACCAAAAAGTTTTCAAATAACATCAAGCATTTTCAGAATGCACCTCTCTCTTTTAGTTCTAATCACAATCACTATCCGTTTCTCAACAAAGCTATCTTCTGTACACATCAGTTTATTTCAGTGAAGTTGAATTCCCCATTGGATTGCGATGATATCACCAGTAAAGAATACATAAAGAAGTTAGTGTTGAAAATAACCTCGAAAGTAATTCTTCAACGGGATCTGTAGCTTTTGTTAAACTAAAATGGAAGAATCCGTTAACAGTTGAGCAATGTTACATGAGTAAATTTAAAACGAAAGTATTTAAATTGATAGTCTCATGACTGGAATATCGACCCCAATGGATTCAAGAAAAAAGTTTCAGCACCGAGTGAAATCAATATCTCTCGAAATATTTGATAACACCAAAAAATTACTGATTTTAGGCACCAAGGAATGCTGTGACATGATTGGCATTAAACAAGGAAGTTTGAATGTAATCCATTCAGACCAAACTCACATTTGCCTGAGTACCATCAAACTTGCTTGACGCAATATCCCTTCCACGCTAGAATTGGAGATCCTGTTCGAAGAATGCCGAGAGAGTTTGCAGATCTTGAACAACACTTCGTTTTGCTCAATCCTTGTCTAAAGGTGGTTTTGAAATGACAAGAATATTAAATGAATTCCCATTCCAAGTCAGATATTTAGTGAGAGGAAGATTTTTTGTTCGCAATTTTAGTTTAAAAGTGTCCATTTGCAAGATGCCCCAAAATTTTGGACTTATCTTTACGTTTCCTTTGCTAAACTCAACAAATCAAATTAGGATAAAATATGTCCTCACAATGTATAGCATTGTGCCAGTTTCTCCTCGATCCTGCAATTTGATTATTTATCAACAAAATGAATACAATGTGGAAGCGGAAGTAGTAAACAATCAGACATTCACTGGAAAGTCTAAAGGCTGATCCAGAACCCATGAAATGTTGGGAATGAGATCTTTCTGGGGCGACACGTGACGAATGCAATTGTTATGAGAATCAGCAAGTTTCCACACCAGTCCATAGCAATTCCCTGGGGCCGAGGAAGCTTTCCCTCTGGAATCATTTTGTGATGGTGGCTGAAGTCCACGTTATGACCGTTGAAGTCAGCTACGTAAATATTCTTTCCTGAAAAAAAAACAAGGGAGAAACAAAATCAAAAATTTAAAAGATTAAATTAAAATGTACAAACAAAACATTAATTAAATACCTGTTTCATCGAAGGTGATTCCTCTTGGATAAGCCAACTCGTTTTTATATTCAAACGGATTGGTCTAAAAAATCGGAGTACTTGTTCAGGAAATTTCCAAACCGGTCGAATAACTGGACCCTCTTGTTCTGGGAATCTGATACAATGACGTATTGCCCGTCTGGAGAAATAGCGAAATCCCATGGATAGTGAAGTTGACCTGGAAGAAAAAAAATACAAGACCCCAAATTAAATACAGTTTTCATTCAATATTTCCACCTGGTTTCCTAATAATAAAACATATTTTATCAGAACGTAAAATTTTTATGCCCCTTGCTAGCAAAGCTGGAATTATACTGCCCATTCATGGTGAAGAAGCAGACACGATGATTGTCTTTATCAGCAAGGATGAGTCATTTGTATACATCATCATGAGCAATTCCAGTGGGACGATAGAGTTTGGCTTCTGCAGGACCTTGTTGACCAAACCTGAACAATGTGTGACCGGCTGGATGCACGCAAATGACTTCATTGGCAACTCGATCAGTGTAGAAAAGCTGGAAGACATGAAGAAACAGGATGAAAGTACCTGTAAAGTGCAGTGAAATTGATAAATTGCTATTGTTTTTTAACTATCAACTTCTGACTTACATTGTTAGTCTGTTGGTCAGCAGTGAGACCTCAAAGTTTGCATTCGTTCCGCTTCTGTTGGAAATTTGTAGCTGTCCACGGCCTATGTTGAAGGGGTTGAGGTGAAGTTTTTGTCTTGTACTCACATTCAATGAATAGACACTCTTTCCGGCAATCTCCAGCATTAATTTCTGGAAACTGGGATGTCCAACGTGCCCGAGATGAACCCCCCCTGATCCTCCATGGGATTGCTTCCTTCGCTCCAGAATTCCTCTGGAATGAGAATCCCCACTATCACCATGTAGTCTCCATCATTCTCGACCATGAAGTTGTCCATCTCATGCACGTAACAAGACCCGTACTTACCCTCAGGAGTGGCAACCAGGGCTACAAACATGTTTGCGTCCAGCTTCATGCCCCTAGGAAGGTTATGTAATTGTATTGTGCAATACACAACATTTTTCACCAAGTTGTACGAACGGTGGCAAAAGAGGCTGAAGTACGGCTTCTCGGCAATGTGCGGAATTGGTGAAAAGCGGAAGTTATCTTGTACTGGCTCATCAGACTTAAGTTGTTGTTGAACTTGCTCGGAAATATTGATTCGGCTCATAAAGGGATCCCAGCTGCAGGCCCATTCTTCAGTAGCAATGGGGCGCTCAACTTCCTTTAGGACGGATGGACCAAAAATTGAAACAACACAAAAATGACAAAAATTAAAAATCGTTCCAATTTGAAATGGTAGCTAAAAAGTAAACGCACGGGAACTTACACGGCGTGTAATAAAAGTATTTTGTAGGTGAGTATCAGCAGACGCCAAAGGAAGGTTGGACAAAGTCACTCGGTCGTCCATCCTGGATTTCCAAGGGATAAAGTACGGAACTTCCTTCTCCAAAACATCGAAATTTCCTAATGAAACATGTCGGGAACTTGTTGGCCTATCGCTCCCGAAACTTTCTGTGGCAGAATTGGCAGTGTGTGGTTCCTGAAAATAAAATAAAAAATCAATCTTGTATTGGCTCATGTAGAATATAATTCGAACAATAGTTTTCTATCGTAAACTCAGATAAAAATGTCTATAACTAGTTTACAAACAAGCACAAACGATTTAAAAGTGAAGGGAACAATTATTTTGATTCTAATTTTTGAAAATTGATGGAATACAAAATGTTAAAAGTTGGATGAAACTTAATTAAAGCTAGACACACATTTATACAAGCTTAATTGCCTAGTTAGTTATATTACACTACTACTGCAACAAAACCTTAAAATGAAATATGTGATTATGTCATACCACAAACAAGTATTCCAGCTACGTTAGTCAGCATAATAATTTGATAGAAGGAGATTGAAAGGATGGAAATGGCTTGGAGTGAAAGCGAGGATGATGCGGAGAGTGATAGAAATTATATTGCTCAAGGTGAAAGGGTGGATGTGGATCTGGGTGAAAGCGATGATGTTGCTGAGAGTGAAAGGAAAGATGTACCTGATGAAAACGTGGATGTGGCTCAGGATGAAATGGTAGGTGCAGGGTGCAAGGAAGGATAATGCGGTTCACACTGAATTTGTGAACGCCGAATATCACATAGAAAATGGTTTTTGATGTATTACATTGTGATACACGTCCTCATAATATTAGTTAACTTCAACTCGAATCGTTTATCATTGTTTACTGAAACTCTTTGTGTAGTTAATTATCAAGCATCAAAAATTAAAAATTTTCCGTTTGAAAAACACAAACCATTGTTGAGTGACTTAAAAATTATTGTTCCGTTTGTACCTGTTTTATAAGTGTGGTCAACAAATAGACCAGCTTTTTTAATACAACCAAAATGAGTGGATATAAAAACAGAGAGTATTCCAGGCGACCAACATGTAAGTAATCCAACTAGAGTCCTGATTTGAATAACAAAATGTATTTCTTGTAAAGGTGAAAGTTAATTTTAAGCATGAATTTAAACGTACATCAATTAGTCACAATATTATATGCTTAAATTCAACATACAATTAATTTGTACATCTCTCTCCATGCTTCAGATGTGTCAGAGGAAGAGCTGGAAGCCAAGCTTCAACTTGAGTTGGAAGGTCTTCAGCCGTCCCTATCAAGAATGTTTAGATACTTGAAGGAAACCAACGGTTAGCTGGAGTTCCGGAGAGAGTGGGAAACATTGAAGCATATGTTTTTAAGTTGTAGGTTTGCTTGGATTCTAAAAATTGGTTGCCTGATTACTTTTTAATTGTTGCTCCTTGTACAAACCATGAGATGGCTTATCTACAGGGGTACCTGTCTGAAATATACTATGTATATGATGCGTCATGCTCCGGTGATATCTTGGCTTTGTATTCACAACGTAAATTTTCTTTATGGTTTATTCTATACGAGTATTTATTGTACGAGAAAACAATGACTGTATTTTCCCTCTTCGTCGTAATGTTAAGCATTAAAAAAGTAGAGGTATGAATAAATTCAGGGATTAGGTGACGGAGACGATTTGTATGATTTTTCGTTTTTTTTATAGTTTAGGATTGGAATCCAAAAGAATTCAACAATTTCCACCACCAGCTCAGCAGTCAAAATTTCAGTACATACAGCATTAAAACTTGCAATCAATTTAAAAAATTTCAACCAGAGTATGCGAAAATGCTCACAACTTCCCCCAATTCAATACCCACGTTTTCACAATGAGCAACAGTCAAAATTTCAGTATGAACCACATTATCCTTATAATATCTATCACTTTCCGCAATATCCTCTGTTTCCTTCCGAGCCATTTCCATCCTTTCACTCTCCACAATATCCTCGCTTTCATTTTGGGCTACATCCACCCTTTCATCCTGAGCACTATCCATACTTCCACCCTTCGAAACATCCACGTTTTGTGTCTTTAATTCCTCATTGGGAACATTCATATACTATGCCACTGCAGCAAATGCAACCTATTCAAAGACATCCATACCGCAATCAAAGGTATGCGCAAGGAAGCTTTGGAATAGGTTTGGATCGTGCTCCCAATAGGTTTCCATCACATAGACCAGCTATTATGCCTTATGACGTGCTTATGCTTCCTCCGGCTCGAGTTTACACTGATTCCACTGAATCCAAACTTGTGAGAATTGATTTCGAGCGTCAATCATGATAATGTATATATTTTTAAAGTAAGATGTTTTTGGTTTTGCTCTCAAGATTTTTCTTCAAAAGTCAGCCATTTCATTTATGATATCTCACTAGACTACGATAACAGTATTTGTAAATAGTTTTGACTTTATACTCGCCCATCTAAACGACTTTTCATTATGATTTTTTATGATGGCAAGTTTAACGTTGGCTCGGGTTGGATAATATGGTGATTTAAATAAGTTTTTTGTTGTGTTTACTCTTTAGACTGCTTGAATGTGTAAACAAACAAAGGGATATTGATGATTGTGTTGATAATTAAATGTTCTTAAAAATTGGAATTGTGATCACAACTATATGAGTTTCTTAGTATCTACACAATTTCCAGTTTGATATTTTTAAATTACGTCATACAATTTGGCATACACAGTAGAGAAGCATCGATGTTGGATGATGCATTTTCTGCAGCTGCATGCTCATTTCTTTCTTGTGGAGGGTGGAATGTTCATTTACACTCAAAATATTCTTCTCTGTGGTTCTCCTCAACCTATTAAATGAAGCATAGATGACGATGGCCTTTACATTCCTTCCAACCAGTTCAGCATAATAACAACTGGATAATGAAAGTTTTGAGTGTGAATATGGAACATAAACAAATTGTAATTTTTTTCTCAATTTGGTTAGGGTTTATGTGAGCTTCTGTCGCCATCGACTACATTCTCGTAATAATAATTCCTCAAGTTCAATGATTCAACTTTAAAGAAAGAAACACTTTTGGCATCATCCATCCATAAGGTGAGTGAACCTGTTGAGTTCCGACCACACAAAATGCTTAACTGGGGAGAAGAGTAATTTATAATTTTCGTTAATCCACTTTTTATGCTTATAAAAATACATATGTAGCTAGTAAAGACATCAGTTCATTTCCTTGTGCTTGTCTTTATGCTTGAGCAAGTCCGTCCGTAAGAAAAGCAAAGCATTCATGTAGCCCCTTCCAGCTCCGAGGGATTATTGACATCCATTAATGTGTCTGACTTGAAATGGATTTGGATCGTGGAGGACAAATGCCAAAGTCAGTCAGTCAGTCATCTCCTTTGTTCATTTTTCTTTATACCCCTGTGCTTTATATTATAAGCATATTTTAAAATATCATCTCATCCGGGTTTTCATATACGAAGGTGAGGAAGTGGTGCGTTTACAATGTCATCTTAAACAATTTTTATATTATTTTAATCCATTGCTCACACACATACATATTTAAGCTCAGAACGTAGAAAAGAAAAGTCACAAATTGGAGGCATACAGATAGATATATATAGCCACAACCAATGCCGTATATCGTTTTCTGGAGGAAACGAAAAGTTCTATTTGATTATGAAACGGGTATCGGAACACAGTACTATTTTCTTCAGTGAGCCATGAGCCTCTAAATAATTGCAAATTAACGCAAAAGATAAGAACCAGATACAAAACGCGGTGGAGCAGTAGCAACCATTTTAGAGTCATTCTATAGCTTCTTGTAAATATATGAACAAGGAGAATATTATGTGAAGAACCAAACCAAACCAATGCTTCAAGCATAGTTGAGCACATGCAAGCTTTACACTCAGGATCAGTTGAGCATAATTGTACCTTGGGATATTCACACATCCGAAAACCTTCCAGTTCTTCTTTTGAGTTCTTTTTCCAATATCAAAATAACTTTCCTTTCCACAGTCATAACATTTAATTATAGAGTAGACTCAGTAAACCAGCTAATTTTCCTTAACTTGAGGCATCCATTTTAATATTAGTTAACAATATATCTAGTGGATTTACAGTGTTCAAATACGGGAAGGACTTGGAAACCAGGCTAATACCAAACGATAAATACATTTTAGACAATGATGATCAATGATTTTCTAAAATATAAATTTTCTAGTACAATTTTACCAATAATTATAACACTTTCAATATTCACTCTTGGAAAATGTGCGGGGTTGGAAAAAATGTCGGTTTAATGGCTTTGTCTAACAAAATGTTCAAGTTAATCATAAAGAGGCATTTACTGGCAAGAGAGCAACATTATTTTAGTATTTTTTGTGTAATGTTCCAGAAGCATTTTTTCAAATCAATGCTCGATTTTAGGTGTATAATGTGAATGACTATACAATAATTAAATTCATGTCCAGTTTGCCGCATTTATGTGCATGATATAAAAATGCATTTATTAGCTATTCGGTTATCAGGAGCTAAATCATCACCCACACCCAGCAGATCACGGTAGTACAATTGCAAGCATAAGCCCATCATGAAACGTTGTTGCACCATTTGGTTATTAAATGTGTTCCAATTACTGGCATAGTGGGGAAGATGCGATAAGGCCTTGAATCGTTAGTACAACATTCGATATAGTTTAGTTTTGCCAACTCAGCCATTGTCACTGCCTGACTCCAGTCAGAGAAAAAAATGTCATCTAGTTCTTGAAGACCTTTGGCCTGATATTCGGGGTGAAGTGAGAGGAGAAAGAAGTTCCAGCTATAGCGGCTGCGGAGGTTGTATCAGGCCCCACGAACATAAATGTATCTGTACCTTCACGAATGTTCTTGCTCGTTAACTTCATTTCTATATTGAGCGTCGAGGAACAAGTCCAATAAATAAGCCTTGTATCTTCTTGGCTTGCAGTACACAAAACCTAGTAAAAGCAAATAAACGCTGAATAACAAATGTCAAAGGACATCAAAAGCCATAAGCCACGTCATTCATCCTCATCGTTTTCAAATGGGAAACATACCTACGTAAAGTATCAGCTAGCAACAAAAATATTCAAACCCTGAAGAAAATTCTAGACCCACCGGATGAGTCATTTTTATACCAGCATTTCATTTGAGAAAAGTAAATTATATGTACGCCACATAAATTTCACCAGCTTTTACTATTGTGTATTGTGACCTTCAGTGTCTTTAATTGGAACATAGCCATGTCGTAGCCATGTCGCTGGAAAATATGAATTTCCAAACTTCACCAGCCTACACCTTTCACACCATCGTATTCTTGGCACCAGAACAAGATAAACTTTTCGACAATGCAACTTTCACAACCGAACTCGGCACTTCCACCCTCACCCAGTTTCATTTCCACTGGGGCCCTACTGATGACGTTGGATCGGAGCATAGCATGCCCTCATTGGCATCTCTTTCTCTATGGAACTGTATTTGGTTCATGTGAACAACAAGTATAAAACCATTAAAGACGCTGTTGATGCTAAGGATCCGCATGGCTTGTTAGTCCTTGCAATTTTTTTTCAAGCCGTCCCCCACGAACATACTTGCACCATCCACAATATGAAAATGCATATCGAGCAGAACAAGGAGGCTGCTAAATCCAAGAATGGGGTAGTAGTTAATAATGCGGACATAAGAGACTTTTGGCCATTATGGTTGGAGTCAGGCCACGTTTACCACTACATGGGGTCTTTGACCACCCCACCTGTACTGAAGGTGTTGTCTGGTATGTGAGACAGGAAGCGATACCTTGCAGTGCAGAAACTATTGCGGCCTTTAGGACGTTTGTTAAAGAGAAGGAAAGTCCTAATACTGACTACCTAACAATGAGCTTTTGGTACGTATCATGGCTTTAAATATACATCTAGAAAACAAATAATCTATTATGTTGTGATCGTTTAAGTGACCAAACATTTGGCTCATTTCACAGGCGGTTGCAGAAACTAAACAACACGAAGGTCAAGTTAATAGAGCTAAATCATGAATACTCAGCGTAAAGGGAAAAAATTACTTGATGTATTCGTACCCCAACTTTTAAGGAAATGGTACGAAAGTACGAAATCGTTAATAAAAACTAAATGCGCTATGATTAGTTGTGAACAAACGCATTTTTTCATGTCATTATCTTTATTATAGTGATTTACTAGCGTACAGATTTACATATTTTACTTGGATGAAGAGTCTGTAAGAACTTTTTAATTACTCATATGCACACAGCCTCTTTAGGAAACATTTTTTCTCTTCAGAAAATTTCTCACATTCGTCTAAAATCATATATTCATTCAGTTAAACCTGATTCTGTCTCATGATTACAGTAGCCAACAAAGAATATAAAAGAAGGGATGAGCACAACAGTGTCATAGTCCGAAGTGGGGTTACACGAAAAAATGATACCTTAACAAACGTGTGATTTCGAAAGCAATAAATATTTCTTGCATACTACAGTACTTCTGTTGCTCGCAATATCAGAATCAGCAAGATTTGTAGGGATGAGACAGGGAGTCAAATCTTGAACGTGCTTTTAAGAAACTGTCAATCGCGCTATCTATAGGAACAATATCAAGGTTTCAGCAGCATCATAACAGGTAACATCATATATTTCTCTGTGTGATGTGGAGCCCAACTAAAACATTGTGAGCTCTTTATCACTATTTTTTGTGCCCGTCTTGGTTCCTCGCAACCCCAATCACTCTTATTCAAGCAACATATTACACGACGAGCATGCTTTTATATACAAGTACATGTACACGGATAGATTCAATGGAGAATGACTCACAAAAATCCCTATCTGTAATACGCCCACCGATGAGCTCATTGCTAAAAGGACGAAACACAAAACCCACCAATAATTTTTTTTACTATTACTTCAGTTCAGTGCACAACATCCTCATCCAAATACAAATTAGTTTTTAAACTAAAACCTTTTTTAAATACACAACCGAACATTTTATCTTGAAACAATTAAAGTTAGTTGAAGTTTCATAATAGTTTTAATGCATGGATGAGTATTATCCACCATTTCGGATGCACCAGTAACAGAATCAACAACTGGCGGTGTTTCAATCAATTGTGAAAGAAAGCCCTTCCACATTTAATGTGGAAGGGCTTATAGTTTCGTGTTCAAAAATCAATTATATATGGATAAGTTAATCATCATCTTCCTCCGACTCTATATGTGCGATATCCGAGTCCTGTACTTCAGGGATCTCCATTTTGATGTCTGGGGGTGCCACGTAGTTGGCTTCAATCTTGACTGCGCCTATGGAAACATTTGTGAATGCTGTATTCTGTTTAGAAATCGTATTGGCTGTGAATAGTTCCAATCCTAGTTCCATTTCTCTCTGCAGAGAAGGACCCACTCGTCTGTTTTGAACCATGTCGTTGTTGACCACCTCACTAGTCAACGCATTCGTTGTTGCCGTTCGGCTTCTTGTCTGCATTCGCCGACCATCATGATTTGGAACGGGACTCTGTTTCCGCTTACGCCGGTGTTGGTGTTGACGGCTGGCCCCTGCGCGTGACCCATTCCCATTTCCTAAACCAACAAGTGAAGCGGAATATGTAGGTTGTGAATGAGAAGACACAACTTCCATAGTATGTTCAACAAAAACTTCTTCATCGGCGTTTTCGAGCTGCTGCTGTTTAGCAGGAATCGTTGCACTCCCTTGTTCTGACTGTTCAATAGTTGATGGGGTGGTTGTGCTATGATTTGGCACAGAAGGCGGAAGAACAGGATGAGTAAAATCACTCATGTCTCTTCCCGGCACACTAGTTGAGCTGCTTTGTCCAGTTTTGGATGTGGTAATCGGCAGCAAGTCAAGTGGCGTCAACGGATGATTCTTCACGTTGTCAAGCGTTGCAGATTTCACCTTTGGATTGGGATTTGGGTTCGAGAAACTAGCTTGACTTCGATTTGATAAAGGGTAATTATTGCTGTTTGCAGAGTCCGTTGCTTCCACTGCTCTTAATTGTCTTGATGTTGAAGGATTTATTTATAACCATATACTTTACAATCACATTCTTTAAGGATTTAAGAATGATTTTTTGGATTGATTTAAATCTTTTTATAGAGTCATGGGGCGCCCCGTCTCCGTACCTATGTCGAGGAAATAGAGGAAATTCAGTATAATAATCACGTTCGTATACCTGCTGTAAGTTACTCACTCCTTTTGTTGTTACGGATGTCTAGTTTTTAGTCATGTAATTATACCTCAAGTAACCAATTTATGTGAATATTCGTTTAAATTAATTAGGATTCGGTACCAAAGGATGAGACGCCAACATTGTGCTATATCTTGAATCCTCATGATAAATTGGGTCACAAACGGGATTCTGATGATGAATGGGAAGCCAGCAGCAATCAAACTCCACTTCCAGGTGGTAGAGGCAAATCCACATAGCACAACCACTCCATCAACTATTGAACAGTCAGAACAAGGGAGTGCAACGATTCCTGCTAAACAGCAGCAGCTCGAAAACGCTGATGAAGGAGTTTTTGTTGAACATACTATGGAAGTTGTGTCTTCTCATTCACAACCTACATATTCCGCTTCACTTGTTGGTTTAGGAAATGGGAATGGGTCACGCGCAGGGGCCAGCCGTCAACACCAACACCGGCGTAAGCGGAAACAGAGTCCCGTTCCAAATCATGATGGTCGGCGAATGCAGACAAGAAGCCGAACGGCAACAACGAATGCGTTGACTAGTGAGGTGGTCAACAACGACATGGTTCAAAACACACGAGTGGGTCCTTCTCTGCAGAGAGAAATGGAACTAGGATTGGAACTATTCACAGCCAATACGATTTCTAAACAGAATACAGCATTCACAAATGTTTCCATAGGCGCAGTCAAGATTGAAGCCAGCTACGTGGCACCCCCAGACATCAAAACGGAGATCCCTGAAGTACAGGACTCGGATATCGCACATATAGAGTCGGAGGAAGATGATGATTAACTTATCCATACATAATTGATTTTTGAACACGAAACTATAAGCCCTTCCACATTAAATGTGGAAGGGCTTTCTTTCACAATTGATTGAAACACCGCCAGTTGTTGACTCTTTACTGGTGCATCCGAAATGGTGGATAATACTCATCCATGTATTAAAACTATTATGAAACTTCAACTAACTTTAATTGTTTCAAGATAAAATGTTCAGCTGTGTATTTAAAAAGGTTTTAGTTTAAAAACTAATTTGTGGATGAGTATTTTGTGCACTGACCTCAAATAAATAATAATACAAAATTTATTGGTGTTTTTGTGTTTCATTTCATGAGTTTCATCTTTTTAGTAATCAGCTCATTGGTTTACCAAGGCCTAGCCTCAAAAATTTAACTTTGCATGTACATTAGACATTAGGTTATTGAATCATATTATATAAACACGATTTAAGTCAGAAGATCCATTTTACTTAATAAAATTAATGCAACAGCACTTTGAGTAGCGATAAGGAGCCAATTAAAAATTTGACAACTTTACGTAATTACGTTTTAATTTATGCACAAAGGCTTTTAAAATGAATAAAAAAGACGATTTGACAAATATATGAAAACCATGTCCCCATATGAACTTCCCATTATTAAGCAGATCATAAATCGTTTTTATACATTGGCAATTTGAATGCATTTACAGATACTACTGCTGTATTAGTTTACATCTTCAGAATAGTTTTATGTTGCGTAATATTTAAAATGTTTTACTGCTGTCTTAAAAATCAACGCAACGTCTGAAGTTGTGAAGAGCGTCACATATTCCCCTCAAAAAAATTATTCCAAGCATCACTGTGGTTACATTATTACCACTCATCGTCAGGTCAGTTTCATGACGAGAAACATACCTATTAAATAGCAACTAGCATAGCATACATATGCCCGGAAGAAAACTATAAATCTGGTTGATTTTTATTTTTATGTCTATACTTCACCTGGTGATGATGATGATTCAGCAAATTATTTTTTTTTCTTTGTTAAAAAATTGAATTCGATTGTGTAAAGTGCCGACCATCACACAGAAAAGCATTAATCTTTGTGACAACTGATACCCTTTACCTAGCGTAATAGCGTAAAGGTGGTAGCTAATAATAGTAGTAAAATGTCATCATTTATTTCAAAAGGGTTATTTTAAATGGATTTTTGAGTACTACATAGTGATACGTGTCTTCATAATATTATCTAGCTTCAAATATAATCGTTTTTCATTATTCGGTGAAAACTCTTTGTGTAGTTAATTATTACAAACCTTTTTTGTGACCAAAAAAACTATTGTTCAGTTTGTACTTGTTTTGTAAGTGTGGTCAACAAGGAAAACTACAAAACTAGCTTTTGAATTCAGCCAAAATGTGTGGATATAAGAACAGAGAGTATTCCAGCCGACCCCCATATAAATAGTCCAACTGGTGTCCTAATTTGAATATGATAATGTTTTTCTTCCAATGGTGAAAGTTAATTTTAAGCATGAATTTAAACGTACATCAATTAGACATAATGTTTAAACTCAAGTACATATTGTGCACATCTCTCTCGTTGCTTCAGATGTTTCAGAGGAGGAGCTGGAAGCCAAGCTTCAACTTGGTAGGTCTTCAACCGTTCCGATCAAGAATGTTTAGATACTTGAAGGAAACCAACAGTGAGAAAATGGGGAAACATTCACGCATATTTGGAAGTAATAGAAGAGGATCAAGTAATAAAAAATGTAGGGAAGCATCTTATGTTTTTTTAATTGTAGCTTTGCTTGGATTGTGAAAATTGGTTAACTGATAATTTTTTAATTGTTGCTCCTTGTAGAAACCACGGGATGGCTTATCTGCCTGGGGTACCTTACTGAAATACACAATGTGATGCTTCATGCTCTGGTGATACCTTGGGTATGTTTTCACCATGTAAAGTTTCTTCATGGCTTATTCTATGAGTGTGTAAAGCATTTACTTTGGACTTTTATTATTTTACATTTTTTTATATTGTAGGATTGGAATTCAAAAAGAATTTACCAATTATTAGTTTACTTTTGTAACTAGAACAAAAGTAAATTAATTATCTTTAGAATAGTGTTACATTTAAAGTAGAAAGTTAGGAACTGGAGGTTATGATGCGTCACGTTCAGGCATATTCACTTGTAACTGTAGTGAAAATAAATAGTTACTCATTAGCTCGCGTAGGGGCACCCTGAGATTCCATTCAGGTGAGTGCATTTGTTCCTCAAATATGTCATATGTAACAATTTTAACAATCGAAAAGATCAAGTACGTTAGTACATTACTGTTTGACTTTGTTTAATTCTGCATGAAACATTTTTGGAACACAGCGCTTATGGGTCCAATAATGCAGTAATGCCATTTATTTTTACGCTGTAATTTTTTCAGCAGTTCCACATATGTACAATCTTTACCTACAATCGTAAATTAAATAAAAAAAATTTGTTACAAAACTCAAATGTCACAAACACGCCTTTTGAGTGTAATGTATTTAATGTTGTAAGCCTGATCACCAGTTTAATTCATACATTTGTTGTCACAACTCCCCATCTGGTGAAATTTAGCAGCATAGGAACGTCAACGTATTTTAATTTACGAATGATTTAGTAATTACGCTAATAACTTTAATAACTACCAGCAGTACGTACAACAATCAAGAGCACAAATTGCGGAAATTATGGCATATTAAATAATTTTACAAAATATTTAGAGAGGCGCAGGTTATGAACTCAAGAGTATATCACAAAGCCAACATAACATACATACATATAACAACCTATTTTTTAAGTGAAATGTCATACACTCATGTGTAGTAAGCAGTTGGTTTACCATTGGGGTACATCCTGACTTCTTGGCGAAAAATTGGTTGAAGAGTTTTGGAAGCAAGAATCTGTCCTAGTTTCTTGAATGGATTGAAAGGTTAAAGTTTACAATTTTCATTTAAACATTCTATTGGTCTGTAAAGCAAAAGGTTATTCCAAATTGAAAGGTGATTTGATTTTGAAAATTTGCAAATAATTCTAGTAGCCATCTTATTAATCATGATTCGCAGAAATGTGAAGGTTGATGAAGAGGGTGAGCTAATTCCCATGAGTGAAGGCTTCCAGTTCTTCTTTTGAGTTCTTTTTCCAATATCAAAATAACTTTCCTTTCCACAGTCATAACATTTAATTATAGAGTAGACTCAGTAAACCAGCTAATTTTCCTTAACTTGAGACATCCATGTTAATATTAGTTAACAATATGTCTAGTGGATTTACAGTGTTCAAATACGGGAAGGACTTGGAAACCAGGCTAATACCAAACGATAAATATATTTTAGACAATGATGATCAATGATTTTCTAAGATATAAATTTTCTAGTACAATTTTACCAATAATTATAACACTTTCAATATCCACTCTTGGAAAATGTGTGGGGGTTGGAAAAAATGTCGGTTTAATGGCTTTGTCTAACAAAATGCTCAAATTGGTCATAAGGAGGCATTTGCTAGCGAGAGAGCAACATTATATTAGTATTTTTTGTGTAATGTTCCAGAAGCATTTGTTCAAATCAATTTTCGATTTTGGGTGTATAATGTGAATGATTATACAGTATTCATGTCCGGTTTAACACATACATGTACATGATATAAAAATGCATTTATTAGCTATTCGGTTATCAGGAGCTAAATCATCACCCACGTCCAGCAGATCACGGTAATACAATTGGAAGCATAAGCCCATCATAAAACGTTGCACCATTTGGTTATTAAATGTGTTCCAATTACTGGCATAGTGGGGAAGATGCGATAAGGCCTTGAATCGTTAGTACAACATTCGAGATGGTTTAGTTTTGCCAAGTCAGCCATTGTCACTGCCGGACTCCAGTCAGAGAAAAAAATGTCATCTAGTTCTTGAAGACTTTTGGCCTGGTGTTCGGGGTGAAGTGAGAGGAGAAAGATGTTCCAGCTATAGCGGCTGCGGAGGTTGTATCAGGCCCCACGAACTTAAATGTATCTGTACCTTCACGAATGTTCTTCCTCATTAACTTCATTTCTATATTGAGCGTCGAGGAACTATTAATTTCTATATACGACTTCACATGCAGAAACTGGAACCAGTTAAATTTAAGTTTAATGGCAATATTTTGCCAATTCCTATGAATTGAAGTGGGTAGAAATATTGTAAATGGAAGGGTCATGTATGGGTTAACACGTAAGTAATTGGAAATGCGAGTGGTAGGATATATTCGTACCCAATCCAAACTTGTGCTCGATTTCGATCGTCAATCATGATAATGTATATATTTTTAAAGTAAGATGTTTTTAGTTTTGCTCTCAAGGTTTTTCTTCAAAAGTCTGCCATTTCATTTATGATATGACTACGATAACAATATTTGTAAATAGTTTTGACTTTATACTCGCCCATCTAAACGACTTTTCATGATGATTTTTTATGATGGCAAGTTTAACGTTGGCTCGGGTTGGATAATATGGTGATTTAAATAAGTTTTTTGTTGTGTTTACTCTTTAGACTGCTTGAATGTGTAAACAAAAGGCTATTGACGAATGTGTTGAAATTAAATGTGCTTAAAAATTGGGATTGTGATCACAATTATATGAGTTTCTTAGTATCTACGCAATTTCCAGTTTGATATTTTTAAATTATGTGATAGCATTTGGCATACACAGTAGAGAAACATTGATGTTGGATGTTACATTTTCTGCAGCTGCATGTTCATTTCTTTCTTGTGGAGGGTGGAATGTTCATTTACACTTGAAATATTCTCCTCTGTGGTTCTCCTCAACCTATTAAATGAAGCATAGATGACGATGGCCTTTACATTCCTTCCAACCAGTTCAGCATAATAACAACTGCATAATGAAAGTTTTGAGTGTGAATATGGAACATAAACAAATAATTATAGTTTTTTTTCTCAATTTGGGTAGGGTTTATGTGAGCTTCTGTCGCCAGCCAGTACATTTTTAAATAATAATTCCTCAAGCTCAATGATTCAACTTCAAAGAAAGACACACTTTTGACATCATCCATCCATAAAGTGAGTGAACCTGTTAAGTTCAGACCAATAAAAATGCGCAACTGGGGAGAAGGGAAATTCATAATTTTCGTTTATCCACTTTTATGGTTATACAAATGCATATGTAGCTAGTAAAGACATCAGTTCATTTCCTTGTGCTTGTCTTTATGCTTGAGCAAGTCCGTCCGTAAAAAAAGCAAAGCATTCATTTAGTCCCTTGCAGCTCCGAGGGATTATTGACATCCATTAATGTGTCTGACTTGAAATAGATTTGGATTGTCAAGGGCAAATGCCAAAGTCAGTCAGTTATCTCATTTGTTCATTTTTATTTATACCCCTGTACGTTATTTTATAAGCATGTTTTATGACATCATCTCATCTGGGTTTGCATGCAAGAAAGTAAGGAACTGGTGTGCTGACAATGCCATCTTATGCAATATGTAATTTTCTGGAGAAATTGATTTCTACCAACTCTATCGTTTAATCAATTCACACCGTTTCTTTTCTACAACACCCCTTTTTCAACAGCAACAAGTGTGACGTTGGATGAGCCAGGCATGGAAACCACTTTCAAATCCTTTTCTCATAACAAAGGAATGTTCATCTTCTCCCTCACCTACTACTAAGGTATTAAGGCAACACTAGTTTTCTTCCTGCTCATTGTTCGCATTAAAAAATAAACGTTTTGTATCTGATATGCTGGTTTCCCGGTTTTAACCAAGATTAAGGAGCCTCATGCAATTCAGGAAGAATGTTTAACGAAAATTATTGTTAAAAAATGAAGATTTCCGCTAGCCACTCTGGCTTTGGAGCCGAGTTTTGGAACTCTACTTTCAGTAACAGCACTACTTGGTCTCCTAATTCTGGAAAAATTAGCACCACCCAAGAGCCTGTGATGGAAAGTTTGGATGATGACGACGCTTTTTACGATGACTATGACGATGAAGACTATTATGATGCAGATCTGCAGAAGGATGAAAGCACTTGGTAAGTGTAATACTAAAATTTCATTATTTATGAAAATTGTGTTGAGCAACGGTTTGAGAAATAAATGAGCCGCTCATTGCTTAAACTTGGTGTACTAAAGTAGTGCATTTTTTCTTCAGGAAACCGTATCTCCAACATGATTCCAAGATTGATATCAACCACCAATAAGAAAACCCTATAACTGGAGTTAGCAAGCTTTTGTGTAAGTATAAATACACCCACTCATTCTTCACTTTCCATTTCTCCCTTTTCCAAATCGGATCTTCGTTAGACTCATTCGGTACCAACGTCAAAAACTAACTAATAATTGCAATTTTTGTTCATTTTTCTTTTTCAAGCTCTTTTTGTGTTTGTGTTCATCACGGTCGTTGGAACACTTGACATCGTCCTCCTCCTTAAATTCAATAGCTTTTGGGAAAAGGTTAACAAGACCTGTCAACGAAGTCGTCCTCGAACACATCCCGTACCAGAGTGTCTTTTATGAGTTCTGAAATATTCTGGTATAGAATAATTCAATAATATCTTTGTGCATTTATATAGATACATACATTCATGCATAATATTAGTTTAAGGTTAAGATATAATAATAATACAATCCAATTTATGAGGCATACCTATATTATAAAAAGGTCAATGATGAGCAAATTCAATCAAAAATACATGTGAAGCATTCAAACTTGGCACTTGAATTTTGTTGAAGTTTTCTTTCAAATTAAAAAATGTAAAGCGTATCCATTACTGGTTTATTACCAAACTTGTGTTTGATATTTTGACACTTTCTTCTTGTAAGCTTTTGCTTACCAGAAACGTGAAAGTTTGGTATACTTTTTAATACACATTATACATAAACATATTCGCAGGAACCCACCCATTTTTCGGATGCACTTGCATGTCAGTATCCTATTGTATGCACGTTTTTAATGTACAAAAACTGAAATGTTTGTGACAAGATTGAATTAGGATGAATATAAAAATGAAAATCATGTCTCCAAAAATCGGATGCTGGTAGAGCTCTCAAGAGAAAGTTTCACATTGTTGGGAAGATTGTTAAATTTATAAGGAAGGTCACGCACACGAATACTTTGCTTTATTATCTTACTAATAATCCTACATAATCAAAAATGATAAAATCAAATGACTGCATGATGATTGATTTAATTTAAGGTAATGATAGTATTAAAATAGTGCTTAAAATAAATGAAATGCAGTTGATTTGTTGATTAGTTTCCTATATACAGGCCCGCAACCACTGGGGGGCTGGGGGGTGCATTGTACCCCCCAAGAATTCTTTTGTACCCCCCAAAAATTTAACTGCTCCCCCCAGAAATTTATGACAAAGTTTTAAATTATTGAATATTTGAGTACTTATGACTCAAAATTTGTATTTAAACAGTATTCTTCGGATTTCGTAGCAATTTTTGAGCATTTTCTTCGATTTTCAATGCAAATTTTCCGATTTGCAATGTTTTTTGCGCTAAGAATCTCGTAATAAGTTACCATAAATAAATCCTCCTGCATTCAAACAGACCACGCAAAATTTATTCATTCTTTTCGTGTTGCATATTATTTGAAACCTTGTTCAAGGAAGATTAAAACTCAATATGTTAAAGGTATCAGTAATACTATGTGGTGAAATGGCAAAGGAAAATCCAAGAGGTACATATTGGCCAATTTTTACCCTGAAATAAACCCTACGTAGCCATTATATTATCCATTTGTTGTGTATTGTGTTAAGCGTTCGAACTTTTTTATAACTATTTTTCGTGCTTTCTATTGGTTGCATTTTCTATAGCCACTTCTTAAAAATAGCAAAAAAGAGAAGAAAACAGTGTAATGTTGTCGTTGAAAATTCAGTACTTTCATACTCCTATGCATAGAAATTTCGGAACCACGATCTCTGTCATAGAAAATGCTCTATAATGTAAGTATTGATTAATTTACAATCAAACACTTGATCCGTGATCCCACCAAAACATATAGGCAAACACTACTCAAACATGTATTTAGACGCCTCATAGGTTTGCCCTTTTATTCCATTGAGTTTTAGTCCCCATTAACCAAGTTTTTGAATCATATGTAACACGAACACATGTTTTCCGGTTACTTATTACAAGATCCTTTTTGAATTTGAAACTTAAATGTCGACTTCTAAATCGCTAAAATTAGTAATTTTGTTGGTATTTTTTTATTTGCATGCAAAAAATGTATGCGAAAATTTTATTTCAAATTTGTACCCCCCAAGTTTAAAACCGTGGTTGCGGGCCTGCCTATATAGTTACTTTTAATACACTAAATAAACTTGTTTTGTTTTTCCATTTGAAGTAATAATTTTTGTTTATTGCATAAAATTGTATTTTGTATCTGAATTGTTAGGGAGAAGTATATTTATGTAAATAGCTAACATGAGAAATGTATGAATGTGTCTGTGTACCTATTTCCTGATGCAATGATGATGATGATGATGACATGAGATTTGTCGTGGTCTATGGTTTATGCGTTGATGCACTGATGAGTGCATCATCATCCAGCTGTGCATGATTGCATCAGCTTCAGCTGGTCAGGGCAATGCACTGCATTGACCCAGTGTCCCGTTATGTTGACATAAAGGCAGCGTGGGAACGACTGATGACCGGTCGAGTAGCATTCAGAAAGTGGCGTGATATTATTAAGGGTCAGTGACATTATCTTGTAGGTAGATTTAGTAGTATATAAGTGACACTAAATAAATCGGACCCTACACTCGGTCCCGGTGAACAGACTAGTTGTGTCGTATCGTGCTCTCCTCATTTATTTACCAACATCATTATCATCATATTCATCCATCACAATTCACACGGAATAGTCCTAACAGAATAGAATTCTGATGGAGAAAAATGAGCTACAAATAAATTACCAAGTATGAGCACTAAAAGCTTGCATGAAACCATCCTTGTTTTGAAAATATACTGTGTTTAAAGTACACACACAATTTTACCATTTTAAAAAAAGACACCTGCCATGTATCGTTTTCCATATCAAAACTTGACAACAAAATTTTACAATATGCCTGACTGAATCTTGTGACACTATTATACTTTTTAAATTCCCGGTATCTCTCGAAATTATATCTATACATTTTTTAAATCCAAATATCATTTGAAATATTCCTGAATCGTTACTTGTCAATTAGGTATTTACAAAAAAGGCATCACCATGTGCATCGGAACTGCATCACATCATCATCGGTTCCCAATATGCACAGCTTAGTCATAGCAAAGCTCAAAAGGTAAGAGATTTATGTGAGTTTCTTAGAGACCACTACATAATAGGGGGTTGGAGTGTAACATGAGTGACTATTCCCACAATCATAACTTCCCTACTGCTTATGATCACATCAGGAGGAGTGGAGGATCGATGGGGATCAATGTGTAAAGGAATCAAAAAGTGGGGACCAAGTTTCACCAACTCCTTATCATTACCATATTACTCAATAGAACTGCTAATATCATGTAATTGTAAACCCATGCTCCAAGGGTAATTCTGAAGTCTTATCGTGGAGTTTGGATGCAGCGACAGCAAAAGAAACAAGAAAGTTAGGTAAAAATGTCTTGTTCAAAGTTAAATTCTCATGGTACATATAATTCCTTCTTGCTAAGCATCAATGTAGCAGAAAAGTTGAGATACAACACCAGTTACATCCGTATTCACATCAAGTACTTTGATAATGATATTTTCATTGCATAATTTACGGAGCATGCTATTTACAGTCAATCAACGCCGTGCTATAAACTGTATTTTAATTCCATTTATTTAATCCGAGCGGAGATACGCAACCTAACGCGATATGCTACTAAAGTGTAGCACTGGCGATAAGTCGTGAACTTCAACTGCCGTCCTAGCAATACATAACATACTAATTCTCAGAATTAAAGCTTCTTTTGACTGTAGAAGCCTACTATTTTCCCCACCACCTGAAAAAGAAGGACATGCTTATGTATTATTAGTAGTATATCCATCTACATGAATGAACAGAGGACAGTTTCACATTGTGTATGGTAGTACCAAGGTTTCAGTGTATAATAATTAAAACAGGCAAATTATGTTTGAGAAGTGAACAAGTCGTAGTATATGGACACTCTCGTATAAAATCGAGTTTCAATGTTCCATCTCCGCCTCCAATAGGTAGAAGCCATATTAATACATAAAGCCAATATTTGTAAAATAATTTTGTTCAAGACGCCGTAATTCAGCATCTCTTCGAATCTACTTATGATACACTACTAATTCATTGAAGTATATACTAATGCAAGGTTAGTGAAGTTGGAGTGGCAGAACAGCCATTTTGTATTTGCTCTTTGCTCGGACGGTTGCAATTTTGACTCTGCTTCCTGAGGTAAATATCGCCAATTTGAATTAAAAGTACCTGTTTGTTAAAATTAATTTATTGTTTCAAAGCTCACTGAAGTTCTTCGGTTACTACTAATTTCGATTTAAATCAATTGTGTGTCTCATTTTATTTGTTTTTTCTTATTTGTTCAGCCACAGACTAATACTCTTGTTACAAGAGCGTGACTAAAGGAACCGAAATAATCGACTTTTTCTGTTTACGGCTTTAACATGGCTTTTATGGGAAAACAAATTATTTAGTCTTGTTCGAAATTTAATTTAAAGTCTGAATCCAGGTTCAGAATCCTCGTTACTACTCAGGGAACCGAAATAATCGACTTCGGCAGGCATTAGCCTGCCCAACTATGGTTGTGGCTGTCTTGTGTCTTTCAAGAAACGAAATTGCTTCTAGAGAAATCATCGAAACGCTTTATGCTCTTGGATTTGTGTGTATTTTAAATGCAAACTGTATTTTTCTTCTTTACCTTCATCCAAAGAAGAATATAAAAATTTGGTGAAACCAGAAGTTGGAAGAGGTTTTTCATTTTGTGTTAGTTTTGCAGATTCCAAGCCAAAGAAAATGAAATCAAAAGGGACGATGAATAAATGATAATTAGACTGCCGTGTCTATCATCTTTCCAAGTTGCCTTGTAGGATATAGGATCCCACTTTATGTTTAGATGGTCCGAAAATCATGAGCTAAAAGTTGATAGGCCTCTTCTTCTCCTCTCAGACAGATGCCGGATGAGATGGGGAATACTTTGACATGTGCTACGTTATGAATAAACTGCTAGTAATCAGGCACAGAGACGTAGCTGAAGAATACGTTGAGTGATCCCCTCCACCACCAAATCTCATGTCCACCAAATCCCCTCCACCACCTTCGCCCTCTAAACCCACCTTCGCGATCCTCTCCCAACGTATAGTGAAAGCATTACTTGTACAATACAATTCCGGATTCTGCATTTACGCACAAGCACATGATTCCGAATTTATACACAAGAACATGCACAAGGATGCTTTGCTATGCTTTCGTATACGTATACTTTTCAGCCAAATCGAAGAGTTTCTGAACTCTAGCGCCTATAACTTTCGAACCATTTGACCGATATGTCTGAAAATTATTCCCAGAGGTCCTCTTGAGTAGTACTACCTGTGTACCAAATTTGAGCCAAATCGGTCATTGTATGTGACCAGGAAAGTGCGCATAGACAGACAGTTTGAGTAAAACCATTACTTCGCTGAATGCTCCGCTTCAGCTACGTCAGTGTGGCTTAGCATAATGTAGGAAATGTGCAGCCAATAATGCTTTAATGCAACTGGATTTATTCCTGCCGATTGTTTTGTGTAGTCTACATACTGCCCCGTTCCGTGGTTTTGTACGGCCTGGAGCGAGTATCGCCGGGAAGGCCATAATTTTCTACTTTATTAAGCAAATTATTAAAATTGAGATGCGTACAATAAAAGGGTTGAATTGGATATACAGCAGAAATTTTACGAAAAACCATTTTCTTAACAGTATACTATTATATTAATTAATTGGTCTCATGAAAGTCTGCCTGTTTGTATTAAATTGACTGAATATCTCAGGAATTGATCAAGTGTTCCTGACTCATTCTTCAATGTATTTACGTAGTTTCTAATTACTTAAAATTTAGGAAACGATCGTCTTCACCCAAAATTACACAGATGTCGTCAAAAAGTATACAAAGTACATTGAAAATGTTAATTAATTTATCATTTGCCAATCCATTTCATTTGAGATGACCAGTACTTCAACTGCAGCCGTACTATTTAGTACAAATTCTCAATTCTCATTCAAAACTCATTCAGGAGATCAATCCAACAGTTGACAATGGCAATAAGCTTCCACAGCCTCGCCCTCTAAATGTTTTTGAACGTCCCCGAAACTTATTAATTACTTCTCGAAAATAGCTTTTAACATAATGTTAAACACCAAACCTTAGGAAACTTCAAAACCAATTGGACAGAATTGAAAAAGCAGAAAACTTTCAAATATCAGCGATATCTTAAACCTACATTTGTGTTGATTTATTTTCAATGCAGTTTAAATACAACCAGGGCGATTGAACTTGTGCATTTCAGGTACTTTAATTCTTCAATGGGTTAGTTAACTCGAATTTTTGGGTTTTGAAAAAACGGTGTAGCTACATGTTGGCGCAAATACGAAATACAAAATAATATAAAGATTTTAGTATAAATATAAGATTTGCAAGCAGGCGTTCTTACGAAAAGTTATTGCAATGAAAATAAACAATAATTTGCAATAACAATATGTTGTAAAAATTAGAAAACATCCAATAAATGTTGAGTGAAGGAATTACTTATTCTACATTTTATTCACACTGTATCTGTTGATCGGTCTTGGCGTGGTCCGGCCTGGAGTGGGGGCTGCGCCTAGTTACGGCCCTGTCTACATAAACTACAAAATGAAGAGAAAAAACGTTACTTCTTCGTAGTTTCCTTTGAAAATGTCAAGTTTTCAACGAAATTCAAAAGTAGGAATGAAACAATGAACCACGCAGATTTATAAATTTCAAATGGTTTTACATAAGTTTATTACGCAACATTTCCTCCAACAAAATTACAATTAATTCATTTTTAGGTTCTTAAAACTAAGTGGGGTTATATTTAGTTAAACTATTTTTAAACTTATAATACGTCAATTTAAATCCAATAATATTTTGACCGTTAGTCTAAATCAAATAATATTTATTGTATTATATTATATAATTAGCAAACACAAATGGGACTATCTTATAACGCATAATGTGTACGTACATCATCATCATCATCACCATCATCATTATTTTTAGCAATGCATGATTCGAATTTATTCTTCATATAATGTAATACACAACTTTTAAAATGCTAGGTGCAGATATTAGTCTGGCATTAGTAAGAGAAATTGGCGTATTACTGATCAAAATTCTACCATTTGCACGCAACACTGCTAATACACATGTTACACACTTCTGATATTGTTTTTTGAGTTGAAAAATATAAGTTCTTAAAAAAGTACAAAAAAACTCCGTACATTGCAATTCTATTTTTTAAAATACAGTAGCCTGAGCTATAGTATACCAACCTACAAGCAATAAAACATGCTTTCTTAATCAAATGGAATAATTTTTAGAGTAAAAACTTTGTTTCTCATTATTAAAATAGCTTTTCACCTGTGTTGGATAATAGCTCCTGAACTTGGAATTAAGATAACTAAGTTAACAGATGCGGGGTCAAAAACTTGTATGATGTTACAAAGTACTACGTGGGATGGGGCCTCTATTTGCTCATCTCTCAAGAAAACTGTATTTCGTTGCAATACTGATATTTAATAGCTTTTTTTGTATAGAAGCTATCCGTTTTTGTACATTTTAGGGGTCATAAGGTGCTCCAAGTTTGTTTTGTTTGCTAATGTCAAAATAAAATCGAATCCTTATTAACTAAGGAATGTTTGGAATATGTTTCCGTAGCATAGAAAGGTCTACTAAGCTCCAAATACCTTGTGAAACCAAGTATTGCTATCGTACAAATTTTAAAGTGCCATTACTTCCAAGTTTTCCATAAGTCAAAATCTGTATTGCATACAGGAATCGCGAGAGAACACCGGGTTTTTTATTCAAATGGTAAGCGTTCCTTAACTTTTAGCTAATTGTTTTAAGTTACTCCGTCAGTCAGTGGGTCATCAAAACACACCCAACTTATACAATACATTCACCATTTAGTTACAACTCAAGCTTTCGACATCTAGCTGAGCATTAGGATTCATAATTGTATCGCATGGCAACTGTCATACGGCACTCAATTTAAGTTTCAAATTCAAAAAGGATCTTGCAAATAAGTAACCGGAAAACATTGGTTCGTGTTACATATCATTCAAAACCTTGTTTAACGGGGACTAAAACTAAATGGAAAAAGGCAAACCCATGAGGTGTCTAAATACACGTTTTAGTAGTGATTGCTTATATGTTTTGGCAGGACCACGGATCAAGTACTTGATTGTTAATTAATCAATACTTACATCAGTCATTAGCTCTTATGACTCTTGAGGAGATTTTACATGGGAAATCCCGGGCTACGGGAGCGCCCCCTTACGGAATGCCAATTTGAACTAACGAACGCATGGGCATTTCCGTAAGGCGGCGCTCCCGTAGCCCGGGATTTCCCATGTAAAATCTCCTTAAGAGTCATAAGAGCTAATTACTGACTTACATTATAGAGCATCTTCCATGACATAGAAATCGTGTTTCCATAATTTCTATGCATAGGAATATGAAAGTACTGAATTTTCAACGAAAACGTTGTACTGTTTTTTCTCATTTTTTGCTATTTATAAGAAGTGGTTATAGAAAACGCAGTCAATAGAAAGCACGAAAACTAGGTTATAGAAATAAATGTTGCGTTGTATGTTTGAATGCAAGAGGATTCATTTATGGTAACTTATTACGTGATTCTTAGCGCACAAAACATTGCAAATTCGGAAAATTTGCTTTGAAAATCGAAGAAAATCTTAAGAATACTGTTTAAATAAAAAAATTTGGTAATAAGTACTCAAATATCCAACAATTTAAAACTTATTCACAAATTTGTGGGGGGTGCAGTTGATTGTTTGGGGGGCACGACGCGGGCCTGAAAGTGTATTACACTGAGGACGAAGATCTTCATGAAGAGCATTTCCTTTTACTGAGCTCTATAATAAAATAACATGGTGATAGATAGTTGTGTTTATAATAGATTGCCTACAAAGTTCCAAATACCTTTTGAAGCTAAGTAAAAATTCCGTTATGCTAGCGTACGTCTATAAATTCATTCTTAAGAATTCATTAACCTACTTTATATTCTTTTTCAATTTATTCATAAAACTAGTAATAGAATATCATACAGGATGTATTTCTTTTCCACTCAAAGAATAAAGCTTTTACGAATTAATAAGTTCTGCTTAGACGATTAAGAAATAAGTAGTGGTAAGCAGAAATCAATTCTGGTTTAGTTAGTTACAATTTATTTTGTAATAGCTATAGCTCAATCAGATAATATGGTGATTGGTTTTTACAGAGCAGAAATGTTTAACGGTTGCCGACGCTTCCTTTTACGTTTTACTACAAAAAAACAGTGCTATAGGTCAGTATTTTACATTTATTTAAGTGCTGATATATGATTGCTTATCCAACAGTATGGTGACTAACATTTTCTATTTGCCCACTAAATAATCAGTTAAAATTTTTGCACTTTTCAGGTTTCAAGAGGATAAGATCATTAACGTGGATATCTGAGAATGGTATTTCATATGATATCCAACTTCTAACTCCAGCACAGAATGTAAGCCCTTTTTTAGAATTTAAGGTAAGTATATTTTAAACATAACCTAACCTTTTGTGTTGAGGTTTTTCATGGCAAATTTTCCGTTCTTTTTCCTGACGTAATCTCGTATTCAAACACAACTAAGGGAACTGAAGAATCAACTTTTTACTCTACATACATTTGTTGAGATGAAAATTGTTTAAAATTAAGAGAGCAGAAATAGAACTAAGCACAATGGAATTCCTTTTTTGAAACACGAAGAGTTTTCAAACTAAAACTAACCATACATATATATCCCAGTTACATGCTTACTTTACAGTTTCCTATCACAAACTGAAACCGCTTAAAGGCAGAAACTTTCACAAACCTACTCCCACTGATCAACCCATCTGCAAGAAAGACAAGCCAACAAGTAAGGGGAAAATCCGGAAGGATGAGCCTTATCCTGTTTTCTTAACTTCAGTTCAAGATTCCTAAGTAATTTGAAGTAACTGACGTTGCTTAATTTTTATCCTAATTTGAATGCATAGACTATGTAATGTGGGAAACTACTATTATTGTTTAAAATATTATTTCTCATACTTTAAACTTATGTAAAACTTTCTATTCATATACCTTAATCATTGAACCTAAGACTGAAAAATAATTTAGTCTCTCGTATTCTTACCAAATAAAATCAAACCAACCGTAACCAGAAATTTGTACGCAATGCTTAATGTGATGGTTGATGATGATGATATTAATAACTATGAAAAACTAAACACATTTGAATAACGTGACGTTTTGATACACTTAACTTAAATAGGACAGTAGGGTTGCTAGAATTCCTTTCCTTAAATTGTTCCACAAAATTTGATACCATATTCCGTTGCCTTTAGTGTAACTGCCACTTATTTGGTCGTTGATTTCTTGGATGTTGTGCTGTGCTCCTACTCGCAATAACAGCAACGCAGGAAGTGATTTTGATGCGGCGATGAACGCCCAAGTTGGTAAAATCATTGATCGCCGACCGCCAACTCTGCAAAAAACAATCAACTTTCATGAATGAATTCATGAATCTGTACATAAAATGTCCAACGCATTTCACGATAGTAAATCAAAATATTGAATTGATAGTTAATAAAAAGTAACAAATTTTACCTAAAATATTATTAGGTAATTATACATGAAATAATTACTCTTGAGCAATTCAGTAGTTAAATTTCTTTGTGCATATATATTTTTAAAAAAGGATAATAAAAAGCTTAATCATCATTTTGTCCTTCAAGAAACATTTTGGCTTTGTGAGTTAAAATTAAAATGACGTAGAAATTATTATTTATTGACTCTAACGTCATTTGTAGAACTAATTTTGTATGAATTTTAAATGATATATCGGTTTTTAGCCATAAATCTGGTCTGGGATACCAATGCCAAGATAATGCCAATACCTTATATAAGGCTATTCATAGTGGTCATAAGGTCATAAGCCACGACCAATACAATTACAATCCAAAAAATTATGATAATTGATAACGTGGGACATGATATGGTTTCGTCTTATAAGCTAATTATACGAAAATCTCGACGGTGAAAAGTTGTATGAAAGGGACGATAAAGTTTAAAAAACCAACTTACGTTAGTAGGCTAGATGGTTTTTGTTGTGATCTTCCTGTCCCTACGACTCCATCTTATCATGGTGGAGCGTGTTGCTTGTAACTGCATGGGGTCATTTAACCTCACCCAACTTGATGATCATGCACCTTAACTGCGGCATAATCTTGAAGATGTGATCGAATCTGAACAAATGGAAACAGAATAAATTGAAGGGTTAAAATATGTTGATATGAAAAATGTACTTACACAGTCATGTCATTAGCTGGATTGCTAAATTTACCTGTAAGAGAGGACGTTTGAGTAGCAGAAATATGGAAATTACGTGGAGATTACTATATCCTGTGATATAACACTTCCTTCTAATTTTTAAAAGGGAGCAGAATTAGTGTATATATCCTTGGTTCTGATGAAAATCTGCAGAGAACAAAAAATAATTTAGACGCTTGACTACTTATAAGCTGCCAATTTGATAGCATGATACGTGTAATTTAGTAATTAGCTGCTTGAAGCCGAGACGCATTATCTCATAATTACTTTAAATAATTATGTAACCGAAGATAAAAATGAGCAATTAAAAATTAAGCTCACATGGACAGGGTCAAAATAAAAATTATGAGTCACTTATAAGATAATTAAGTTATAACGTACGTAATGAATGTGTGACGCATGGGATGTTCTGCTGTATATGCTTACAACATTATTCAAAAGTACGTCGTTCAAAACATCTCAGTTGCTGAAAATTGTTAAAGAAATCTGCAAAAAGGCATGGAAATAATAATTATTATAATTCAATGTATATGAATTTGCTTTTTAAATTTTAATATTGAAAACTTCATACCTTCGTACCATACCATCTAAGCCCATCTGACCATTAGATGATATGATAATTAAATAAGAATCTTTTGCAATTTTAGTATATACAGCCAATCCAACCACTTGGGAGCACAGAAATTATGTAGTAACTATTCAATTAATGTGGACTATGTTGCTCAGAAATGTATGTAGAAGCCTTCTTCGTTAAAGATGAAACCGTGCTGAAACAATAAGAAAATCGAAGGTTGAGTTATAAATTGCGAAATTTATTATGAAGTCAATTGATTTGCTTTTCGAAAGTATAACGGATTTAGCAGAGGACGGTCAGCATAAATAAAGTATACGGTACGTATGTACTTACCTGGTTGCTCTACGAGCTCACAAAAGTAGAATGGTAGAGAATTTGTAGTATCTAGTGAATATAAATCGGCTCGTGATGAGACTAACCAGCGACCAGGAATATAAATGTTTAATCGTCTTCTGCTTTGGTTGTCAATATCATTTACGATTACATAAGATAATTACGTAAAAAGGTCATAAAATAAATATGATGAAATCTAAAACGAAATTACTGCCTAATTTTACCAGATCCCTGTGAGGACCGTTTCATGTGGAAAATGCTATGAAAGGTCAATAAAATGATTTAAGGCTACTACCAAACGTCAGTGGCAACCTTAGAGTGTTTCAATCTCTGCTCTACAAACAAAGGGACTACTTAAAATAAACTTATTTGATAAAATAAGTATTACCTAATGAAGCAGCAAATGAATATTGCTCAGACCTTCCGCTCTCTCTGCTTCCTGTGGGGTTATTGACAAAGAGAGTTGTAGGGTAGGGCCCTTCTGAAATAAATAAACACATATCCGGAATACATCTCAATTAGTGTTGACATCCTCTACTTTCATTTTATCTTTAAAAACTAGGAAGCTCTACTCACTATGTTGCTGGGAGACATTGAGGTGGTGGGGTTGATTCTGTATTTTTTGATGCCCCAGCTTATTACTTATTAACCGGCACCCTTTGCAAAAGGGGGTAGATTCTTATTTTCACAAATGGTGTCTGTCTGTCTGTCCGTCCGTCCGTCTGTCTGTGAGCACGATAGCGGCGACACGGTTGAAGAATTTCAAAAATTCTTTTTGGTAAACGATACCTTGGATCAAGACCTTTCTTGGGAAGCGAGATGGGTCTTATCGGTTATTGATAACCAGGTCAAAGATAAAATCAAATATTTCTAAATAGCAAAGTATAAAGTGTGATACATCAAAACTGTTCTATTTTCTTACATGAATTCAGTCATGATATTTTAAAAATTCTACGATGACCCCAGCGTGACCAACGAACGTTTAAATGTCGAAATTTCATAATTTTTAATTATTCAAAATTTTCAAATTTAAGTTAAATTGCATAAGGGTGTCGGTTCTTTACGCCTGTTGTCGGGTATATTCCATTAGCTTTCTGTAGTGTCCCTCAGTTACTTGATAGTTTCACATATCACCCACCAGATTTGTGACAGCAGCCAAATCAACGATGAATATGAGAAGAGAGTGATGTGACGAGTGAAGGCAAACCAATGAATGACTCAAGTTTTAACATGGCATAACTCGTTTGATGATGAACTAATGATTTTGCGCAATCCTACTTGAATAAAATTTTGGCCTTGTTTTTATACTCTGTAATTAAAATTTTTATGGTTATTCTCAAACGATCAGCAGGGAGTGAGTTCAGTAAGCATTGAACAATGGTTCTAATTCTCATCTTGGAGCTCAAAATTCAACAAAAATCAACCCATGTATATGCATATTCAAATAATTTATGGTAAGTTAAAAGTATTTTCAACCTGACAACCATTAAGGTTAAATCTTGAGGGTTCTACTGTCATTTGAAATATTGATTCTACTCACAAAGTAAAAATCGAGATTTGTTATCTTGTGTTTCCATGGATTGTTCTAGTTTTTTCCATATTCATTAAAAAAATTATTGTCTTCCAGGTTCAAAGTTAAACTAAATTCGTGAACCTTTGAAAAGGCGAATGAATCATTCTTATTAGCTTAATAATTACTTAAGAGCAGAGAGAGAGAGAACACATTAAAAATATAATTGTGTCATTGATTGCGCAATAATTTTCTAGATTCATTACTTAGACTTCAGTTTGCTCGTAGTCTTGGATGCATCTTCAGTTGCCAAACTCAGTTAACATCCACCAAGACGGCATACATAAATTAGCCACAATAAGAATTACACTTTGACTGAGATAGCCTACAATATGCTGACGGCCGCAGAATTTTTCTGCTCAAACACTGCCAAGTTTTTGATATTCTGGCGTAACTGAAGGACGTTGGAAATTTACGTCTCCCACCAGAGCATAGGTTATCGACACCTCTCTCATATTAAGTTAAAATTTGCTATACTTTTATCAAAATCTTTATTTTTTATTATCAATGCCAATATCAAATAGGGGCCATTTAGTATTAATGGAACCCTTCTCTAGAAGTAGGTGACATGTAAAGTTGACTTGAAAGCTCCAGCGAATTAATATTGTGTGTACAGAAGAATTTGTGCTTTCTAGGGGGAGTAGTACTAGTATGGTTATAGCTTTTTTAGGTTAACGTAACTTTCTCGTTATGGAAACAGAATTGCAATGTACGCAGTTCTTTTTCTTCTTTAATTCCAAACAATTTTCATCTCAACAAGTGGATAAAAAGTCTAAAGATTGGATTGATTTATATCCACATATTTCCGATGATTAAAGCCTAACTTACAACACGAAAGGAAAGTATAGAAATGCGACGCAGCAGCAACGAACATGTGCATGAATGATTTTTTCAGCTCCTTTGTGCTTCCGTGAGAGAAAGCAGCCATCCTGGCAATGGTAAGCTGAGAGCTGTCAGCATTCGTAGTCAATGGTAAACTACTAAAGTTTGTGAACCTGATGGATAGGTTAACGATGTTATTCTACGACTTCATAGATGACTTGATAGTAATTAAATAAAAGGAATCAAAGTTACCTCGACTAAACTGACTTAAGAGGGGGAAAGCAACATGCAGTTCTTCTTTCCCTCTTTTCCTCTTTGATATTCGGAATGAATATTTGGATGAGTTGATAGACAGCATTTAGATCTGAAGGTTCACGGGCGGTGGTGGGCTTCTGCTGCAACGACAAATAGCAGAAAAGTCAATATCAAACAGTGGTCATTTAGTATTGATGGATCTTCTTCTCTAGAAGAAGAAGGTGACATGTAAAGTTGACTTGACAGCTCTAGCGCATTAATTTTTAACTATTGTTTGGACAGAATTATTTGTGTGCTTTCAAGGGGGTACAGTATGTGTTGTCTAGTTTAATTTAGTAAAAATAATAATGAAACTTTCTCGTTATGGAAACAGATTTGCAATGTACACAATTCTTTTCTTTCTTCGTTAATACCAAAGGATTAAATTAGCAGTTTTGCACTGGATAACCTAAAAAAATTACTTCTTCAGGTTTTAGACTTTAGTAACATCCTCTTTAATTAGCTCCGCTTTTATTACTTTCCCCCGTTTGGTAATTTTCCCTTTTATTGCATGAGAAACGGGGCACATAACTTGTAACCGCATTCCAAGAAATGTTGGGCAAACGCCTTGAAAATTCACCCATCAAAATCAATCAAGCATTAAAAACCGATTAAGTTTACAATCTTGCGACGATTGGATTGGGGCATTGTGGAACGTACAATCATTTGGGTTGAGTTTGGCACCGGACACGGTCGTATATCAGCTGCACACGAATTCCAACAATACATAGCATAAATATAAATACTTAAATACATTTCGGGAAAGTCAACGGTGTTTGATTGATTTCGGAACAGCTGTATAAACTATCAATCGTTAGTGTCCGGCGTCTGCTGTTAGTCGTGTTAGTGTTAGTCGTTCAGTCGTCTCTGTTTGAAAGCTCACCTCCGTTGTTAGTCAACGTCAATAGTATGGACAAAAACACTTCACCCAAGCGACTTGTTGTGCCAAGGGACGTAAAGTCTTCAAGATTTGACAAGGAAGAAGTGGGAGACGAGAGTCCTCAACAGTTCCAGGCAACTCCTTTTGGCACCAAAATCGCTGCTGTTCTGAAGTCAGGAGTCATCAGAAGTGTTTAAGCGTTCTCACGCACTCAAACCCAGTGCATCAAAGAAACACCGAAACGTATTGTCAGAGGAGAAGTTTGCTAGTGTAAAGATTTACAGTTTATTACCGTTACAACGATATAATTGATTAACCACCTTATTTAAACTTACCCTTTTCTATGCGTTGTTCCTTCAGGCTTTAGATAAAATCATTGAACGTGATTGCTTTCCCGAGCTGGAGGCACAAAACGCGTATTTGGATGCTATTGCCAAAAATGATATTCAAATGATGAGGGAGCTATCGATCAGATATGGAGTGCGTAAAAGGACCCCATCTTTAGTTCAAGGTTTATTAAGCATGTCATTCAATTGTGAACTTAAAGTTTTGTGAAACATGAAAACAATTAAGCCTTTTTCTTATCTGAGTGCAACTAATCATTATCATTCTATTTGGAATTTTTCACGACAGCCCGGCCACCTTCGAAACTCTCTCCAGTATTAGATTGTCGACAGCGTTAACGAGGTCTGTAAGTGTTGAAGGCACACCAATCATTCTCGGGACCTCACATTTCTCTCAATCGGCACCTTCTTCTGTGGATGATAATCAGTCTATTAAATCAATGGCCTCCAGCTCAAAGTCTACTGCTTCAACCAAAAAGCCACACGAAATGGGACTCAATGACTTTCTCAAGAGGTACACAAGCGAGGATGACAAGAGTTTCCAGGATTTGATTGATCATTGATGAAGGATTTAAAAAGCATAAGCTTAAGGCATGTCAAATCTTGCTTTTCAATTCAAAGATTTCCTTTCATTAATCATTAATTTATTGACATTTGTTTACTTGAATGTTTGACGGTAATTTTTTGCAGTACTCGTGGCTGTATGATCAAGAACAAGTTCGCAAGGAGAGAATGCAACTCGCAGCAGCCCTTCCTTCGGCGTCGCAGCAACAATCGATTGAAAATCAGAGACCTTCAAAAGTTGGAACGTGGACATATAAAAATAAAAATGCTCTTATGTACATTCCAGATGGTATGATTTTATTAAACCTAAAAATTATTTCGACAGCTATTTAGTTTTACTTTTTAGCAGCAAATAAATGCTGTAATTAAAATACTGTCAATTGTTTTATTTTTAGGGGTGCCGTTCACGAACGCAGAATTAGCTGATTTGGCACGAAAATCAAGTTGATTTCAAGAATACTCGGTTTGTCCACTCACTTTACAAATCAACTTTTGAGCCATCAGGTGCCACGTGCCACGATGCCTTCAGTGAGTGGCAAGCCCTTAAATCTAATTGAAGAAGTTACTGATTTCAAAGTTGGAATGGATGGAAAGGAAATCAGTAGCGGTATAACTTCAAGTGTAAACGGGTTCAAGTATGTTACAACTCCATCACCAACACCAGGTGTGTTTTAAAATATATCGGACTTTTTTTGTACTTCCATTTCTCATCTCTTTTGTACAAAAACTGAATAAACGTCTTAATTTTCTAGGAACTGAAGAGACGCCCTTCTAGACATGGGGAGAAATAGAAGGAACTCCATTCAAACTTGATGCAAGTGACAAACCAATTTTGGGAACTGCTTTCACTTCCACTCCGTACCGAATGATGGAAACCTCTTGCAGAGAAAGGTTGGCTTTGGAGCTAGCTGACGAAGTGAGCTCACGTCACAGAGACAAAAAGCGAAAAACTATTGGAGTTGCAAAATTCTACCTTGGAAGGTAAAACACCTTTCCAATATATTTCATAATCTATTCTTTGCTTAGAGAACTTTAATATTTTGAATGATGTTCTTCTCAAGCCCGTCCTCCCATTCCATACTCGTGCAAAAACATCCATGGAGCGTATATAAAAACAGTATAACATAAAAAACACAATTGACGATACCTATTATTACAAACATTTAAATATCACTTGACAGCCATCATACTGTATATATCAAACATAAAAAAACAGCTATGAATGAGTGCATGATGGTTTCAAAAATTACTTCGGGTTCTTTTGAAGTGTAATAGTCCCTTGATTAGTAATGAACCCACTTTTGCAACCCAGGAGGAGAGAAATTTTGAGTTTTGGGACCTTTGAGGTTTTCAATAATTTCCGAGTTAGATAATTTAATTTATCCGGGTTTTAAATAATTTCCTTGTTAGATTATTTAATACATACTGGGTTTAAATTATTTTCCTGTTAGATAATTAAATTTATATAGGTTTTAAATAGTTTCCCAGCCAGATAATTTAATTTATACTGGATTTAAATAATTTCCCAGTCAGGAAATTCACTTTATTCCGGTTTTAATTAATTTCCCTGTTGGATAGTTTAATTCGTACTGGTTTTAAATAATTTCCCCGTTGGATACTTTAATTCATACTGGTTATAAATTATTTTCCTGCAAGATAATTAAATTTATATAGGTCTTAAATAATTTCGCTTTTATATAATTAATTTATACAGGATTTTAATAATTTTCCAGTCAAACAATTTACTTTATTCAGGTTTTATATAATTTTCCAGCTAGATAATTCACCTTACCCAGGTTTTAAATAATTTACCTGTTGGACAATTTAATTCATACTGGTTTTAAATAATTTTTCTGTTGGATAATTTAATTCATACTGGTTTTAAATAATTTCCCTGTTGGATAATTTAATTCATACTGGTTTTAAATAATTTTGCTGTTAGATAATTTACTTTATCCAGTTTTTAAATAATTTCTCTGTTGGATAATTTAATTCATACTGTTTTTAAATAATTTCGCCGTTGGAAAATTTAATTCATACTGGTTTTAAATAATTTTGCTGTTAGAAAATTAATTTATACCTGATTTTAATCATTTTCCAGTCAAATAATTTACTTTATTCAGGTTTTATATAATTTCCCAGCCAGATAATTTAATTCATACTGGATTTAAATAATTTCCCAGTCAGATTATTTACTATATTCAGGTTTTAAATAATTTCCCAGCCAGATAATTTAATTCATACTGGATTTAAAAAAAATTCCAGTCAGGAAATTCACTTTATCCCGTTTTTAATTAATTTTCCTGGTGGATAATTTAATTCATACTGGATTTAAATAATTTCCCGGTCAGATATTTTAATTCATACTGGATTTAAATAATTTCTCAGTTAGATAATTTATCCAGATGTGAAATAATTTCCCCGTTAGATAGTGTAATTTATAAAGGTTTTAAGTAATTTCTCTGCTGGATAATTTAATTCATACTGGATTTAACTAATTTCCCAGCCAGATAATTTAATTCATACTGGATTTAAATATTATTCCTGTTAGATGATTTACTTTATTCAGGTTTTAAATAATTTTCCGGTTAGATAATTTATCCAGATGTGAAATAATTTCCCCGTTAGATAGTGTAATTTATAAAGGTTTTATATTTATCTGTTGGATAATTTAATTCGTACTGGTTTTACATTATTTCCCTGTTAGGTAATTTATTTTACCCTGGTTTTGAACAATTTCCCGGTCAGGTAATTCACTTTATCCAGGTTTTAAATAATTTCCCAGCCAGGTGATTTAATTCATACTGGATTTAAATAATTTCCCAGTCAGGAAATTCACTTTATCCCGGTTTTAATTAATTACCCTGGTGGATAATTTAATTCATACTGGTTTTAAATAATTTTTCTGTTGGATAATTTAATTCGTACTGGTTTTAAAAAATTTCCCTGTTTTATAATATAATTCATACTGGTTTTAAATAATTTTTCGGTCAGGTGATTTACTTTATCCAGGTTTTAAATAATTTCCCTGTTAGATAGTTTAATTTAGCCAGGTTTTAATTAATTTCCCTGTTCGATAGTTTAATTCATACTGGATTTAAATAATTTCCCAGTCAGATAATTTAATTCATACTGGATTTAAATAATTTCCCAGTCAGGTAATTCACTTTATCCCGGTTTTCATTAATTTCCCTGGTGGATAATTTAATTCATACTGGATTTAAATAATTTCCCAGTCAGATAATTTAATTCATACTGGATTTAAATAATTTCCCAGTCAGATAATTTACTTTATCCAGGTTTTAAATAATTTCCCAGTTAGATAATTTATCCAGATGAGAAATAATTTCCCCGTTAGATAGTGTAATTTATAAAGGTTTTAAGTAATTTCTCTGCTGGATAATTTAATTCATACTGGATTTAACTAATTTCCCAGCCAGATAATTTAATTCATGCTGGATTTAAATATTATTCCTGTTAGATGATTTTTTTTATTCCGGTTTTAAATAATTTTCCGGTTAGATAATTTATCCAGATGTGAAATAATTTCCCCGTTAGATAGTGTAATTTATAAAGGTTTTAAGTAATTTCTCTGTTGGATAATTTAATTCATACTGGATTTAACTAATTTCCCAGCCAGATAATTTAATTCATACTGGATTTAAATATTATTCCTGTTAGATGATTTACTTTATTCAGGTTTTAAATAATTTTCCGGTTAGATAATTTATCCAGATGTGAAATAATTTCCCCGTTAGATAGTGTAATTTATAAAGGTTTTAAGTAATTTCTGTGTTGGATAATTTAATTCGTACTGGTTTTACATTATTTCCCTGTTAGGTAATTTATTTTATCCTGGTTTTGAACAATTTCCCGGTCAGGTAATTCACTTTATCCAGGTTTTAAATAATTTCCCAGCCTGATTATTTAATTCATACTGGATTTAAATAATTTCCCAGTCAGATTATTTACTATATTCAGGTTTTAAATAGTTTCCCAGCCAGATAATTTAATTTATACTGGATTTAAATAATTTCCCAGTCAGGAAATTCACTTTATCCCGGTTTTAATTAATTACCCTGGTGGATAATTTAATTCATGCTGGTTTTAAATAATTTTTCTGTGGGATAATTTAATTCGTACTGGTTTTAAAAAATTTCCCTGTTTTATAATATAATTCATACTGGTTTTAAATAATTTTTCGGTCAGGTGATTTACTTTATCCAGGTTTTAAATAATTTCCCTGTTAGATAGTTTAATTTATCCAGGTTTTAATTAATTTCATTGTTGGATAGTTTAATTCGTACTGGTTTTAAATAATTTCCCCTCTGGATAATTTAATTCATACTGGTTTTAAATTATTTTTCTGTTGGATAATTTAATTCATACTGGATTTAAATAATATTCCTTTTAGATAATTTACTTTATTCAGGTTTTAAAGGATTTTCCGGTCAGGTAATTTACTTTATCCAGGTTTTAAATAATTTCCCAGAATGATAAGTTATTTCATGCTGGTTTAAAATAGTTTCGCTGTTGGATAATTTAATTCATACTGGATTTAAATATTATTCCTGTTAGATAATTTACTTTATTTAGGTTTTAAATAATTTTCCGGTCAGGTAATTTACTTTATCCAGGTTTAAAATAATTTCTCAGTTAGATAATTTATCCAGATGTGAAATAATTTCCCCGTTAGATAGTGTAATTTATCCAGGTTTTAAATAATTTCTCTGTTGGATAATTTA
This sequence comes from Orchesella flavescens, assembly GCA_964034955.1. Lineage (NCBI taxonomy): Eukaryota > Metazoa > Arthropoda > Collembola > Entomobryomorpha > Orchesellidae > Orchesella > Orchesella flavescens. The sequence goes on from OZ035953.1 coordinate 19,924,553, forward strand.
ATTCATACTGGATTTAAATAATTTCCCAGTCAGGTAATTCACTTTATGCCGGTTTTAATTAATTTCCCTGGGGTATAATTTAATTCATACTGGTTTTAAATAATTTTTCTGTCAGATAATTTAATTCATACTGGATTTAAATAATTTCCCAGTCAGATAATTTACTATATTCAGGTTTTAAATAATTTCCCTGTTGGATAATTTAATTCGTACTGGTTTTACATTATTTCCCTGTTCAGTAATTTATTTTATCCTGGTTTTGAACAATTTCCCGGTCAGGTAATTCACTTTATCCGGGTTTTAAATAATTTTTCTGTTGGATAATTTAATTCATACTGGTTTTAAATAATTTTTCTGTTGGATAGTTTAATTTGTACTGGTTTTAAATAATTTCCCTGTTGGATAGTTTAATTCGTACTGGTTTTAAATAATTTTTCTGATGGATAATTTAATACATAGTGGTTTTAAGTTATTTTCCTGTTAGATAATTTACTTTATTCAGGTTTAAATAATTTTCCGGTCAGGTAATTTACTTTATCCAGGTTTTAAATAATTTCCCAGTTAGATAAAAATAATTTCCCCATTAGATAGTGTAATTTGTCCAGGTTTTAAATAATTTCCCAGCCAGGTAATTCACTTTATTCCGGTTTTAATTAATTTCCCTGTTGGATAGTTTAATTTGTACTGGTTTAATATAATTTCCCCGTTGGATAATTTAATTCATACTGGTTTTAAATAGTTTTCCTGTTAGATAATTAAATTTTTTCAGGTGGGAAATAATCTACTAGTTAGATAATTTAATTTATATAGGTTTCAAATAATTTCCCTGCTAGATAATTTAATTCCTACTGGTTGTATATAATTTCCCTAATTTAACAAGCGCTCATAATCCGATTAATTTTGACAAACATGTCGAGATAAAATTTTTTTATTAAATCGACTTCCCGAGATGAGTCACAGGATTACAACCTTTACTAACTAACCCTTAGCAAAACTACCAAATACAAGTTTACATTCATTAAACAGTAGGATAAATGTAAGTATTTTTGTCAAGCCAATGCATGAAACTCTTAGTGTCTGAAGTTTTTTCTTTGTAGCGCATACATAATATCAATGCTTTTCAGGCAACTTTCCTGTATTGTTTCCTTTTGCAAGGGCAGACTATGTTACTCCCAATGTGTTCTAAATTCCACTTCCTTTCTAATAGCAGATTAAAACTTCCACAAATGTGGACAGAATGTTTTCAGAATGCACAAATTTTAAATATACTCTATGACTCCAGAATAACAAGGGAGAGTTGCCAAATTGCATTGTCTTCTTTCGAGACGGAGGAAACAAAGGGACATTTGATACACTGAAAAAGTATGAAGTTGACGTATGTGTAGAGGTATTAACAGAGTTATGCGTGAAGCAAAGGGAACGCAGTATGCCAGCATTTTCATATATCTGCGTGGCGAAGCACATTCTGGAATGAGTTTTTCTTGTTACTGAGGTAAAAATCATCAATTATTGAATCCACATTCTTATAAAATGCTGCTATCGTCTAATAAAAATCAAGCATTCAAGTCTAGTTAAAGTGTTAGTTTTAATAACTCAATTTTTTTATTTGATAGGGCACTTTGAATCCAACGCATTTTTCTGTTTTATATGAAACAATTCTACCAAAACCAGAGCAAATTGCATATAACAGCACCTTAGTATACTACAATTGGCGAGGGCATGCTGCAATTAAGGTATAAATACATTGATTGATTTCATTCAGATGAATGAAAAGCTATGTTTCTTGGCGTAAAATCATCCCATCGCTGTTATATCATACAAATGTTATTGCAGATTACTTCAAGGCAGAGGTACTACCTTGCCCACTGCCTTCAATTGGGTTACTTCTTAGTTCTAATGAAGCAAATCATAAAACTACGACCCTGATAATTTTACATCGGCTTTAAATAGAGCATATCAATGTAAATGCGTTGCATTGTCAAATAATTTCAATATTTAGTGGGTTTTCTAACGGGCATCTGCGAAAATTGATTACACATTCTAATTAAAACGCTAAAGGTTGATTTTATTCTAACCAAAATCTAGATTAATGAAAAACTTTACCAACATCAGTGAATACCTCAATGGATTTGCGGACGAAAGCGTAGGCGTCAAATTGACAATACGGATGAATGCAACATACACGACAATGAAGGTTTTTCCAAATCGGGTTCGGGCCAGGTAAAGTTTAAGCAATGAGTAAAATTTTGATTAGCTTTGAATTTTTTGTTCGTTAAAATTGTTTAACAACTTATTGTAAGGAAACTCAATTGAACATCATACCATCACTGTTTATATCCTATTTATTTTAGTGCAGATTACGTCGAAGCAAAGGCCCTACCTTGTCCACTGCTTTCATTTTTGGTGCCATTTACTTACGAGCAAATGATAACCCTAAATGTGATTATATAGCTCAGAATAAAAAATCTCGTTACAAGAGGAGCTTCCTTTCTAGTCACTCATACAAATGTGTAATGGGTTTATCAATGTTTAAATGATTAGGCTACGTAATATTACATAACTAAGAATGTATTTATCTGAATCTAGATACGGTGCATTTGGCTATTCCTAACCCCTTAATATCATGTGATTATCACTACACGGATTTCCTCTCAAGTTTGTTTTTGCAGGCTGGGGAACTTAAATTTTTACAATATATGAAATTCGATTCGTAAACGAAGCACGAGTTTTACATTTTTCGTGTCCCTCGAACAAAATTTACAATAGAAATCGGTCACTAACAGGAAAAAATACCTGTAATGAACATGTACATTTTGCAGCCAAAATTGTCGGTTGCTTGAATAAAAAATTAACTCTAATGTTAAGCTACAAGTACTGCTGAATTTTTTTGTTACTTTGAAGACCCGGTGTAGGAAATGAATTATAAAATCACAAACATACTGTTAACTACCTTGTTATGACACTGAAGTTTGTAATACTTAACGTTTTAGCAAAGGTGCTTCCTTGACCAACGCTAATAAATTTAGACTTTCCTCTGATGGCTTAACCTATTAAGGAATAACTATGAATATATTTATCTAAATCCAGGTACAGGGCAAGCTTATATTCTCTAATACATAAAATCATACGACCAATTATATTTTGCTTTATTAGTTTCTTTCCAAGCTTGTTTTTGTGAGTTTTGGAGCTAAAGTGTTTTGCTTTAAATTCGATTCGCAAATGAGTCACCACGAGTACATTTTACGTATCATTGGAACGGAATTTACTTTTTAAAAAACCGCAAACAGGAACAAATACCCGTTTTGACTATTTACGTTTAACAACCGAAATCTTCTGTATCTTACGGCAAAAACAAACTCTGATGTAAAAGCGTGAGAACGGAGGGACTTATTTTAAAACCCTAAGCTAAAATAAAAAAAACTACTACCCTAATAGTTCGGTGAAAGTTATGACATATGTTAATCATGATATTCAGGTTTCAATATTTTTAGTAGAAGATTACATCGTCGATTCGTCGTCGAATACCTAAACCTGAATAAAAAATGACTATTTTTCCTAGCGTTTTAAGGTCATACAATAATTATTGCACTGATTTATGAGGTGCCCTTGAACTGAAGTTTTAAATAAATGTGAAATTTCATACGCAAGTGAGCAAGCGATATCTTGTGCATTCGAGTTTTAATCCGAAACCGTGATGTAACATTCTCTTTAAGAGATTTATAAAATCATAAAACTACTACCCTAATAGTTCGGTGAAAGGTATGACAAATGCAAAATCGTTTAAAAGTTTTTGTTGAAGATTACGTCGAAGCACTAGCACTACCTTGACCAATGCTTTTGAGAAAATGGTGTTTATCTAAACCTGAATACAAAACTATCTTTTCCTAGCGTGTTAAAATCACACAATAATTATTGCTTTGATTTATGAGGTGCCCTATAAGTTGGACTTCGCAAGCACCAGAATTAAAGTTTTAATTACATGTGAAATTTCATACGCAAGTATACCACGTGCAAAACATGTCCCGCGTCATTCGAACAGAGTTTACCTAAGAAAATTCACAAACAGGATAAGCACCCCGTTATGAAAATGTACATTTCCTAACTTTCACCTTACCTACAACCATAAAGCTACGGCACCAATAATTTTGTAGGGATTAAAAGCCGGCGTCGTATATTACAATTGCTAATTATGAAGCTTGAGTTTTGAAATTTATTTTTTTAAGAAGCAAAAGTACTACCTGGACCAGTGCTCTTTAATGGATATTCTAATACATTGGCTTAACCTAATTAGCAAGTTAAATCTCTAGGAAATAAGGAATAACGAGGAATATATTTAACTAAATCCTGATACAGGGCAAGCAAACACATCGGTAACTTAGCTGTAAAACCCCTTTACTTCTTTTGTTGACGAATTGCAACACCCCTTTACTTCTTTCGTTGATGAATTGCAATAACCCTTTACTTCGTTTTTACTGATTTTTAAGGATAAGCCAAAAATGAATGGCAAGTCAATTTTCGTTGTCAGTATTTTTTATAATTACAGCTAACCACAAACGACTATATATTTTTTATTGGTGTTTTATAAGACTTGTGATACTACGCATGAATTACATGCAAAAAATCTTTAAAATGCTTGCATATCTTCATATTTCTTGGCTATCTGCGGTAGTCGTTCCAAACTTGGCCAACGTTTTGTCAAAAAAAATAAACCACCACACCAAAGGACAATGGGCATAAATGGGATATCAAAATGCGCCGAATTTTATGGAAAATTTTATGGTAATGGATTCTCAAATTCCCGAAAAAACGAAGTAAGGGGGTATTGCTATTTATCACTAAAAGAAGTAAAGGGTTATTGCAATTCATCAACAAAAGAGGTAAAGGGGTTTTACAGTTAAGTTACCGATACACAACATTGAATTTTTTTTTTAATTTTACAGCCTGATGAAGGAAAAAGAATTTTCCGAAAGCTTGCCTTCCTAATAAATTATATTGTTTTACTGCCACTGTAATTCCCAATTAACTCACTCTATCATAATGAAAAATGGTTGGAAAGAGATTAAAAAAGCTGGTTGAAAAAATTAAGTCGCAATGCAAATGGACAGAGACTGAAAATCATAAAGCTTCTTCACTAATAATTCTGTAACAGATTTAATCGTCATCGTATATTACACTTGCTAATCATGAAGCTAAAGTTTTGAAATTTATTTTTTTAAGAAGCAAAAGTACTACCTGGACCAGTGCTCTTTAATGGATATTCTAATACATTGGCTTAACCTAATTAGCAAGTTAAATCTCTAGGAAATAAGGAATAACTAGGAATAAATTTATCTAAATCCTGATACACGGCAAGCTTATATTCCCTACTACTTAAAATCATACGACCAGTACTATTTGTGTTTACTAGTTTTTTCCAAGCTAGTTTTTGAAGATTCTGGAACTTAAGTGTTTTTCCTTCAGTTCGATTCGCAAATGAGACACCACAAGTACATTTTGCGTGTCACTCGAATAAAAAGCCCATCGAAATGTATTTCACAGAAAACAAAATACCCGTCATGAACATTTGTGTTTCAAAACTAAACCAGTCTATTTCTCACGATAGCAACAAACCTTTATGTGAAACCTTCAGCTCTGCTAATAATATTTTTAAGTTGTAGATTATGTCTAAGCAAAGTTTTCAACTGGTTTGCTTTCCGGAAGCTACATTTACCACGTGAAGAATGAAATTATTTAATCTAGCAAGTCGAGAACGTTTCTGCGTTTTATATTGCTGGTTGCTATTGGGCTTTATGTATTTTTTTCCTTGCAACCCGAAGAAATAACTTGCAAGTATCATTCATGGCACTTTAAAGCAGCATCCCAACACTCCATGCATTAAAATTTGTTTGACTGGGTAACAAAAACTAAACAAGAAGGTTTATGACATTTTTTCGGTATAAAAATCTCATTGGGATTTGATTTTGGGGTTCAAATTCAAATTGGAATATGAGAAATTACTACACATGAGTCTTTCAACAACAGCAGAATTGTGAGAGTAAAATTTTTGCTTTGTAATTGTTTGTTGGTGTTGCATTTTACCCCGCAAATATGAAACACTCTACATTTACTGTAAAGACAAAGCTATGATTGGTTTAAATGGGCAAATCAATCAAATTTCGAAGACGTAGCTGACGTAGCTTGTAACAATTTAGGTTATCGCAATGCATTGCAACATAAATATCAATTGTTAAAAGGCGTCTATTTCTCTACATGTTAGCTTTATCTCTTGGAATTTCATCGCAGATGCTTCAAGAGGTCCAAAATTATAAGGAAATGATATAAAATTAGATTTGCAGTATAGACTTTGCGACGCCGACGCATATTACTAATAATTTATTAGATAACACCAAGTGAGATATTTAGCCAAGGCTATGTTTCACTCCCTCAACTGAACTAAGGAATGGTCTATAGTAAATAAATATTTTCTATTTGCTTTACTCACAAATTTAGAGTCGAAACATTTGCTACGCAGGTGTTAAACTAGGAATCATGTTCCATTATGAGTGACCCTTTTCATTTTTTCACACGCAAGGCATGCCGTGTAGCATATCATTCGACAGCAAATTGATATGGGCACTTATCTCCGGTGTGATTTTGTAGGTCATAGGTCGGTCTTAAGGTTTTTCAGGTGTAATGAAACTCAAATAACCTGAACAAAACGTCCACATCTGAAAAGTCTGTTTTCATTGAAAGTACATGCATGTAAATCCTTTTATTTGTAAGTTTTCTGTAATAATATGTTGGATGTAAATTTCATTCAATTTGTGCAATGGAAAAAATGAAATGAATAATAAAAATGAACCGAACATAGTAATATCTGCTTCAAAAACATTCATTGAAACTTTTGGATTCCAAAGATGTGTACTCAGCATTTTTATTCACAAAAATTTAATAGTTACAAATCTTTTAAAGTATATAATGTTAAAATGATTTATTGTGCAACTGTGTTTGTTCTTGACGTAACAACTCAACGAAAACTCATGTTCTTTACAAATTTTATTTGAAAAATAATTATTGTCACTGATGAAATCTCATGTTCAAGGATAGTTGATATGATTTGTTAATCTTAACATTTACGGTGAATGAATCACTACTATAACATTTGGATTTTTCTGTCTGCTTGATACCATATACCAAAAATTTAAGACAGTGAGACATTGACAATGTAAAGCTGGCGATATCAATACGCACAAACGCCACAATTTTGAATTACTATTAACTATGTTTTGCCGAGCCCCTTTGTTTGATATTTGCATGCTTTGTTATCAAGTAGTGACTGGCAGATTATATTCACAAATATCATATAATTTTTATAGCACTACTAATAGCCCCAATTCTGTTTGTCCTCATTGTACCTACGCTGTTTGTACACATTTAAGTTTATTTGAATTTATTATATACGAATTAAATTAGCGTCGGTGATTATGGGTACTGACATTGCACTGACACGCACGTAACCTATCTACTGTAAAACGCACTTAAATTTGCTCGAATTACTTATAAATTATTTGGTCTTAATGCAATTTACCACACTGTCATAAATGACACAATATGAATTGGGTTAGGCACGCGTATGCAAACATTCACAATAACAGTCGCATTGGCATTATGGGAATCATAATGAAATTTAATGACGCAGCCAGTATCATGTTTCTACTGGTAACTTTTTAAACCGGGCATCAGTACGGTACTCATGACTGGAGCAAGGACAAGACTTTAACACAGGAGCACAAACTACAAACACCTGAAAAGGATGATGAAAATGAGAATGAGCATGTTACATATTTGCTAATCAGAACTTGTTTAAAAATTTAGGAATTATGTAGTTTAAATCCTATAAAAAAGGATTCCATTAAATTTAACGTGATATGATAAATACAGCTAAAAAAGGATCAAAAATGAGCATTTTATTATGCATGAGCCTAGTGCTATACTACTACGTTCAAGCTCAGACTTTGATGAACAGTTTTCTGCTCATTAAATTTTCGAATATGGTTCATGGTGGAGTCAATAGTTATTACTAATTTAAACTGGTTACTGGTTTTGTGAATAACATTGGATTATTGCCAAGTCCCGAAGAACTACTGCTAAGGAAAATACACTTTGTTTGGGACTTTCAGTCATATGTTGAAGTTGTTGACTGACATTATTGTTTTTGTTTATTTTAATAAAATAACAATAAAAGTTTACCAGGTAAGATGAGTTAACTGAATTATTATTCAGATCTCATTTGTAATAAAATGTTAATTGATGAGGTTTTTTGGCATTGGTAACAGGATGATGATGATGTCATTTTATCCTAACATTTTGCTGGATATCATTCACCTGGCCGCAATATCAATGTCATACGACGACAATTAGTAACTACCTTGTTCATGCGCATGTGGATATCCAAGCAGATCTCTGGAATAAAATGGCTTCTTTTAGTTACTGCTCACCCTGATGATGAATGCATGTTCTTTGGTCCGATATGACTGAAAATGAAACTTTGCAGTAATTTTTCTTTGCTCGAAATTATGTTTCAATTAAGTAGTTATATAATAATATATAACTATTAAATATTTGAAACTGCTGCAGAAGAAAATATTAGAACACTGCTTTAAATTCTACTTTTGAACAGACTATTTAAACAAAGGCTTCTCGCATGGAAAAATGGTTAGAGGTTAGACTATTTATTTAAAGTTGTTACAACATGGAATAAAATACTTTTTAAACGACTGATATATTAAGATTTGAGCTTGGAATGTGGTTTAGTTTGAGTAGCAACGGGCTATCATATCACCCTAGAGCATTTCACACGATGTGTTCCTTATGATGTATAATCATTTTAAGAATCTTCATAGAATGATTTCATAAAAATGGAATGCGACTATTATGGGGGGTTGGTGACGTTAACATACAAGCTAAAATTGCCTGCATTTTTATGAATGGTATTACAGGATTATTGCAAGGCTCATGCAATTCAGAACATTGCATAAATATGAAAATACATCGTGTGTTAAGTTAATACCTCGTACGCTCTCATTTCGATAAAACGTACTTCTTACAAAAATGTATAGTAAATATATGTTTAATTTTTTTTCCCCAAATCAATGTCTAATCCATCTACTAAAATGTCTATTTGCCTATCAGTCATTAATTGCGCATATCCTTTCTCTCATTTCATCATTAAACTAAATGCGTCAGAGATATTGCTCACTGCTTCATTTGAACCATGTACATAGGATGCTGGATGGCAAAGCAAATATATATTAACATCCAGCATCCTATGAACATCCTATCCATCAAAAGCAAGAATGCCGTTGTGTGTTTGCCGTTCAGGGATGACAGACTTCATCGCATGAACTTGCAAATAGTTCAATGCCATTTAATTGTAAGACGGTTTGCTGAAGCGAAGATTGAACTCCACATGAATATAAATAGATTTAAAGGCACCCAAAAAGCTATCCTTTAAGTATTACTCTTCTCCAGAACTGGATGCTCAAGTGGTTGATGATGATGATAAACGATGGTCAGAAACTGGTTAAGATCAACGATTTTAAAAATGAGAACGTAAAGATGCAACATTCATAAGTCAGTTGGTAATTGCGTAAGTTTTAAGGTATAATGATGCAAGCATATTTTTATTAAAACTTAATCCAAACAAATATTAGTATTTAAAATAAATAAATTTAGACATTTTTATTTTGCAAGGAATTATAATATTACAAACATTTTTAAATGAAAAAAGATTTAAGCTATCAATTTAGTCATTAACTTTTAACCCAACTGCCCCAACATTCCTCCCCTAACTGCCGGTTTTTTGTCTGCATGAAAATCAATTAACTCCAGTTTATTTATCCTTGCAAAATATGCCTTTGACATAATGACAACAAATGGACTTTCAAAAAAATCCTCTTCATTTTTACGCATCCTCGCACTTTTCAAAATTTCGAAATTGATTTCCTTCACTAAAATCCAGCTTTCAATTATTAACTTGCGGAGCCACCTCTCACAAATGTGTTTCTGTTCGTACATTTCCAACTCTATCGTCAACTTTTACCGACGGGAAAAAACCACATTTTTTTCCTTATCACCAGACTACTTCAATGTACACCGGAAGTTGAGCTCTATCAAACTATAAACAAAATTACCACCCATATCAAAGAAACAAGAGAGGCTTTTACTTAAAAAAATCAAATTGCATGAATGCAATCATAAGTATTAATGCAACAAAGACGAAGGTTTATTGAGTAGAGAGGTATTGAAAATCTGGTCAACTTGCGACCTTTCTCGTGACCCAGGAACATAGCGGGAGCAACACTTAAATTTAAAGCATCCTATGTAATGTACATAAAGTTGAATGTACATTGTGCATCTCACATCTGCTTCCGTTCCTTCTTGTTTCTTGTTATTGTTGGGAGGTGTGCCTATGCTTTGAGAGCTAAACAAAACTATTCAATACTAAAATCGAAGTGTGTCATTTCTCAATTTTGAAATGAATTAATTGCCAGTGGGTCCCTTGTTCTTGTTTTCTTAAACGCCTGATTACTATTGTCAAAGTTATAAGTTGCATTAAAATATAATTGTGTCAACAGGTGAGGTAAGGAAGAAACAGGGATTCTCTTTTATTGCTTGAGGTTAAAAATAAAAAAGTTTGAGATAAAAATGTAACAAACAGTATTAAAAATTGAAACGTACTATTGACTATAGACAATCATTTAAATGATTGTGAAAGTAATGCTGAAATAATGATAAAGGAAATACTTGAATCTAAATGATATTCGTTTTCAATTTTCAGCACAAAATGTCAAAAAGGACAAAGAGTGTAGTAGCTGTGAATGAGGGTGGATCAGTCTCAGGACCACCAACTGGTTGGGGTGACCTCCCTCTTTAGGTAATGTTGGCTCAAGTGAAATACTTTACCAACATTCAACATATTGTCTTTCATTTTATACGTAAAATTACTTAAAAAGTATAATATGGATCTTTCAATTTGTTTGTCAAGTTGCTGATAGAGATTTTCAGCAACCTGAAAATCGAGGTGGATGAGTACGGTAATTCCAAATCTCTGGAGGAAAAGCAAGCCCTTCTTAATTCCAGGATGCAGAACAAGAGGTGGGGAGAAGCAGTTGACGACGTGTTGCAAAAGCAAACCTTGAAGTTCTGGACGGCGTGGAGACCACACGGGAGCAAGGACACCACCGGATATTCACATATCTTTGGAACATTGTACCTGGAACTGGCGTTGCCTAAAGCCATCACTCCACTGAGTGACATTCGTTGTCCTGCTTTTCTCAAGACTAAAATGTGTAAAAGCCCTAGCCCATCAAACTCTGTGTGTATCACAGCAAAATCGGACGTATGGCTCAGAAAACACAAATACATCACCTCGAACTGGATCCGGAAAGGCGTGGACGTTTTTACAAAATTCGGGCAGCATCTTACTTCCATCACCTTTTTTAGATGTTATAATCTGGACTTTTCGGCGTTTAAAATAATCCTCAACCACACTCCGAACCTACGAGCAATGGCACTCCAAAGTATTTTTTTGAGGATGCCGCGTCATCTTATTGACAACATTTGTTTGCCCCCACTTCCAAATCTTGCTCATTTAAAGATGGTGGACAGTCATGAAAACGACCCCTGGAGGTTATTCAAGGGTTTGCATTTGAATATTTGGATACTAAATCAATACAAGGGACAGCTTGAGACCCTCGAAATTGATTATCGGTATCGGAAGTGTAGACTGGATTTGGATGGCTTTCCAAATTTGAAAATGTTGAAGATTTTCATGGAAAATTTGGATTGTAATGCTCTAAAGATTCCATCAGTAACCCATCTCTCCTTAATAGACTTTCCCTTGGGTGATTTGAGACTTGTTAAGGAGCTGCCTTACCTTCTCCATAAGTCTACCACGAGACTTGCTGAATTGCATATTCAGCTCAATCCGGAAAAAACTGCAGATATGGAAATGAGCCCCAATCATGATAATTGGAGGTTTCCTACTATATCACAAGTAAATAGCTTGACCGTTTCTTATCCTAAGTGTGCAAAAGGATTGGAAGCTGTTCAGCGATTGCTGAAAATGCTTCCCAACATGAATGAGCTCCGTCTCATTCAATTTGATGAAACCGTTGAAGATAGAGAGGCTACCGAAGATGTCAAGGAAGCAGTGAAGAATCATCTTTTGGAAGTGTCGTATTGGACTCATTGCAAGATGCTGAAAACCATCAGCGTATCGATGAAAGCTGATGGTTCCAACGCATTTTATACGATTCGCTTTCCTTTTCCTAAGTAAAAGTAGGGGCGTTAGTGAGCAGCGTCAAAGAATTTTTGTTACCGATTGCGTAAAAAGTGGAATATTCATTAAAGTTTGTCCAAGTCTTTTTTCAAATAGGTAGTTAAAGTCGTGTCCTTATCTTTTTGTGTGTAAATAGGTTTTACATTTTATTCTAATGTTGTACATAAATAGTGATGATGTTATGTAGATTTGTGCCTTTAGTGCTAATGCCCTGTATCGTAGTTAATAATAATCAAATTACACTTTTTCTTCTAAAGTTTTTTTTGTAGCGATAAATAATTATCACCCATATAATAAACAATATAATCAACGTTATGATGTATGACATGCTTGAACTTGAAATGTTCTAATAAATATGCCGACATGTGTAGTACATGTATTATAATTCTATAATAAATAACATGTCCATTTTAATTAGTATTTGATGAAAAAACTTGATGAATAACACTCAATAATATAGGGCAGCATACTTGTTTCCTGCTAACTAATTATATCTAACAACTGTAATTATGCATATTGCATTGGAAGCAGCCGTCTTCCCTTTTCTTGCATTCTTTGAATGATGATAACTATTGTGGCTTTCCATCTTCACCATATCCACAAGCCAACCGCATAACTTACATGGGATTGAACTGGAACCAGGTCGGTGAAGTTAAAAAGGAGACTTTGTTTGTTTTGCGTTTGGAAGGAGCATTCTAAACAGTTGTAGAAGCTTTGTTTGTAACTTTTCCCATTCACATTCGACCAGATGTAACACGGATGTTTGGAGGGGTCTACTCCGTCCAAGGGGTAGAATTTAATGGTGCCTAATGATGATATGGACTGCTGCTCCTGTTTCATTTTGTTCCTGACTAGTAACGTGTTCTGCTCTTGCATACATTCTGGCTCCTCTTCTGCTAACCCCTGGTAATAATGGTCTTGGTACAAGTGGAAGGGGAAATCCGTCATTTGGAAGATCCCCATACATAAACATTTTGCTTGGGTCCTGAGATAATTGCTGATCCGAATTGGATTCATTTCTTGCTCATCTGGTAAGGGATTTCGATATGGTTGAGTACCATTTGATGACAGCTTTCATCCTTCAAATTTTGATAATCAAAGGTCAAAGTTGCTGCGGGTTGTGGAGTAGTCATTTCTTGGGCAGAGGTTGAAAATTCTGCGGAGTCACAAAAAAAATATATTTTCTGCGCTTAATTTTTCCACAAATATTCATTGGAATGGATGAATTTCACCTACTTTTCAAAAAGCCTTCTCGAACCTCTTTCAGAAGAGAATTACTTGTCATTTCTTCCATCTGAATATCTTTTGTCGTATAAATCTGACGTCTTCTCCTTCACAATTTTGTCCTGCTCGATTTGTAGCTATTGCAATTGCTTTCGACATATTCCAAAATTTCCGAGCATTTCCCTCGCAAGAGTCACACACCTCCAACCAAAATTGGGGTTGTAGGTTCCCCTCCAGCTTTCTAAGAAACTTGCAAAGCTTATCATTTTGAATGCAGAGAATCCTTTTCAAAATGGAGAAAACTTCCAGTTGCGCTGTCAAGATGGATGAATCCACCTCGAGGAAAGGGAGTGATGATGGAAGTGGGGGTTGTTGATCAGAAATTATGATATCCGGCTCAATTTTTAAACAATTTACTTGCTTATGTTTGCAAACAGGATATAAAGAACAGCGAGAAGCACAAAATAGACACACGTTTGACACGATTTCACTATCCCTTTTAACTGACTGGCGTTAAGTCAAGAACCAAATCAAAACTGATTAGGCTCTTGGTATAGTAGATGAGTTTACATAAAAGGCAAGGATAAGAGTAGTACACATAAGAAAAATGAAGTTATCAAGCTATCTGCATTTTTAGTTTGACAATTCATTAGATTGTTTATATAGGTACAGATGTTGACAATCTGATGTAAAAGGTCTTACACTTCAAAACCTCAATTTTGGAAGTATACTTGATGTACCTTCAACTTGGCAAAGTACCCTTATTCCCACCGCTTTTTATAGTTTCCGAGCTCCAGCACCTCCATATTTTCAAGTGTTGTACTCTTATGAATGGTATTTCCTTTGAAACTTTATACGACAGGCGAAGTACCCATATAAAGAACAGTTTTAGTCTTTGGATGCTGAACATTTGGACAGCGTCATTGATCCTTATACCTTCCCAAAGTTGACACGTTTATCAGTTTGGTCTGGGGAGTTTATGAGGAATCTATGAGTGCTTATAATTGGGAAATTTTGAGCTGAAATATGGCCCCGATGACCTCACCTTCCGGAAGATTCAGGGTTACCTTGCTCATTTTTCTGAAACTTAAGTGGAACTCACTTTGGATTTTGTGTGTATTACAGAGGCAGGGCCGGGGTCATTTTTGCAGAATGCAATCTTTCTATATTCTTCAAATGAAGAAGATAACAAACTCAAGTGGTCCACGATGAGGACTTTCTTCTCCGAGCTTAAAACAATGTCCATTTATTACCCAAGCATGTTTCCAGAGGAAAAATTGGTGCTCAAATATATGCTCCCGGCTCTTCCCAACCTGGAAAACTTATATTTTCTCAGAGTCTATGAGCACTGGGCGGACACAGGATACAGACGTGATTGGGGAAAGGCAGTTGATGATGGTAAAAGTTGGATGAGGTGGTATATCCGAAAAGAACGAGATTCAGATATTTGTCCAACGATGGAAAAAATTACGGCAAGAATGGAGATTGAAAGAGAGGTTTTCTTTACCAAAAGTTATAACCGTGAGAATAATGAAAATGTCCTTGCCAATAAATAATTAATTGAGCTGTTTGTTTGTATATTTTGCCAACTTGATTCATTTCTTTGAATTATCTAATAAATAAAATAATAATAAATTCCTTCTTATCATATTTTTTGAGTCGACTGACCTGCTTATGATACTTGATGGATTTGCACAACCATCCACATATTTTGCACTTGACGCCTTTCCCCTATAAATGAAGTTTCTGATGCTCTTCAAACCGTACCCTGTTCCAGATCTGGGTGCCGCACTCCTCACATTCATAGTGTAATCTGGGAATTGCAATACTTCTCTTTTTCTTCACTACACCATTTGCATGATGATAGGATTTTTGGCGTCCCATTTTTTGAGGCTCCAAAAGCAATCCACATAACTCACATGTGATTGCTTTGGAGCCGGGTCGATGAAGCTCGAGATGAGGCTTGAATATTTTGCCAAAGTTGCTATTTGGAAGGTGCACTCAAGACATTTGTACAAGTTGTACATTTTCTCCTTGGTCCATAAATATTTTGGGTATTTCGAGGGGTCAATACCTTCCAAGGGGTAAGTTTTTATGTTGCCGTTAGTTAACCGGTTCCATTTCACATTCTTGACAGAGTTTTTCGGCTGTTGTGCCTGTGACTCATTTTGCTTTTTGTGTTGATCAGTCTCAGTCTCACCCAAGTTGAAGGAGGAATTAGGATTGTCGCCAACAAAATGATAAGCCTTTTCATAATCATCTTCTTCATTTGAAAGATCACCACTGATAAATATTTCACTTGAGGTGGGATTGAGCTGGGCATCATAGCATCACGAATGTTTTCATCTTCTTCTTCTACATCATCTTAAGGTAAAATAGTTTTGGCTTGAGTGAACATCATTTCCTGAAAACTTTCATCATTTTCAATAATAATCCTTGGAGATGGTGGAACAGTTGAGGCGGAGGTTGCAAATTCTATAGGAACAGATAAAAAACAAATAACGCCAGTTTTATTTTCGTTTTATGTTGCTGATTTCTTTGTAAACAAAATTCAAATTGATTTTTATTTTACCATTTGAAACGTCAACTCGAACCTCCTTCCAAATCGAGTTATATATGCTATCCTGCTACCGGATGTCTTTGGTCGTGTAAATCCGACCTTTCAACTCCATTCCAGTTCCCTTTTCTGTCTTGCAATCTCTTTCGAAACCCTCCAATATTCTCGGACCTTTTTCTCACAAGAGTCACACTCCTTCACCCAAAACTGGGGTTGGAGATTGCCCTCCGACTTCTCAAGAAACTGACAAAGCTTGTCATTATGAATACCCAGAATCTCGCTCAAAATAGATGACTTTTAATTGCTCTGATAATATGAGAGAATTCTCCTTCAAGAAGAGTGATGGTGGTCGAGAAACAAAACTAGCAGGAGGGAAAGGATTATCATAATCATCAGCAGTTATCAAACCTGGTTCACTTTTGCACTTTATTTCTTCCCCTTGCGCTCCATCACGAGCAACTTGTTGAGGGGATGGTGAGGTTACCCAAAAGGACATGGACTGGCACAGAATAGACACAAATTTGACAACATTTCATTTAGTACAATTCCTGCTCAAAAACAATTTATCAACAAGTTTACATGCTTATATGATGTCTATGAACATTGCAATTTATTTTATGAAAAAATGAGATGAATAATACAAGTGAGGACGGAACATAACCTTATCGCATACAAAAAAATAGTGAAAATATTTTATTTCAAAGATGTATATTTTAAATTTTCATACACAAATTTCCAAATTGTTACAATTTTAACAAAGCACAGCATTCTGTACCTGTTATTTTTGGTTTCGACGTAACAATTCGATAAATAATCATGCTGGGTAAGCGTTAAAACTTCATGTCCTCATAGATTTAATACATTTTACTAATTTTTTCACTTACACTTAAGTAAACGATGCAATAAAATTTGGATTTTTCGGTCTGCCTTCCATCCTTATACATAAAAAATACAAGGGAGTGAGACATTCTGACAATGTAAATCAATACACATAAACTCTAGGGTTTTGTATTACAAATATTGCTATTCATTCTCTATTGACTGTGCCCATTTTTCGCTACAAGCGGACTTCGTTATCAAGTTGAGACGGGCAGTTTTCATTTACATTCTATATTTTGTACTCATTGTACCTACGTTGTTTGAACACATTTTTATTTGAAATATTATATACGTATTACTTTAGTGTCGGTGTTTAGAGTCGCTGACACGCTCTTAATCTATCTACTGTAAAAACACTTATATTACTGGAATTAGTTATAATTTATTGGGTCGTAATGCATTTTACCACTTTTTCATAAATGACACAATATGAATTGGCTTAGACATGCGTAAACGTGCAATGGCATAAGTGAATTCTAATAAGTTTCAGCAACGCAGCATCAAAGAAAATCATTAGAAAAAAATCATCAAACTACTGATACAATAATATACAAACGACTTAATTGCCGTCAAATATTACACTTGCTACTTACAATATTAAAGGTTTCAAAATTGATGTTGTTGTGGATTATATCAAAGCCAACGCGCTAGATTGTCAAGTGCTTTCAATTTAATTAATATTTGCAGGAACCTTGACGATATTCAGTTCCCCCCGTCGTAGATCAGGATCAGGGATCATGTATATTTTAGAGGCAAACTTATTTTAATGCATGTTAAATGGTCTACTTGAAATTTTGTTGTAAATTAAAGTACGGTGAATTATTACTACTTACAAACCATATTATCGATATATTGTGATTGTGATTACGGGTAGCTAATCCACGTTTTTGCTGAATGCTCTGTTCTGCCCAGCTCTGTATACAGTGTAGTCCAAATTCCTACAGGTGAAGTCACATCATACACCTTCATCCTCATCATAATCCTCACATGATAACCAAAGAAAGGAACGCTCAGAAAAGAAATGTTTGCCTACCTACGACTCTAAACATGAGTCAAAACGTAAAAAGCAGCACAGATCCCGCTCAAGAAGTCGAGAAAGGCGACGCAGGTAATCAATCATTCAATCTAAATGTATTAGCTTAACCCATATAAACCCATTGCTTTATATGTAGGCTAAATATTTCAAAGATTTTTGGTAAGGATACTTTATATTGTATCGTATATGATGCGAGGAAGAATGTTTTATCTCAAAATCAAATGTTCTATGTCAATGGAACAATGTTATCTATAAAAAGCTCTGAGCGCGATCGTCGTCGTCGAGAAAAATCCTCATCAAGATCTCCCCACAAAAAGCACGATGAAGACAAAAATTTGAAGCGGAGAAGTTGGGAAAGTAGCAGAAGGTATGCCGAACGGTAGTATCACTCCTTCCAACTTATATTTCTAAACAATATCTAACCCATTCTTGAATGAAATATATACTCAATGCTCAATAATACTTCAAATCATTTTCTGAAACTCTGTTGCGTTATGTGTATATATTCCTTTTATTACTATCCAAACAATTTCCTCCAATACGTTTTCGATGATTTGTAATAACGGTCGTGATTTATTTACAACGATTTATCAGAAACCAGCATTCACGATCTCATTCCAGATCAGCTTCCAGAGAGCGAGAGCGTGCTCGAGAGAAAAGTAAGTTGCTCAAATATTACGACTATTTGATATTTTTTTAATTTGCTTAAGCGTGTAATGATCGTTGTACATTTTCTATTGACAAACAAGAGGTGAAACTCTTAATGCAAAGGAATTATGAAGAGCAGTTAGAAAAAATGAAGAGTGCGGCAACTCAGCCTTTAGTTCCACTTCCTGCGGCAAACCAAGCTTCAAAACTAGTGGAACAAGTTCAAAAACGGAAGCTTTTATTTAGCAAAAAGGTTCGTAGCTTTATTGTTAACAACTAGGATGAAGCTTTTAACTGAATTATTATCTAATACTATAATATATTCAATATTGGATGTATTTTGGAAGTAGAATCGTAGTACCAATATCTTAACCTTATGCTTTAAAAAATATTTTAGCCTGAAGAAGCAAGTACTACCTCATCCCTTTGGAAGCAGACCTCTTTGGCTGATGATTCGGACGGGAAAATGTCTGCGAATTTTAGGTGACTGATGGGAAAGAAGGACGAAGGTGAGGCAAAGCAAGGTTTGTCCATGTGACTCTAAAATAACGAAGACAGATAATAACGACTCTCGCCCGTGACGAAGAACGACTTTGTACTAACAGTTTCCGTAACGATAGTCAAAATTTAGCATTAAGTTAAATGCGTTGCAAAAAATTAAATTTGGCTTCCAAAGTCGTTATTCGTCAGAGACAATTATTTTCGCTGTTAATTCTTGTCGAGTTATTCACTAAACTCCGAACAATATTGTAAGAGACTGATTTTTGGTATTTACCATTAATTAAATTATTTTTTATCCTGCACCTGTAGAGACTCCTTCGACATCGGCTTCCTCAAGCACATCCGAAGTAATTAAGGCGCAACAGCAGCGCTTTGCTGAATTAGAAAAGCAATATAAAGAAGCACGGATGACTACCCACACTCAACGAGGCTTAGGGTTGGGCTTTGGTTCTTTAATGTGACTCATTAACTCGTTTCCCATTCTGCACGTCATTTCATTACTGTTTATGAATCGTAATTCGTACACACCCATGAATTTCATAAATTAATATGGGTCCGGAAATCAAATTTTGACTTGCAAATATATTTATCCCTAGAATTTGTGACCAGTTGTAGAATGTTACAAATAAATTATTACACGATACGAATAAAACCACAAAAGATTCTTAATATATGAGTACTATGCCTACTTCCTAACGTTTTGTGAATGTTATTGATTTTGATCATGCAACCATTAAAAATTGCGCATTGAATCCATTTTATTAATCATTATGCACAGAATTAGATTACAGTACGTTTTACAATATTAACTTACAGTAATTTCAAAGGTTTCGTCACTTAGGAACATACTCATTTAAAAAAGAAGTTATTGGTCGCATAAATAATTAGTCAGTAGTCACTAGAAAATAATACATTGAGCAGGTCACCAAAATCCTTCTCTTCATTCCCAAAGGCATTGGTTTCCTGTTCTGCAAAATAAATTTTAAAAAATCGTTAAATGAGCAGGAACAATATTATGTCACATACACCTTTTAAACATTTGACTTACCACTAGAATCTACATAGTCAGTCTCATCCATAAAATGTGGTTTCTCGGGATCCACATCCATTGAAAGCTCACCGTTTTCACTAGCCGCATTCACATTGTTTTTATTCAAAGGTTTAGTCATGTCTTTACTAAGATTTTGATTAGGGACAGGTCTCGCTTTTAGTTTCCAGGCTTGAGTTCCATTATTTTATGAACACAGTTTTTAACAACACAGACGTGAGAAGCAGTTCGCCGTATGGCAGTACGGCGAATGTTAGAGCTTAAAACTATTTGGATACGTTTTTATTGATATAAAATAAATTTTACACAGGAAGTCTCACATTTGCAAATATTTTGATGACTAACACCACCCAATAAAATTGTAATTAAAGCATGTTTATTTGCTACTAATTGCAACAAATAATAGTTGTCACCAACATGATTTTATTATTAAATACTAATCACGTTTTGAGGCATGATTACACCCGTCAGCGAAGCTCGTCAAATGTATGTCAGAGAAAAAGTGAGCTGAGTAAACGAGAACATCCAATTTATGTTTTGTTCTCTTATTCCCAAGAATCATAATGACTGCATTCAATTTTTATTGGTGTTGGTGACGAACAGCACCGAAGTAATAAGGTGCACCGTAATCGATAAGATTGCGAAAGTATTCTAATTTTAAACGATTTTACATGCTCATTAATTTCTGCTCATTTATGCATTGTCGCGTTGCTACTTGCAATACTTAGAGTGTAGGCATGCATTCATAAAACGGATGAGTGCACGTATACCAATCTAATATAGGTTGTATCAAGTGAGCAAGAAGAAGTGCATGAATGCAAAGGGGATCCTAGTGGACAACTTTACAATATTTAAAACGCACTTAAAGTTATTTGCATTCTTAGCTTTTCCATGCATACGAGCATACGACCTAGGAAATTCACTGTATATTTAAACGTGTGTATGAAAAACGGAAATTCTAGATAAGTATGACCGTATTCATTTTTGAACCCATTCGGCTTTAAATAAGCTGGCCTCCTGTCTTATCCATATTGTAGTCAAATTAACCTTTAGTATTACTTGACGTATTTTTCCTGTGCTTGTTATGTTGTTTGAAGCCTGAAAACTTTGCATCAACCGTGAATTAACTTGCAATGTCATTTATATAAACGATGCAATAAAAAGTGTCAGATTTTTTAACTTTGCCAATGCTTACAAGTCTTAGTATTTAATATCTCTCTACTTCAGTTGTGGCTTTTAAAATGGCTTACATTTAATCGCACACTTCTATAATATGAAGTGACCCCATGACGTTATACGAAAGTGATCCCATGAAACTATTGTACCTTACTCAGGATTTTCATCACACAAAGAAATGAAAATGACACTTTTTAAAAGAAACATTGAATCAAATATATTTTATGTTAATGATTACATTTGAACATAAAGATGTAATTAATTTTGAGTAATATACATGTAAGCAAGAAAGAGCACTTGCAATAATATGTAACTTGATACTCATTATTGTCATAAACATCTGCCTGTGCATTAATGCTTCTCATTTCAATTTCAATTCTCCCAATTTCATAAGTGAATGAGCGGCACCGAATTTTTAATGTCATTAAATTATTTAATTAACATTTTAAAATGTTAGTAGTACACACTATCTGACCGAGTCAATGAACAAAAAATATTTTACTTAATTAAAGCAACCGGAACCTCTAAGCTGAAGGACATAGACACTGAGAAGTATGTGTTGTAGTATTATTAGACGTGGTGTGCTTAGTCTTTCGTGCAGTTGGCACAGAATGTATTCAGTCAAGTTTAATTGCTACGCTATTAATTATACGTTATTGTTACGTTATTAATCATAATCGATCCTGGGCTTATCAATGATTAAGCATACAGTTAGGTTGTAGATAAGTAGTATCTAACACCGCGTTAAGGCATGACGTTAAAAAGTAGTCTCGTATGTAAGTCATACGACCTAACTAGCTGAGATAAAAAGTTTAACATTTGAGCCTAAATACAATCCGTGTCACGGGCTGTATTCCTAATAGGAATTTCCTTTGTATGTCTAGGAAACTATCAGGCTACCTGACATGTGGAATCATGGCCTAGCGTCAGGAGAAAACCTTCCTTTCACCAATCATGTCAAGGGACATTCACCCTGAGAAAGCAACTCACGTGGAAGGAAAAAAGTGAGCTTGATCCTTCTCGCTAACATCATTCAGATGATTCTGCTCATTCTGTGCTCACACACATCTACTCACTAAACTTTGTCATAAATATATCTGCTGTAGTAAAGATATCAACTAATTAACTGCACTTCTCGAACCTCAATACTATTATAGTTAGTAACATCATAACATTAAAGCTAGCAAAAGCGATCATTCCGAACGCTCGAGAAGGTGTTGCTAGGTTAAACTATTAATTTTAGTTTATAATAAACAATTGTTTAAAACCCCATTGTTGACCCTCAAGATTCAAACCGAATCATTTCAGTAAGCCAGATCTAGTGAGGTGAAATAATGCACATCCGTCGATAAACATACAATTCGACTGGACGGATTCGTCCTGCACCTGTTCCGGTTATTAAAAACAATATTTGTGTAGGCATGTGTTGGAGAAAACTTTTTTGTCATTCCGGAGGCTAAAACAATACCAATTCTTCAAAAGCGTAAGCGAGGAAGGCCCGCTAAGGCCAAGGAAGCTCTGAAAGTGTAATTATAGCAATTTAATAAGCTGTTAAAAAGAATTTATTCAGTAGGTTTTCCATATAAAACGATATTATGCCACGAAATTTAACAAAAAAATAAAGTGACGATGTGTAATTTTAAAGTGGAAATTTCTACTAAATTTGTTTATAATTTTTTTAAAAAAGTGTAAAAGTTTCATGGGATCACTTTCACATACAATCATGGGGTCACTTACTATTATATAGGCGTTGCGTTATATATAAGTCTTTTAAAATTACATAGCTATAGCGTGAAATCCATGCAGGGCCAATGGATTATGTATGATGGGTACATAGCAGTGAAATCCGTTAGAAGAAAATAAAAGTGCCATAAATCGTTTGTGAAAGTGAATATTCACTACGAAATTGTGTCAGCAAATTGAGTCCCATATCCATTTCTACTAGAGTTAAGAATAAATATTGCAACTTGCAAAGCCCCCTATACATTTTCAGGACGTGCAAAACGAATACAAATTCATTAATGCCGACTTAAGGCCTTAAAAGATTTCTATAATCAGATGTTGGATTAAAAACTGGTGATATGACATAACTCAATGCCTGAAAGTCCTGTTGTAGTACATTTTTTACATTCTAATTTAACACAACAAGCTGATAAGCTGCAGGTAAAAGCTTGTGTCGTACATCAAATAATGCAATGCAGTATAGGGTAACTAAATACCAAACCTTGCAGTACTTTCCATGATATATTTTTTAAACCTTTGTATTTTGTCATTTTTGACTGTTTTCCTGAAAAATTAAACCCTTTTTTATGTGTAAATGCTTACCTTTATTAGTTGAGCTTCATCAGAGGCAGCATATGGGCTTTAGGTTAGATGTGGGCGCATAAAAGAATAAGTCTATAACTTTCTGTAAAAATGGGAAAGAAATGGACGTGAGCAAGAGCAAAGTGGTGGTCCAATTCTAAATAGGCATCCGTTTGCTAAAAACATTATCAACGGTAGGCACACATATCATTTAAAAGATTTAAAGGAAGGACATTTTTTGAAGGGATTTATGCACGAAATTTGTCTTCATTTGGAATAGGAATGGACTTTGGACATATGTGCACACACAAAAAATATTTGTCGGTAGTAATTATTTATAGAGGAAAGAGGAGAAAAAAGTCTAATGATAATTTTGATATGAAACGAAAGGAAAAGCTTATTGCTCACTCACTGGCTGACTACCTATTCACTATTTCTCTTGGTTTTAAAAACTGTTTGGACAAAACGTCCGTGTAGCTAGCTGTTGTTGGTTGGCAGTATAGAAATGCCTAATGTATGTATATAGCTAAAGGATATGAATCTATTCTGCATCCCCTTCAGCAGGTTCAACCGAATGGCAACCGGAGCAAAAAGAGAGAAGAAACATCTACTTCCAGTTGTTATAACTTGCTCGATCTATGCAACCTTTCCCTCTCTATAACTTCTTAATGATTTTCTTTTGGTTTCTAAACTACCGTTTTTCCCTTCCAATAAACTACCAATGCTGATTGATAAAGTCATGTAACTAGGAAGAAGTCTAGCCCGCCAACCAAGTCCATGTCACAAAATGTATTGATACATACATACTTTCACATCATATCATGATAATAATATGAAATATGTAGATGATGGGGTTAGTTTGAATTTGAGGAAAGGATGTAAGGAAGCAGGTACTTTTCCTACTGGTATACCTACTACCATTTACCTGCTGCTGGAATTTTAAAGTTTGAGCTAGTGAATTTCACTTGACATGCATGACTTACCCTTGTACAATACAAAAATACAGTTGAACCGGGTGGAAGTAGAAACTAGAGTAGGAACCGGAGCATTACACGGCATAGCACACGTATCCATTTAAACCCCTTGTTCATGGTACTCAGTTGAAAACAGTGACTAATATGTTCACCTTGATCATAATGATACAATTACATTTACTTGAAAATTACATTTAACTACAGTTCATAAAAACCATATCAATTTGGCATCAGTACAAAATAAATTTCAAATTATTAGCCTTATGATGTGTCCACAATAAAATACAATGATTATAAAATTACATTAGCACCAAGCAAAAACATTCGTTTTCATTTTTTTTTCTCGGAAATTCGAAATAGCAGCAAAATATTTACTCTGCATTTCTATGCACTTAAAGAGACTATTTATGTATGGTACACTCAGAACGTCGTTTTTACACATATAATATAAATGCAATGACATATTTTTGCTGATACAAATATCAGGATCGTGTTCATCGTTTTGGTAATACGAAGAAGGTATACATTCGATGGTAAGAAAACAAATTAAACGTTGAAAGTTAGTATTATGTCTTGGTGAAATTAGTTTATAGCTTTATGTATGAACTATTGAAGCTCGCGTGATGCAAATCCAAGAAATAAAACTTGATCTCGCGGACAGTTGTTGAAAAAAACAAAGTTCTCCCTGGTCTTTCCATGAAACAAATGCGTTTACTTTGTAGTGCTGGTGGAGATGAATAATTAACAGTGCTGATTAATTTTTATAATCCTTAATTTTAAATTATGGTTTAAAGGTTAGGTTCATTTAATATTTTTCTTTCCGGTTTTGCATGTACAGTCACTGTTGGATATTAATTTTATGTGTGGTATTTTTAGATGGTACAATACCACCATTTTAATTGGTTCATTCACTTTTTCGAGTCATTTACATAACTTTCCTTTTCGAAAATCATAACTTTTTTATTGCAATTCGTACATGATTGTTACATAAACAAATAATGTGTTTCCTTTCAGTCAATTTAGTAATTATGATTGAATAATAAACCTAAAAATTATTTTATAACTAACCTACTAACTAACTAACTATAGTTTTAAATTTTTTTTATAACTAACTTTACCTAACTTTTATAAATATAATAATAATGTAGATTTATTTCAAGATTGATTGGCCACTGCCCTTACAACCAGTACATTTGACATACATTTTGCATTATTAGTATTCATTACAAAGGTTAATGTAGATACGTACGTCTGTTTCTTAGCATATGTTTAACATAAAGTGTTCTACGTCTTAGCTTATCTTTATCCATACACTTAAAGAAATTTTCATATCCAGTTTCATTATCTGGTAACACATATATACCAAGGAATAGTTATTTTCGACATTATTACATACATTACATTATTACATATTACATTATATTATTACGTAGTTTACATGTTTTATCTTCAGTTGGGTCATAAAAATGCTTGAGGCGATTTAACCTGAAATGGCACATCTGAAAGGCCGTTTGTCAAACTCTAACTAATCGTAAGTCTTACAAATTTTATACTGGGTGCTTCTTCTTTGCCTACTCTTACTTTACTCTGCTTTTACTTTATCCTACCACTCTTATATCATCATCATCATCATCACCATGGTGCAACGCGAATAACGTAATGGTAACAAAGGCTAGGTTGAGAGAAATTGCATAACGAAAACGATTTTTTTTTAGAAAGAAGAATTAGAGTTGCATGCAACGACAATATTAAGTAGGTTTAAAAGAGGAGGAAAATAATGAAAAATAATTTTTGAATAATGAAAGAATTAAAGAATGATCAATATCATCAAGATTGTCTTGCTCTTATTGTAAGGAGGAGCAGCTCTCCTATTATTTTCTCCCAAACAAAATAATGGGTTCTAATGCTACTAATTAGACCGTGTTAAGTAAAGTGAAATTGGTAAAGTTATGCCGCGCCCATATTAATTTCTTCCCTCTCATTTTTTCATTAAATTGCAGAGTTAGAGGGTGGCAAATGGAACTGGTATTAACCGTTTAGTATGCTCACAACCGGAATAAGCTGGCTGTTGTTGATCAAGCGAGTTGTTCAGAAATGATAAGGTAAGAAAATGTTTTCGTTAATTAAATCATTTAAGTTGAAAAGCAATGTTATCTGAGTGATCATGGGCATTTTTGAGGGGTATTAGTAATTGTACGTTGCATCTCAAAGTTGTATCTCATTAAAATGTAGCATTGTCAAATGGAGTAGCTGGAAGTGGCAAAGTAAGTATTCAAAAGTAGCTGTACAAATTTGTCAGTTCGTTTACTAGCCACACTCATGTTTCCTTTGCATCATAATCGCATGGAAAATTACTGAAGAGTTAGGGGTGGTGGAGTTAAATTAGCATTTAGCATTCTCCTTCCTTACGCTTGAACTTGTTACACAGATACATAAAGATGATAGATACATGCAAAAAAGTGTGACCAAAGAATTTCAGACTGATTATATCCTTGACCACTATTAAAAGCATGTTTTTTTTTGCAAACTCTCTGAAGCATGTCATACTGCTTATGAAACTGGATGCCTTGGTTTTGGTTTTCAAACAGTCTGGTTTTCTTTAACTTAATTAAACTTACTTATCGATTGAACCTTTTGTTTTATCGATTTTGTTCTTCTTGGAAGAATATTGTTGTTCAACTAAAGTGGTGCAGGCAAACTCATTCAGTAACTAATCGTAAGTCTTAAAAATACTATACTGGGCTCTAAAATTTACTCCTAGCCAATTTTGTTAAAAACAGCTACCGTGGCTATATTTTTCCTGTTCACTTTATCTTGACCCGGAAAATAGCTAATACGACTATTTATCAGATTCCAATAATATCTTTCCATATAAAAGTTGCAGGGAACATGACACATTCTAAAATGCATACAAAACTTTTAGGAAGTTTTTAGGTTATCACGATAAATTTGGTTATCACTCTCTGGAGACGAGAGTTATGTTTGCAGTTCAAACCAATGGAATCCCAACACATTCTCTATCACGATCGAGAGCTTCTAAGAACTCATCACAGGGAGGAGCACTCTCAAGCCAAATTCACAAACCCGTTGAAGTACGAAGGTGGAACTTGTCGGTATCCTAAATTTAAATGTTCTTTTTACTCCCAGTACAAGTGCGTAAAAAGGTGTGCAGTTTATGGCGAGCTCAAGCACGCAGAAAAGCACTTCTTGAAATCGGAGTAATTACATTTTACTCTTAAGATTACAAGCACACAGTACTTTCACATTATAATTTTAAAATTGATTGTGAAATGTTCGGAAATCATCAAATAAAATCATTAATTTTTCTTATTTCTTTACGTCGCAGGTATCGTTCGAGAAGCTGGTTCTACTTCCAACCATCTGGTCCAAACCAGGAAGCACAAAGCAGGTGGTTATTGCCCACTTCTTTGCTTACATTTTCTAGTTTTTTTAAAGAGATTAATAATAATTTTGCAGAAAGGATGATGAGAAACATCCCAACCCCAATAGGATGGTGACACTGGATGCATGCATCACTGCCCTTACTGATCACAGGAAGGAAAGGAAGAAGGAGCTTTTGGAATTAATGAAGACGGAAACATTTGGATATTTGGTTAGATGTATTTCGGCAATGTAGTTACTACTCCGTAAGTATTTAAAAACAATGGATTGTTATACATTCCTACTACAACATTATAGTTTTTTTCTAAAAAATGCGCTACCGTTTCTCATGGGGAAAAATTATTCTTATAAATATTTTTCAGGGTTAACAGCACTCCCCATTAAATAAAGGCATATATTACAGTTACTTTCCGACAATTTTGTGCCTTTACTTGCACTTAAGAAAATTAAAAATCGAGCATAAAATTCTTTATTTCTCCCAGCACAAGGGATCTTTTAATAATGGGATCCCAGCAAAATGCGGGTGTGTACGCCCAAAGCGAACGAATCCTCTCAATGTGAACGCATCCAGCTCCAGGTAGGTATATCAAATTATTTGCGTTTTGTCGGTTCAGTCATTCAGTTGATAGGTTTAGTCAGTGTAGTGTGGTCCAACCAAAATTTTATAGTGTTTTCCATCAGGTAATTATAACTAGCAGATCCGCAATAAAATTAATGGTCGATAAGTGTCTATATTTGTCATCATCATACGTGATTTCAAATACGGTCAATTAATATTTTTTAAGCCAAGTCAAAAGTCACGATTTATGTCGTCGTCGTCGTAGAAACAGTTGACTGCAAAAAATGGACAGCAGAGAATATTACAACTTAATGCTGAGGATAAAGTTACAAAGTTTGAGGCAGAGCTGAAACGTTATAAATCAAAAGGCTTGGAATTGCGTGCGAACGTGATGCACGCAGATTTTCAAAGTTCGTGGACTAAAAAGCGATGTAAATGGTTGACGTGATCAGGTTACATTATTGAGTAACAACCTTTCCCCAATTTCGAATCGACAGATAGACCTTACAGGATCCCTGCTAATCTTTTGTGGAAAATACATCGCTAAATACCTTTTAGGACGTAGATTCTAGACTTAGGGTCTGTAGTATTGTCAAACTTACGCAACCATAAAATTCGAAAATGCTTAGAAGGCATGAAACTTGAAGAAATGGGTCGGCATTTCTACCTATTATTACTAGTAGTATTAATATTATTATTATTGAATATTATTGAAGTTTATTTACGGCGGCTAGCAACAATTATTTCAAGAATTTGGATTACGTACTTCATAATACTTCTCCCAAGGAAGGTACAGACTATTCCAAATCCAGTGGACCGGCATACTTACATTCAAATAGCAGGGGTAACCTTACTAATGAAAAGTGATGTGGATCGAGTCAAAGCAAAGTTAAATGGATGATTCGATGGCCAACTAATATACAGAGGATTCTCAGTCGTACAACAATTCCGTTCAATTCTGGGATTACATGCAGACAAATGCAATAATTTTCGAATGAACCCTTTTCAAAACGATATTCAATAACTCATTTTACTCAATCGGTAACCAGAATTTTGGTTTGGGATTAATAAGGGTATTGTTTTTTCTCTCTTCTCATTCAAGACGTAGGAAACTATTTTGCGATATCTTAAATCAAAAGACATTGTTTAAGCGATCATGTAGCCAGGAAGAAATCTATTTGTAACTGTTTTCATACTTAAAGGAAAAAACAGACATGAGATACATTTCCCATGTTTCATTTTTCCGTACGTAGCATAGAGGATTTCTTAGAAGGGTTACACGGCGTGTAGAAGTAGCCGAAAAAATTTTATATTGTAATATGGAAACATGTAGCGTTTATTTTATAATTTACTTGGGTATATTTTAATGAAATTTTCTCTTTAAATTTAGGTATCGAGGGATTATTTCAAAAGTTCTTGGGAACATTGGCGTCTATTTGGTGGATTTACGAGTCAGTATTTGAACTTCCGGAGGAGTTTAAAATGTATCGACCATATGCCATTAGGTTTCGATGTCTGAATGTGAAACTAGACAACTCAGACATGACAAAGATTCTTGAGTATTTCGAATTGTATAGTAATAGTAGAATAGTTGTACTGCATTGTTATTTTTGAATAGTACTTTACAATAACAAAAAATTACGTTGTGTGTAGGTATTAGACATCCTGTTTAAATTTGTGAAATTCGATTCAAAGGATTTCGCTAATTAACGGCTTGTCTTTCCCAATTGGAATAATGCGACACTCAAAATCTGGAGGAAAAATGCATGCCTGAAAAATATCTATAAAAAGGAATGCGGTGACAAACAAGTTTATTATTTAACTTGTTGGCAATGCTTAAGAAAGACATTGACGATTTGCGTAATCATTTGATATGTGGTATCCAAACCCGATGCTCACGGAGATGATACTGTCATGAAAACGCAGGCAGTGGGTTGTGATGCAAAAAACTGTATGCTACAGTTTTCGAGTCCACTAAGCATTCCAATTCTCAAGCATCAATTCTAACATTGAAGTGGACAGCTTGGAGAAGCAAAGATGACGTTGCGTAGGAACTATGCAAAATTATAAATATTTTTCCACTTTAGTATGGAAAGGTTCTCTACCTTTCTATATTCCTTCAAGTGGAGGAGATAACGGTAATATTTAATAATATATCAGTAATATTTTTTGAGAGATGCTTAATTTTTCAACATGTTTTCTCACTCTGGTATTACAGGTTGCACCTGCAGTGTTGAAGATCAGGACCTCAAAAACCTGGACAAAGTATCTCAGGCAGCAGATAAGATAAAATCAAATAGGATAAAATTCGAAGATCTTGTCAGTCAGTCGATGTTCAACATGGGTGTAAAAAGCGCTTCTTGAAATCGAAGTAATTACATTTTACTCGTACGATAACAAGCACTAAGTACATTCTTAAAGGGTTGCGCTTTCTCCACTAGGTAATGCATATAAAGAGTAATGAATATGATGTTCATATTATGATAAGTGAATAGATTGATAATACGTTACTTTGGAGTGCCAATTTATATAGATTTATTAAGTGTAAGGCCGAATCTGGAGAGAGCGTAGAATTTGGTGTTGATGGTTAGCTAGCTGAGCTCTCTCTACTTTGCATCACATTATCATCATCATGATCATGAATAGTAAGTAGGTACATAAGATGAAATGCACTCTGAAGATGACCGCATTTCATTAAGATGACAAATCATAAGATCGAGCTAAAAATATAAATGCCTAATTACATCCTGCTTGACGTATGGAAGGAATGCCATCCGTCACTAAAGTCATTCTCACGCCTGATGAAAGAACAACGACAGTTGGATGAAAAATAAATAAATTTACTGATGAAACTGGTTTATCAGACCCACTGGGAGAAAACTGGTAGAAATATAATAGTTGATGAGGACACTTTCCAATGGAAGATTAATGATATAAAGGGTGATGACTGCCACATGCTAATCATCACTCGTCTAATAATTTTAATTGAATAAAAGTTATGAGAATGGTTTTTAAATTCTATGAATTCACATACATTGTTGATTTTAGAATTTACAACATCTCACGATTGCTTTGAACTAATGAACTAGTGTGTCGATACCCGCATGGTCTCCACCATCTTTTAAACTTTGACATTTGATGGTGTCCGCGTTGGTATTGACCTGAATGACAAACGTTATCAGTCGAGGTCAACAGTCACTCCTGTCTCCAAGACAAGTATTCTGAGGAGCTTACCCAAATTGCAGAAATACAGAATCCTGACTCTGCAGGAGTTAGGAGCAACGAACCTATATTTAGGTTGAGTGACGTGAGATGAAGTGCCGAGATGTTGGATGCAACATAAGGCAAAGTACACTTCAGACAGAAGTGTAGAGTACATATGCGTAAACGCATATTAGGTTATTATTTAAATGAAATGAAAGGTATGTTGATGAATGTATGTGTGTGGCATTGAAAGATGCGAAAATGGAATACTGGCATTCTATTCCAGGATTCCTCTTCATGAACATCAAGTTATCTTGTGCTATGAATATATATAATATTTCACGTAGAATATTTTCCTTATTTTCCTTGTAGTTTAAATGCGATTTCACATTTAATAAATTCGTAGTTTCGCAATAATAATATTGCTTCAAGTATATAGTTCGCTTTCAGTTCACGCTCATTAACCACCAGTAGTGCTTACGCGATTATCGCTAGTTGTATCTGCGTCACACCCACCTCATCTTCTGATATTGGTCATATCATCCAGGTACGAAACACCCACTCACACATTTATGAAAGTATACACAGAATATCTTCAGACTTGCGGGTATTGCCTTGTTCTCCTTGTTGCTAATATTCGTAATAGTCTTGCATGGCGAGTAAAAACCAGGTGGTGATATTGGACAATTAGTGATTTTGTGTAGTGACATTAACGGGGTGGTGGTCAATTTTATGCAGAGCAGTGTAGACTCGCTGTCATAATTTGACATGGTTATTGCATAATATTTTTTCTCGGCAGTAGTGTGAGTAGTTTTTTTTTTTTGTGAAGAAAATTTCAGTTTTTTTTTAGTGATTTTTTGCTTAGTTCAAAGTCAGAAAAAGTTCATGACATTTTTTTTTTCTATTTATGCAAATGAGACTAAAGCCGACAAACTTTTTCCTCTCTTTGTTTAATTTTGCTCAGCTAAACGCTATATGAGAATATGCTTGCAAACCAAGAACCAACGTAGTTTAAATGTAGATTTTTTGTTTTGACTTACTGCAACGATGATATGAGTATAGATATGCTTTGTCAAAGTAGAATTTAGTGTTTATGCATATGCTAGCCACATCATCAAGTACTTACAGAAGTGCATACAATTTTGTTTTTCGCTCTGAGTGTTGGTGTCACTGTCTTGCACTATGAATTTCTGTTAACAAGTATAGTCATAAGTGCATATGAGACTCATCCATTTACCAAAATACATTCATGTACGTTTAGCATAAATCACTACACGAGTATAACTTACACCGATACCGGTTGCGGTAGTGTGTTGTATACTCACTGTTGCGACACGAATGCTTACACTTACACACTATGATATGTCGGTAGCGACATTTTAGTGTTTGTCACACTCACTCAATACATAACTCCGGTAGCGGAGTTTACACTATATACACTCACTTCTACGATACTGGTTGCAGTATACACACAAATAACAAAACAAAATCCCACATTTTTCTAAAACTACACACAACGAATTGGAATCTACACATTTGGATGGAATCAGAATGGAATCACCAGACATTCATTATAAATGAATACATACTAAGTCAGTTATCCTGAACTTACGTATAACTTAGCTTTTTGTGTGGCCTGATGTTTTGAAGAGACAAGTTGATGTCTGACAAAGATATAGAACCAGTTGTTGATACGGAGGAGTATACAACACGAAGCGGGAAAATTAGAAAGGACATCAGGGACCCACCGAAAGCAAGCAAGAAGAAAACAATAATCAGCACCAAACCAACTGAACCCCTACCCCCAGCCGAAGGTACTATAGATCGGGTAGCCGTTCTACCTGAAGCCGAAGACCCAACCGTTTCTACGAGTGAAGCTGAAGAAAGGCAGGACCAATCAACTGACCCACCAACAATCGTCATCTCTGAAGCTTCCCCCCAGACCGACACTCGAGATCAGGTAGCTGATCTAGTCGGTCCCGACCTGACCAAACCGCCACCCGGGAAGAGGTTTGTAATACGAGCAACCGGCTGGTCATCAGAAGAAGACGATACCGAATCCACAAACGATTCGCAACAGACACCATTAGACTTGAATAGAACAATCAGAAAAACCAACGAAGGCCCTAACACCCCTTTCAACAGCATATTCGAC
Source organism: Orchesella flavescens (assembly GCA_964034955.1). Taxonomy (NCBI): domain Eukaryota; kingdom Metazoa; phylum Arthropoda; class Collembola; order Entomobryomorpha; family Orchesellidae; genus Orchesella; species Orchesella flavescens. Next base: position 19,958,542 of record OZ035953.1, read on the forward strand.
TCAGTAATAGAAACTGCCGACGTTTTCCACACCGTAATAACGAACGCCCAAGGAAACGCCAACCCTGAGGTCCTTCCACAAACGGAGTTTAGTCTTTGGTCTGGTAGCAGACCAATATCATTGGAGAATCAGAAAAACCAATTAGACTCAGATATGAGCGACATAGACGCCAAGATAGCGAGGGCCGTCGAGGACGCTCTCACAAGGCAATTAATGTTCTTCGCCCAGGAGAGAGAGAAGGACAGGCAACAGATAGGCAAAATGTTGGACCTAATCCAACAACAAACCGACGTTATGCAAGCCAAGGACCAAACAACAGCAGACGCAATTGCAGAAGCTATGAAAGGACTCACGCTTACCACAATGAATTGCAACATTGACCCACCCAAATTCGACACTAAAAAGCTGACACCAACTGCTTTCCTAGCAGCATCAGAGAACCACTTCAAAAGTATGGCTTACGATGCATCCAAATACCTCACCCATGTGAAATCCCTACTCCCGGAAGACGCCAAGTCTTGGTACAACCACGAACTACCCAACTTCAAAACTTGGAATGGATTCAAAGCAGCTTTCGAGGCCAAATACGACAGTTGGCAGGACAAAGAAAAACGACGCAAAGAACTTGAGAAGAAACAACAACAGCTCAATCAGCCAACTAACAAGTTCATTTATGATTTGATGGACTTGTCCAAGCAGTGTTTTCCAACTGACAGCGTAGATGACCACGTGCGAAGGGCACAAGCTGCACTTCACCCAACCCTACGTATCGCTCTTGGACCAGGTTCCTTCAAAACAGCAAATGAACTTAACGACGCGTGTGACTTAGTCACTTCGTCAATCGAAGCCCAGGACATGTTATGGAAGAGATCTTTCACCGTCCCACCAATGAAAGCAGAAGACAGGAAAGATTTTCCCGATAAACACAAATCGATTGAGCAAAAGAAGTTGGAACCAGGACAACAAGGAACCAGTAGGAACACCGTGGGCCGCGGATTTTTCAGAGGTCACTCTAATGATAACTTTAGAGGAGGAAATAGAGGAAGCTTTGGTGGTACCAACCCAAACAGAGGAGGCCCTGAGAGATTTAACTCTTTCAGAGGAGGTCGTGGAAGATTCAATTCCAGAGGGGGGTACAATGCTGCAACGGGAAGTCAAAGAGATCCGGGAAATGACGGCAACCAGAATGCTGGCACCGGAAGAGGAAATGCAAGAGGGTCCGGCCGCGGACGCATGATCTCTTACAAGGCAAACCAGCAGCTGGGCCGTGTCCAAACCTCCAGCAACTTGGAGAAATGCTTACGTTGCCATGGATATAACCACTCCATCAACAATTGCCCAAGCCCAAGAGGAATGGCGATGGCCACATTAGAAGACGGAACAGTAGTTCAAGTACTGTTACCCGAACAAACGGATGGCACGGATTGCATCGGTAGCGATGCGTGCCAGTCCAACGAAGATTTAAACTAGTAGGGGAAGGTACTCCAACCCGCCAAGGATACCTTTTCCCCGTTATGAGTTTATGTCCAAATGGCGTACCAGTGATAGAAATCACAACAAAGAAGACAATTATAAATGCACTACTTGACACAGGATCAAGTTACTCTTTAGTGGATCTGAAACTTGCAAAACAATTGCAACCAAACTTCGCGAAGGAAGAAGGAGAACCATTAGTTTGTGCCAATGGCTCAACATGCAAACCAATGGGAAAAATCAACTTGCAGCTTACAATAGGGGCTAAAGAAATCAACCATGATTTTTACGTGATGAATAGTTTACCAATACAATGTTTCATTGGAGCAGATATCATGAAGAAGCACGACATCGTGCTTCATCTTAAACTTCAGAAGTTTTGGTTCGGTAGCGAACCTAACTTCTGCTTCCCAATAAATGGAACCTTTAAGAACAAAGCCAAAATTAATCTTACTATCGGATCCGACCAGAGGGACGCCTCAAAGGACAAGATCCAACGCGATATTAAGAAACTTTTAGACAATTACCCAACCGTGGCAAGAAAGGACGGAGGATATGGACAGACGGACTTGATCTACCACATAATCGAGACTGACGGACCACCAGTGAGAAGTCCAGTTAGAAGAGTCTCTCCTGCTCAAAGGAACGTTATTCGTGAACAAGTCCAACACTTACTTGAGAAGGGAATGATACGCCCTTCAAAGAGTCCATATGCAGCTCCAGTAGTCCTCGACCTGAAGAAATCAGGAGAATGGCGAATGTGCTTTGACTATACTCGCCTGAACGCCCAAACAAAAGACAACTCCGGTCCAATGGAGACAACAGCAGGGATCTTGAGAAACATACCCCATGGATACTACTACTCGGTGATCGACCTCAGAAGTGGATTTTGGCAGATTCGTCTAGCTGACGAAAGCGTAGAGAAGGCGGCCTTCATCACTCCTGATGGCTTATTCGAACCGAATGTCCTTGTCTTTGGTCTCAAAAATGCGCCGAAAACATTTACTAACCTGATGACGAGAGTTCTAGAGGGATACATCGATGACTTTGTCAAGTGTTTCCTGGATGACATACTCATTTACAGTAAGAGCCTCGACCTACACCTCCACCACCTCGAACTGGTGTTTGCAAGACTTAGGGATGCCGGTCTGACCATCAACCTTGAGAAATGCACGTTTGCGAAGAGGGAAGTGGAATACTTGGGTCATGTAGTCGGAGAGAACGGAATTTCCAGAAAACCTGACACTGTCAGAGCTGTCCTAGAATTCCCCGTGCCAACGCAGAAGAGAGACGTCATGAGTTTCCTTGGACTCTGCGGCTGGTACTCGTATTTCATCGAACACTTTGCCACCAAGGCAGCGCCGCTATACCAACTGACAGGGAAGAACACAATCTTTCATTGGAACGAGACCCACCAGATGGCCTTTGACGAGCTAAAGCGGGTTATGTGCGAAAATGTAACTCTGTTCGGGATTGACTACCAATACCCCTTGATAATGAAGTGCGACAGCTCAGATATTGGAGTTGGAGGGTGTCTGGTACAAGTTATCGACGGAAAGGAGCGACCAGTAGCTTTTGTGAGCAAACTACTGAAGAAATCAGAGCGCAGTGCCCACATATATGAGAAAGAAGCCTATGCCATTATATTCTGTTATCAGAAATTCCGACAATATATCGAAGGCCACAAATTCACCATTGTAACGGACAACAGAGCCGTGAACTATATCAAACACATGAAAGAGAGGAAGTCTAAAATCATGAGATGGGCTATCGAGATTTCTGCCTGGAACGCAGACATTATCCTCCGCCCAGGTGACAAGAACTATGAGGCTGATGCCTTATCACGAAGCCCATTGATTCCCCTCGCAGGGGAACCCAACTTATTCGAAGAGTCTGAAGACCACGTTTATGCCCCAGTGGCTTCACTGTTTAATGACAGAATCACTCGCGAGGAACTGATCAGAGAACAGAACACAGACGACTATTGCAAGAAAATCATAGAAGAAATCAAGAACAAACCCGACAACAATTTCAAAATAATTGACGGGATCCTAAAAAGGAAAGTAGTTTGGAGAATCCTGATTGACAGGATAGATGACGGTAACGAGACGGATCCAACCACACTCCAGATGGATTTCGAGGAGAATGGACCGTCAATAATAGGGCTGGTGGGAGTAACCTACGAGTTTTACCCACATGCGGAGACATTGGTAGTTCCATTGACCGCACAGCTAACGGGATGTGAAAATTCACTACCCTCACAAGAAGGCATGCCAAGCTTAAATCTGGAATTGGCCATTCCAGTAGCACTCACCGTTACCCGAAATAAGAATATGAAGAAGAAAAAGAAGGAAGACGATCCACAGAAGATAAAGAGTAAAGAACTATTGAAGAAAATACCGACAAGCACGTACTATGTGCCAGTAGTACCCCTATCTTTGCGAAAGCGGATCCTCAAAATGTTCCACGATGTTCCCCAAGCTGGACATCTGGGTCACAAACCCACAGCCCGCAAAATCAAGGACCGTTTCTATTGGTACAAGATGGATAGCGAGATAAGGCTACATTGTAAAGAGTGCCGAGTTTGCCAGCAGAGCAAATCCCGAAACACCTTACCATATGGACTCATGCAGTCCTCACAAATACCGGGTCACGTGATCGAAGTTATTCACGTGGATTTTGCTGGACCACTACCGAAATCAGGAGGAGGCAGACTAAACGAATACATATTTGTGGCAGTGGACTGCCTATCAAGATGGGTGGAATTAATTCCCATTCGGAAAGCCACCTCAACCAAAGCCGTAACGCTGATAGAAAACGAGATCATATTCCGTTATGGTACACCAAGGATGATCGTGAGTGATAATGGACCTCAATTTACCTCAGCAATATTCAGAGATTTCTGTGAAGGATTCAACATCAAACACAGATTCACGAGTCCTTATCACCAACAATCAAACATGAGTGAACGAGTTGTGAAGAACCTTAAAGCAATGCTTCAAGCATTTGCTTCGGACGCCCAGACGTCTTGGGATGTCCACATCCAGAAATTTGCCTTCGCACTGAGAACCTCAGTGTGTAGTTCAACTGGAGCAACACCAGCTCTAATTTTGTTTGGTAGAGAATTATCTCTACCAATCGACAACGAATTGTTAGGTCCGAACATGTCGGACGAGACGACGCGACTGGAGGCGTTGAAGAAGTTACCATCAAAGATCAAAGCCATTGTGAAGAACATCAAAGCCAACATTAAGAGATCTCAGGACACCAACAAGGTCCACTACGACTTGAGACACCGCCCTCATAAGTTTAAGACTGGAGATATTGTTTGGATGGCGAACCATGAACTTTCTAAGAAAGCAGCGAAGAAGGCCAAGAAGTTATGCCCAACTTGGGTTGGCCCTTACGAGTTAGGGAGACAAGAGAACGAGGTGACGTTTGAGCTGCTGACTATCCCAGAGCATAAAGTTTACGGTTTACGCCACGTGAGCGAGTTGAAGCCATTTGTTGGCGATGTGGAGGAGAGAGATTAAGAATCACAATGCATAGAAAGTCACATAGCTTTAACTGTAACGATTCGGGTTGCCGAATATGTTTTTGCTCGATTCGGGTTGCCGAATATACATATGTGCTTTATTCGGGTTGCCGAATTTGCTTCGCTTGGGGTTAATTCATGCAATTCGAGTAGTTGAATAATGTTAATATTGTACATACCTGCAGAATGTCACGACTTATTTCTGCAAAATCGAGGAAAGCTGGAGGATTCCACCAACAACAAGCAAGGATGGCCTCCAAATATGGAAGTGTGGTTAGAGCTTTCGCCCAAGATGAGTTCAAAGAGTTTCGCAAAGCGAGACATCATCAAACCCTCAACCCATTTGAGTTAAAACGTCATCCCCTATCTTTTTACGTACAAGAATGGTTCCTGGACTTAGAAGCGTTACAAGCGCCAGCAGTACGCCTTACAATTGAAGACGTACACGCCAAGACGTTTGGAGGGAGAAATTGGGTTGATACGAAGGAGAGTTTGATAGAGATGATCACCGTTCTGAAAAAGGCTAAGGAGGTAGCTTGGGACATGGAGATGTCTATTTTGAGATCATACGACGGCACTCATCCTGCCTTAATGCAGTTCTCCATCTGGTCTGATGACTATTTAGTGGATGTATTGTCGTTATGGAACGATATGGACTTGTTGAAGGAGATTCTTGAGGACCCTGACTTGAGGAAGATCGCACACGGATGTCATAATGACCTTATAGCCTGCAAAAGGTTTTGGGATATTTACCCGGTTAATGTGATTGACACCCAACAAGTTCACCAAGTCCTTTATGAGACCCAAAACCTCATTGGTCTGAACAGCTTTGTAGCACTTAATATTCCGGGAGCGGAATTGCTCAAAGACCTACAATGTGCAGACTTTTGTAGACGTCCACTACACGAAGACTTAAAGGCGTATGCCAGAGGAGACACCCGTCTTTTGCTTAGAGCCTGGCACAATTTCAAGACTGAAGTTAAGGAATGTAACCACACCCAATTATCCAAGATCATGGAGCAAATGAAGACGATGCTTCTGAAACCAGTAAAGGCGTTGAGAGATGATGAGAGAACCACGCGAGAGGCTAGAGTACAAGGGCTGGATAAAGATCTATTCAGTGAGATATTCCGGTGGAGAGATGAAGTAGCTATGAACCATGATGTATTTCCAACAATGGTCATGTCTGACTCCAATTTGAACAGCATCGCCATTACCCACACTGTCCACAAAAGAGGAGCAAAACTCCCTTATGAGTATGCCACTCGCTCAGAAGTGTTAACGCTGGAACAACTCATAGCCAAGTTCCATAAGAAGCAGTCCAAGTTGGATACCACTGTTAAGAAGTCGGTAGCGACTTGTGGTCCAACTACATCAATAAGATCAGAAGTGACAGTTACGCAAACTGTGCAGGTAGCTGCACGCGTAGAGAAAGAATGTGAATTCGAAGACGATTTGGACTGGGCTGAAGATTTCCTCGTGAAACTCCCAACTGAGACGCCACAAGTTGTGGTTTATGTACCAACAGAGATGCCGATGGACATGGAGATTGAAGTAGAGTCGAGTGAGAAATTGGAGACAGAAAGGATGGAGACAGATGACACTTCAGTGACAATAAGTGATGATGACTTGGCTACTAACGATGTAAATATGGATATGAATGAGGATATATTGGTGTGTCAAGTCATAGAAGAAGCTACCGAGTTCGACCAATTTGTAAATAGAGCCGATGAGAGCGGTGCCAATGTGAATGTGTACATTGAGGAAACAGAGGAAGTAGAAGAAGCAGAGAACGTTGAGGAAGCAGAGAAAGTGGAGGAAGCTCCAGAGAATGGAAACGTTAGTAATCTAACGTTGAAAGAAAAATATAGCTTAGCCATGAGCCGCTTCTGCGATAAATGCTTGGAAGAGGACCATAGGTCCAAGGACTGCCCAGTGAGATGTGCAGCTAACCGGAGCCCCAATGACAAGGCGAGAATGGCCCAAAGGAAAGCCAAAGTGTATGCTGAGTTCCCGGAGATCAAGGAATATTTAATGGATCGTAAGTTCCAAGTGAATAAGGCCAAGAGGAGGCATGGTTTTCGCCGGTGGTGAGTCCGTTCCGGAGGGGTATTTTGGAGGAGCAATGCAGGAGTTAGGAGCAACGAACCTATATTTAGGTTGAGTGACGTGAGATGAAGTGCCGAGATGTTGGATGCAACATAAGGCAAAGTACACTTCAGACAGAAGTGTAGAGTACATATGCGTAAACGCATATTAGGTTATTATTTAAATGAAATGAAAGGTATGTTGATGAATGTATGTGTGTGGCATTGAAAGATGCGAAAATGGAATACTGGCATTCTATTCCAGGATTCCTCTTCATGAACATCAAGTTATCTTGTGCTATGAATATATATAATATTTCACGTAGAATATTTTCCTTATTTTCCTTGTAGTTTAAATGCGATTTCACATTTAATAAATTCGTAGTTTCGCAATAATAATATTGCTTCAAGTATATAGTTCGCTTTCAGTTCACGCTCATTAACCACCAGTAGTGCTTACGCGATTATCGCTAGTTGTATCTGCGTCACACCCACCTCATCTTCTGATATTGGTCATATCATCCAGGTACGAAACACCCACTCACACATTTATGAAAGTATACACAGAATATCTTCAGACTTGCGGGTATTGCCTTGTTCTCCTTGTTGCTAATATTCGTAATAGTCTTGCAACTCATAGACTTCCACTGGAACGTGTGACGTATATCAATGTTGAAGGAGATTTGACAATATCATTGATTCAGTTTGATGTATGTATATTAATCAAGCACGTCTTGAAATCGAAGTAATTACATTTTACTCACACGATTACAAGTACTAAGTACTTTCACTTTATGATTTGATGTTTATTATTTGTATTACTTAAGGTTATATTCAGTCAGCTAATATAACTAACTTAAGAAAATGCTGAAAAAAGATGATAAACGTTCGGTTGCTTCAAACTGACAAAAAGGACAAGAATAAATGTGTTCTGAATCTTGAAGCTGCTTCAAACTGATAAACAACGCAATATTCAAAATCTTGAATCTAAAAACGAGCAGTTGAAAAATGAAATGAAGCATCTCATCATTCACGAAGAAGATTTTGCTAGCATCTTATTTGAAATGACTCCCAACTTGATAAGTTTGGAAATAAGCGGCATTTCCAGAAGAGCCTACCACAATAAGCCGTACCCTTTCCTTTTGGAAATGGAAGCAAATGATTTTTTCATTGGAAATTGGGATGAAAGAGTGCGACCCTTATCAGATGCCTTTTTTAAAAAGTATTTAACACAACTGGAAATCAATCTGTTATCTATTGAATTTCCAATCTCTTGGACCTAGAAATGAAATGGATCAACCATACCTTCGTTGATATACATTATCTAAGGTCAGTAGCAACTTTCATGGACCTAAACTAGTTTTTTATACTCCCGACGCTACTCATCTCGTAATGGAGATGAAAGGTATTATGCGCAAAGCAGCTTTGGAATGGGGTTTGATCGTGCTCCTAATAGGTTTCCAGCACATAGGGACAGACCAACTACTATGCCTTATGACGTGCCAATGCCTCCTCCGGCTCGAGTTTACACTCCCCCACAACCAATCAATCCATTACACTAGCAGCAGCACAAGGGTACAATGATTCCACCCCAAAAATCTCGTAAGCAACATCATCGAAAGCACAAGTCAAAACCATCAAAGAATTTGCTACCCAAAACTCAACCTCCCCCACTGTTTGACTTACGGCTAGCTGAATTTCCTCCTTTAACTTCTTCAGCAGGTCCCTGCATAACCGGACAGACCGAAATGACATACATTTAACATTACATGATCATGTAATTCATGTGCATGTATGTACATGACTGCATGACATGAACATGAAAATTTTGACATGAATATCATGTCACAGGACATGAATTATTTACTAATTCAAGGTGATAACTATTGTGACTTTTTGGATTTAAACACCGCATGTATGAATCAAACATCTGGAGGCTCATTCCTTCCTTACAGAAACTAAATGTTTATGGAATTGTAGACCCGTACGCAAGCCAACTCTCAAGCATCAATTCTAACATTGAAGTGGACAGCTTGGAGAAGGAAAGATGACGTTGCGTAGGAACTATGCAAAATTATAATATTTTTCCACTCAAGTATAGAAAGGTAGATAACCTTTCTATACACAACACCCCACAAGTAAGTGGAAGAGATGATGGTGCTGATGGCCCATCTCAACATGGAAATGAAGTTCAGGTGTGGGGAAATTTCATTCACCGGTTTCTGAGGCGCTGAATGAACTAACAATTATAAGGTGTTTGATTTGCAAGACAACAAATGCGAAGGATCTTATTTTTGCTCCATTTCCAGCATCCGCCGAAAATATTTTGGAACACTCTGGAAAAATAAAAAAATCTCTACCGTGATATTCAAGGTGATAACTATTGTGACTTTTTGGATTTAAACACCGCATGTATGAATCAAACATCTGGAGGCTCATTCCTTCCTTACAAAAACTAAATGTTTATGGAATTGTAGACCCTTACGCAAAGCCAATTCTCAAGCATCAATTCTAACATTGAAGTGGACAGCTTGGAGAAGGAAAGGTGACGTTGCGTAAGAACATGCGTACAATGCATTTGAATTCTTGGGGGTTCTGGTAACAAAGATTGGTTACCACTTCAAGCTATTCTAAAAGAAGCAGTAACACATAAAAGTTTTCGTTATAGTAATCCAAACATACGTCATCATGAAAGGCTTGAATTTTTGTGGCATTGGACAGTGTCCAAAGAATCTATCCTCTTTTGGCGTAAAGTGAGCAAAGAATGTCAGCGTGTAATTGATGGAGAGTGATGCTATTCTAAGTTCAGTAACCTCAAAGTACTTATTCAAATCAAATCCAAGCATAAGACATACCGTGAAGCATATCATTCGGGTATGCCAAAAGGAATTTGCATTTGGTAGGCGATGCTTAACATGAACATAAAAAAAGTACTTCTTGAAATCGGAGTATTTACATTTTACTCATAAGATTACAAGCACAAGGTACTTTGCAACAGAAACTTGAATATACAAAATTATGGAAATAATTTTCCTACTACTCCAGCATTCGAAGATTCAAATTCAAATGGTGATATTCTAACCAAATTTGATTTCAGTAATTATGTACCAGTGGCTGATATAAACCAATACCAAGTGCCTTTCCCAAATGATGCAGTCCCTGTGCCACAACAACACGCGGCTGCAACAGGATCAGCTTTGAGCACAAATGCAACAGCTACTGATGTCGGTACATATTAGGGTTTCCAACTGGGTCTCAAATAATACTTATGTTAGATTTGTAGTGTTGGTGATATTCTCGGGAATTCTCATATCTCAGATAACTTTTTTTTTCTATTGGGAAATTTCATTCTCCATAGTTATTACCAAGTCGTACATAATCGTACTGCTTGCGACATACGAATCCCTTGGAAATGATCAACCGGGAGACCTCAAATCCACAGAAAGTGAACATGAAAATGAGACTAATGAGATTGAAGTTTCTGAACCAGAAAATGAGTTTGATTTTGATTGATAACTATTGTGACTTTTTGGATTTAAACACCGCATCAAACATCTGGAGGCTCATTCCTTCCTTACAAAAACTAAATGTTTATGGAATTGTAGACCCTTACGCAAGCCAATTCTCAAGCATCAATTCTAACATTGAAGTGGACAGCTTGGAGAAGCAAAGATGACGTTGCGTAAGAACTATGCATAAATATTTAGTTTGGATGAAAACTAGTTTAGAAATTAAGGTTGAATACATTGTCGGTCCTGTAGTCATTCCTTCAACCTCTCGTAGATTGCCGATTGATTGAGCCTACTTCCAAATTCAAGAAAACTGGATATAAAGGGTAACAGCAAATACATTTTGCTTTCGTTACATTTTTCAGCTCCAGTTTAATTGTTCTAGCCGTCATTGCATTGAAAGCTGAAGGGTTGCCTCTTAATACTCCTGGTTTTAAAACCATTGATATCGAAACCAAATCTACGAGATGAGGAAACCCAATACGAATAAAAAGTTTGAGGAGGTTGAATCAAATGCTAAATCCATTTAAATGAGAGTAACCTTTGGGGACGCTGGGGGTTGCCAAAGAATTGGACGGGAGCTGAATTTAAGGCAGTTCCTAATTATCCAAGTCGAGAGCAAACGGATTTGAAATATATTATAGCGTTGATAAATTAAGAAGATCGTGAAGCGTTTGAAGTGATAGCTAAATAACCGTACTTATAAATCCGTCCGATAAAAATATTACATGAGTTTAATCTATTAAACATCTTGGTTTTCAACAGTGCTCGGAATTTCAACGGTTACCATACAGACCACACACATTTTTAAAATATTCCTACTACTGAATTAAAAACCAGTCCTAAACACAGGCAGGTATGTATATGAAGGTTTTGAATGCAGCCGACATTGTTAGGGACACTTTACATCATTGTCCCCAAACTCGTGATGGTGGGTTTTTAAAAGATCCTTACCCTTAATTAAATTGCTAGATTATAATGCTTAGATTTACTCAGTAGAGTATAAAGTAGAAAATATATGCATCGCTTCATTTTTAAGATTTATGAGTCATTTATATATCTGACCTGGCTCCAAACTCATAGATAGAAACTCATGGTGCTGAATGTTATTTGCTTAACTATAAAAGTCTTCCCTTCCTTGAATAATTCATTTCATTTCCCAAAATAATCTTATACTAACAAATTTTGATTAATATTTCTTTAAAAGTTTGATGATGATGATTATGATGATTGATGATAGTGAAATTGTAGATAGTTGATAGATATGTGAGATATTACTATCTATTCATGCTTAAATTTAATTTAACCTTAATATTTATAATTTACTAACTATTTTAAAATAAATTTCTAATACTATTTAAACTAAAAACGGGTTGAAATACTTATTTGGATCAAAATTTGCAGACCTGTCCTGTGGCAGTTGCGGTGATCGATTCCCCAGCCAGTACAGCCTTAGACGATGGCCATGAATAAGAACAGGATGAAGTCACTAAAAATTTATAAAATGTTTATTCTTTTAAATTAAGATTCGTTCAAATCAAATTCACTACTTCAACAACTATAGAAACGCAAAAAGCAACAGTAAAATATTTTTGTGAAGTATGGGAGAACAACATAAATCAATAACTGCAGTCACAATAAAAAAATAAACCTGATAACACAGGAGTGTAAAGAACTAACAATTTAGGGGTTATAAACGAAAACTGATGACATTTGACACTTAAGACAACATCCAAGATATGTGCGCTTATATAAACCCGAAATTTATCAGTATAAACATTCTATTTTGTATTTTTTCTATACTTAAAGTTTGCTTTAGAATTTAAAAATTCCTTCAGAGAATGGAATCCATGTAGAAAATATGGATAGATAAGAAGATCTCGGTATCTAAAGAAGCGTATATTCTAATAAAAATTAGTGACTTCTTACCTTGAAGTTGACAGTTCATTGCCATCAGCTTTTGATCATATCCAGGATTCCAGGCTCAACATCTCCCATTCGATTCAAAGGGGCTTCGTTGTAGAAGCTAAAAATAATTCAATAACGTAGTTATAAATAACTTGATAAAATATGTTATGTGAGGAACTACTTTATTTTCTTTAAAAACGGATGAAAAACTGAAAAGCGTTGTTTTTTGTTGAAAAGAAAATGAATGTTTGTTTAACAATGGAAGAGAAATACAAATTGTTACGTGGTTGTGTTACATACTAATTGGGAGTGGGATCAATAACATGTATTCTGTATCTGAGTCTGAATTTTTCAATTAAATGGAATATCGTTAAATGCTATGCATACAAGTCGGTTTGTTTGGTATTAAAAAAAGTTTAAAAAAATAATCTTAAATAAAATTATGTATATTATTTCAAGTTATGAATGTACATTATGTGTATATCACAGCAATGCAAAACACTAAAGTAATAAAACTCCTGCTAAAGTGATAAACGACCTGTTGAATACCAGCTTAGTGACAGACATGCATTTTAGTAATTTTACTTACCTCCATTATCACTATTACCATTGTCATTGTCCATCCTTCGTTCTTGACCAAAGAAAAAGAGAAAGGAGGACGCACCATCATGAAAAAACCATCTTACGCTGTAAGAAAAAAAATACAAGGGGTTCTTAGTCAGATATTATTCAATTCAACGAAAATTCAACAATTTTAATAACCCTTTTCGGTTTGCATATTCTTTTTACTATGTAATTGCATTGCGAACATAAGACATTGAAAATTAGATATTTTTCTGACTAAATGAGCATGACGATCTGATATGAAATCATATACCATGCATAATGTTCTACAGCATCTTTGCTTGCTTCCGTTTTAGGTTCCCCTTAGTAGTAATTTACCATGAGTAGTTGAGAGTGCATATACTTGTCAACTGATATTATAAGCTTCACTTAAAATTTCGTACAACAAAAATTTACACCAAAGCAATTCCACATGATATACATAGTATATATCTCTATCTGCTGTTTTTTTTGTAGCCGCTCGTATTGTAACATAGAGATGTCTCAACTCTATATAAAGACATAAATGTTTATGCATGTACTATAACTCGTCATAATAAATTTATATGTAAGTATTTCCTTATTTGTTACATGGATATAAGAAAAATGTTGTTGAGCATTGCGTAAACAAAACATTATTTTTTAAAATCAGACATCTACAATAGCATGAAGGGTATAGACCACTTGTTGGTTGCATGCTGATGCATCATTATGTAGTGGGGAATATTTGGCTTACATCATGTAAGATTTGATCTCACTCGTGCTCTATCTCCACAAAAATTTTCTCGACGCTTTTCTCCATTTACTTAGTCCAAATGAGCCGTTAGCTTGAGTGGTTTGTTGTCAAGCGACTTTAGCCTACGCCTTATTATTATTGTAATTCTTATATCCATGCAACAAACATGTACGTACGTAAACTTACATATTATGACGAGCTATTATATGCAGAAATATTTATGTATGTATATAGGGAGAAAACACATGAACAGGCAGCGCTCCAGGTGATGACCACAAGCAAAATGTTTGGGAGTCATTCTCCATTTAAAAACAATGTGACAGGCAACGCCACAAAAACCTTAGCGACTAATTCATAAATTTTTGTTGGTTCCTATCGTTAAAATTACATTGAACTATCCCATAGAAACTATCGCCACCTTGTTAGCGTTATCTCCCTATAGACTTTAGATGTCTATGCATCACATACGAGCAGCTCCAAAAAAAACAAGCCGATATGTATATTATGTGGAATGGCTTTGGTGTAAATTTTTGTTGTAAAAATGCGCAGTGAAGCTTATATCAAGTTGAAAAATACATGCACACTCAACTACTCATGGCAAATTGCTTCAAAGGGGAACACAAAATGGAAGCAAGCAAAAATGTTGCAGACTATTATGCATGAATACATGACTTCATATCAGCTCTTCATACTCATATTCGATTCTAGTGAAGCATGATTAATTTTAGGCAGAAAATATCTGATTATTAGAGTTTCCTGGCCGAAACGCTAAAATAACTTGCCAGACTCGGATACAATGCATGCAAAAAAATTTTAAGGCTACTAAATTTCATTAGGTAGAAATAAGAAGTATTAAGTTCATCTTACCTTTTAACTTGCTACCTCCTCACAACATCTTCACGCCATCAGCACAACCGCTTTTATCTCTCGTCCTCTTTCATGGGGAAAAGAGGAAGGGACTGTAAAAAATGAATGAATGAGAAGCATTAGTGATATATTACAATGTATATCAAAAAACCTTATGCACTATAGTAAGCATCAGGTGAGTACAGAAGTATATTGAATGCATCGGCAATTAATTTTTTTTATCATAACTGTCATAAAAAGCATGCATAAAAAGTAAAGGCTGACGCTTAATTAATTAAGCAAACTTACACGAGAAAGTGGAAGAAACCTGAGGATGAATCCTTTTGCGTACTTGTTTCCAAACCAACACCAGCCGCTCCACAATAGCTCGACATTTGCATGGAGGACAAACTTGTGACTATGATAATACGAAAAAGAAACAGATCTGAAATTAGTTTTCATCTCGTACAACAATTTTGATATAAAAGCAACGAAAGATTCGCCATCAAATGATATTACGATTAATTAATGATCAAAACTTTAAAAGCGTCACTGCTCTCGACTTACACTTTTTTGGTTAAACTTCACTCCTTTACAAAATTTCTAGTCCTACACAATATCTATATAATAACTAACTTGTTGCACTTGCTCACAACAATGTGTTTTCGATTTAATGTTTTTAATAATTTTTTTAACTTTTTTAATTATTGAGGCTTCACTTGTCCCACTTATAATGTTTTTTGCGTTTTTTACGATACTTTTAAGTGTGTAACGCACGGAGCCTCCACAAGAGAGACTCCACTTGTTTTCTCTACGCCGCTCCAATGTATAATGGCTAAAAATTCCACTCGCTACTCAAGCACTCCTTGCTACTAGCTTCTTGTCCTCCTCGTTTCCCATCTTGAAAGGAAAGCTTCGCTCTGTAGTGGGAGCGAAATGTTAAACGTACAGGGTGTCCAGAGTGTAGCAAAAAGGAGAAGGCTTAGTGCTTAGTGCTTACACAGGCTTTTTTCCACCCGAACGTTAACTTCTTTCATGTACGGGTCCAGAGAAGTGGAAAAATAGAAGGCTTCTCTAAGTACAGTTTTAACCACCCTGTACGTTTTCTTCTCTTGCTTTTCATTTTCATACGTAACGGATCCATGAGGAAGGAGATGACGAGTGCACGTAGCTGACATATACCATACCGTGTAGTAAAAGTAGCTAAGCTGTCAACATGAACTGGAAGATTTGGCATCTCATCATCAACATGTTGCTGTTTAAAAAGATAGAAGAGCTCAACGTAATGATATATTGGGATCTTTTGTACCTGAAGAATGGATAACAATATTTTGGCGTAAGAGAAGGAATATAGGAGTAAACGTGAATCCTACAAAGGGATGCATCTCCTTCTAACGTTTTTTTCTCGCAAAGGGGCAAGTAGAGTTGAACTTTCCCAGTGGGGACGACATGAGGATACATCATATGTGTATTTTTACAATATTTCATTCATGCATGCAATATGATGTCTTTCATATAATATTATATGTCTTTATACTCTCATTTTTTCCCATTTACTGCCAGTACCATTTTCGGGCAATAATTTTGCACATGCTTACACGTTTTATATTCACACATAGATAGTATAGCCTGAAAATCCTTTTCCTTAGTTTATTCTTAAACATATGCCCAGAGCAACTCATGACTTTCTTGTTCATGTAACTCATATCTAAAGAATCTGATGCAATGCATTTTTGTTCCTTATAACACAACTTACAACCTGTACGTTAGCTATGATACGTTCAGCACTCTACATAATGCAAAATCAGACAAGCCACAAATAATACTTACAATTAGCAGAAAGAGAAGGACAGATTTGTTTTACTCAGTAAGATATATTAAAGGGCGATGGAATATTGCCGTGCTTTACCTTTCTGGACGTTTCTTTCTCAATAAGACAATATTATGGCCTTCTTCGGATACACAGCAGAATCCTTGTATTCGTTCGTTTATGCCTTATGAAACCAAAACTGCCTTGTGTACACTGACTAAAGGGTGACCAACAAATTATGAAAAGGATGTGAGGAGGAAAGAAGGAGCACACTTTTAAGCATGTGTGTAGGTACTAAATGTACTAATACGAAATTCGCATTTTCTACTTGTGGTACGGCTGTAAATGAAGAAAAATTCAAGAATATCATGAATCATGAACCAACTTATAATTACTATACGTGCTGAGAGAGAAACCTAGCTTATATCCAAGGCAGGTAATCTGTATCGCTACAATGCTCAGCAAGGTGCTTTCTGTATATGTGCATAAAAATCTAGCTACCATGATCTTTAAAGCTCTCAAATAAAAAGCAAGATATTTCACCCGTAAAATGTATATGAGAATTAAGATTTAATGGATTCTCTATTAAAATATAAGGAAAGAAGACTAAAACGGTGTAAATTAATTACCATGCTTAATTGTTTCATTAGTATAGTATGAAGCTAAAACTGACTTGCAAGCTTTAACTTTAGACACAACTTGTTTTTGGCAAACGTAAACGTAATTGCAAGAATAAATATTTAGGTAAAGAGAAATTTATGACTTTCCATGCTGTTTAGATAGGAACGACGAATCACAAATAATTAAACCCAGGTGAAGATACGGAAAGTTAGATATCCAGTTGACGCCTTTCTAAACACACCTAATCAAGAGTTATTCAAAATCTCGGATTACCCCATTATCGGGCTAGTTCCACTGAATTAGAGAGATGTTTTCAACAAAATTGGATTCGTAAAAAATAATCTAGTAATTATGTTATCCTTCCTGTAGTCATTGCCAACCTTATTAAACGCGCAATTCGATTTATGATGATCATGAAAAAAGAAGCAAGAGATAGAAAAAGGAAGGACTATAAACGAAGCATTAGAGCAGGTATGTAAGTACAGGTGTGTTGTAGGTGGAGCTTTGTTCAATCAAACCGCCTACTTCTGGTAAGCAAGTTGCTATACAAATGGAAAAATACAGTAGACCATGTTTCATTTATACACACAAGTACTAGTTTCACTTTTACTGCGTTGTTTTTCTATCAATTTGTACTCCATGAAAATACGATGATGTTCATGCATTTACTTTGTAGCTGAAATCTTCCAAAAAAATCCTAAACAACTGCACTTTTTATGACACTAAAACTGAAGGAGAACCTTGTTCATAAAACAGTGTGATGTCGTATTTTTGCGGTGCTACAGAAGTAGTACTTTTATGCGGGATATCCTTTCTTTGCGTTTTCTCGGAAGATGGAAAGAAAACAAGAGTGAACAAGCATAATATGATGTAAAATTTATAAATTTATTTCATGTTACTTTACCAACATACCCTCCTTCAACAACCTCATTACATAATTCTCTTCGACTTGCGAGTATCCATTTAAAAATAAAATACGCCGTTTTTCGATCGAGATCTAGAAGCTGGGTTCTTACAGCAACTGCTAAAGCTCTGTAGTTAAAAAAACCAACTGAATACTACTCTCCTGTTTTGCGGAAGAGACAAATAGATTGGGATTACGGATAATTTGACTTTGTATTATAAAATAGATAACTGATGCAATTAGAATTTATCATTAGCAAACACGACTCTCTATACTTTAAATACATTACGGTAGAGTGACCAAAGAAATAAATAATATATATAATTTTTTAGATTTTTTTAAATGAGCGAATTCCATGGAGCTAACCACACCATTTTCGCTTCCCATCATCATTCCATCCCTTTTATGCTTGTTTCATTTTGCAATGAGTTGCTACAGAAGTAAGTGTTACGTAAAAGAAGGTTTAAAAAAGAATGATTTTGAGTAACGACAAATGTAATGACACCCAGGCGTAAATCATGAAAAACATGAGCTTTGGAATGGGCTAGCAATAGCATGGCGTGTCATAATTTAATGTGTAAGTTAATGAGATAGTTTTTGAAATAAGTTTATGCTGCAGTTGAAAATACATAAGTAAAGCGAATTGGTGTAGCATTTAAAATTCAAAGTGAAAAAGTTTATACCAATGTTGAAAATCGATGATAGAACGCAAAGTCAAGGCAAACTCGTTGTATATAAGTTTTAGTAGGATCGTTACTCCTTATTACCCATGACGTATTCTACCCAGAAAGATGGAAGATACAGGACGTCCTCGAATTGCTTTGAGTCTCGGGCCTGCTCCCCAACGAGACCTGCTACTGTTGGACGGATCTCCAACTCGGTTTTTCGGTAAAGTGGACGCGGGGTCATCAAGTAGCAGCAGCGGTACTACTACTGATAGTGCAGGGATAGTGAAAAGCATGGAAACGCTTGGCCTAAGCTCATCATCGTCATCCCATTCTGCTGGTGAATCCACGGAGGCACCTGTATCAACTTTGCAAGATGAGTCAACCAGAGGGGCTAAAAGAGGCTTACGGACTGATGTGGACTTTATCGTTTCCAGACCAGAGGGCAAGGAGAAGACTGGGAAGAAGGGGACGATCAGTTCAATGAAGGCCAACTACTACGAAGTAAAGACTGTGCCAACCTGGACATTTTACGAGTACCGAGTGGACTTTTCTCCGAATGAGGACACACGAAATCATTGTGAATCCTGTCTGAAAGCTGGACACGGGAAGTCCAGTCTTCGTCTCGATCTACAACCTGCTGCTCAGGAAGTGCATGTTCGCGCTGAGACTGGAGGAAATGGGAAGAAACTTTTTCGATCCAGAATCTGCCATCGGGCTACCTACACAGCGTTTGAGTCTTTGGCCTGGTAAAATAACTTTCACTGCTTTCTCGTATTTTATTTTTATTAGTTGGTTTAATTTTCAATTGATTTACTTTACTTAATTTCGAACGTATCTTTTTATATAATTTACAGGTTACGTCACTTCAATTCGCCATCATGAGGAGAAGATGCTGCTTTGTGTGGAGACTACTCACAAAGTCCTCCGTCTCGACCCTGTGCTCCTGCTCATCAAAAACTTGGAGAGGACACATGGGAACAACAAGCTGTCTTTCCAGAAGGCAGTGACGAACGAGCTGGCTCTGGAACCTTCCAGTGCCAACAAAATGGCCTTCATTTGACGTTCAAGCCATTTCTTTCTATAACATTTTGGCAACACTAGGCTGGAAAGAAATTCACTACTTCGGTTTTGACATTGAAGGACAAGAGCTGGACTTCTTCAAGAATTTTCCATTTCCTCTAGTTACGTTTTAAGTTCTCGTTGTTGAAATGATGTTTAACATTAAACAAAACGTTTTTAAAAACTAATTCCCAATTATCAATAAATGTGTTTCTCTTAAGTTAATAAATGAATACTCTATAACATTTGGTTTATGACCCTTCGTAATGCTACTTTGATTCATCCTTGGAAAAGATTTGCCTCTGAAAAGAACGGTCTAAGCCTTTGTCTTCCATTCTTTCAAACCATTTTTTGAAGTTTTGAAACATTTTATGACTTTCCGTCTCATTTTTATCTTGCTTAGGAAAATGGATATCAACTTGGAGCTGCCCAAAAGGTAAAACATCAAATTCTTCAGCAATTTACTCCAGCACCTTAAGTTTCCTTCCGTCAATGTCCATCACAAGAATTTCTAGCCATCCATGATCATTTTCTTTGAGAATGTTGTAGAGAGTCTTTTCACCTTTATTTTTTTCATTTTTGTCACTAATTCTCACATTGCGAATGACTTCAACACGAGGATGGGTATATGCTTTGTTGGACTTGCAGTTAAAAATGAAAATTTGACAGTCAGTTCACCTCACAAGTTCTTTCTCAACGGATGATCGTCCCCACCAAAAATGTTACTATGCAGTCTTCGGGTGGCTACCTTATCGCATTAGAAGAGCTGTTGTATTCATAAAGCTCTAATCCACAAATCCATTTTCCACACCATGACCCAATCGACCCTCACGTTCTATCAAGTAAGGACATTTGAAAGCAGATGGAAAGCAGTTCCAAATGTGTGTGAGGGCTTTTTTATTCCAAGGATTGACTTTTGAAGAATCATTAGCATTGTGAGAGAATATCCAGCTCAAACGTTGCTTAACTGTTCTTTGGTAGATTTGCTCAGTAAAGTATTTTGGTAAAGTTCCGCAGTCTTTAGAAAGGAATCACTTATGTCTCCACTAAATGAAGACTAAAATTGTGAGAGAAAGCAGAATGACAGCATTTGCAGCAGGCGATAGCAAACACAAATAAATATGGGCATTGTGAGACTTGATTAATGTTCTCCAGAAAATACCTCAATCACATGCCAGCTTGAAGGATGGTACAGTGTTCCATGAAGCTTTTTATAAAACTCTTGATTTTTTCCAGCCTACGATCTCCAAAACTTTGGATTGAATGCAGAAGCAATCACAATTTTATCTTGATTTTGATTCAGATATGCTGACCACCAGCTAAAAGTACTATTTGGAATGATAATATGTTTGCACTGTGTCATCAAATAAAAATCCTGAATGCTTGTCGTGTTCAACTCAGACACATAGTGAAACACATATTTAGCATGGAAATCAAACAGTTTTTCCTTTGTGTGCTGGATATTATCTGAGAATACAAAAAATGTGGGAGATTTTCCACGTAATTGAAGAAGCTTCACAATTTTTCGAATTGCTTGACGTTGATATGATTTCGAAACAAAAAATCCGTTGGATGTAGTAAAATCCCCTCGTCGAACGTGAGCTGCAATCGCTTTCCGAATCCTGTATTGACGTCAGCAAGGGCTCCAATTTCTTATTATTATTATTATTATTTATGTTAAGTGATTCAAATCCAGGTTGGAACATGGGGATTAGCTCATTTTTGTAATTTCTCCAGTAACTTTCAGACTGGTAGTACCCAGATTGCTGTAGAAAACAGTAGAGTTTCAAGTTGCCCCTGTTCTCAAAAAGATTTTGGTCATTCACATATTCCCTCAAGTCCTTTGGAATTTTGGTGGTGGTCTCGTCAATAACGTTGTTATTAACGAGTGTTAACGAGGTCAAGTGCAAAGTCGCGTTGAGTTGCAGCAAAGCCACGTGTGTAAAATTTCCAAAGGAAGTCTGAAGACTGCTGAAATACTTATTCCAGCCTACCCTTCTCCTCCACTAGCTTCACAACTTCATCTAGATAATCTCCTCCAGTGCCATTCCTACTTTCTGCATTTGCACCTTTCGGCCTATACCTCAACAGTCGTTTTTGACTCTGCTCCGTCATTTTAATTGCTATTTGCTTCATTTGGCACCCCAAAAGCCTGTTTAGGATGTGACCCCAGTTTTTTGGGTTTGTCTCCTTTACATTTTTGCAATACTGCTTCATTCAACCCATCTTATCCTTTTGATATTTTATCTTCCTATACCTCAGGCAGGCTTTGACAGTACTTCCTGCTGAACTTCCTGCTTGCTTCTCGCCTTTTCTCTGAAAGATATGAAAAACATTTCTTCTCTGAAGCTCTAGTTAATAAAACCATCTAGCTTATGAATCATATCATGGCCTTTTCCCTAGCATTTTATGAGCCATACATGAAATTGTATGAACATTAAACCACCGAAAGGCAAGAATTAGAGTGAGGATGTGATAACGTTAGAAATCCATTGTTAGCAGAGAATGTGACAGAAGATAAAGATAATTTGAAATCCTCTTCGGTTCATTTATCAAAAAAAGATTTGGGTAAACTAGAGACAAAACGTTCCACAAGCATTTTTCCATCTCTCTTATACATTTTTTACTTTTACATTCATGTAGAATTGGAGAAAAAGAAAAAAAATCATTGATAAACCCTCTCCCTCATATTTCTTCCCATTTGCATATCTCACAGACGCGGCAATCAGGTCAACCAAAGAACCAATCATCTAGAGACTTGGGTATGCCTTGAAGGAACATTATCACGTGAAAGAGACAAAGTATATACATATACATAAGAAGGAATGTAAAATAGCATTTAGTGATATGGAGCAGAGCCACTACTATACGTACATAAAAGACAACCGCTCGATTCGGAGAGGTATGTATGTACATTATATATTTTGTAAATAATATGAAGTGCATTAAAGATAAAGTCATTTTCGGTTCCCCATCTATCAAGTACACATTCTCTAAACGCAAATGGGAACATTGTGTGAACATACTACGAGTGCAATCCTATGCAGACCATCGTATGAATGCACTTTGAAGATTTCTCCTCTGCTATTGACGAATGGGGACTCACAGTTTTCGTATCATCTTTGGAGTTTGGGTAGAAATAAATATTATTCTGCTGTTGAACAAGTGAACCATTGTATTCAAGGCATCAATTGTAGCATACATTGAGTTGGTTCATGTTCCGTTGGAAAATTTGTGTTTTTGTGTTTTGGATTCTTAATAGTGTTTTATTTTACTTAAATTACGAACTCAACACATAGTAACTTTATTGTTATTGAAGCCTCAGACTGCTAAATTGTTCTGTTAATGTGTCTGCGTTGTATTTCGTAAGCTAACTTTTGACATGACATTATGATCTGAAACTGTGTTGAATTTGGCTTCAAGTTAGAAGTTGTGATTTATGTAAAGGCAGTAGTTTACTCAATTTCCGATTGATTCTTTTGTTTTCAAACTACATGTAGATGAATGATGACCTACAGTTTAGTATATATGAAGCTCTGAGAGCTACAATTAACTAAATGGATCAGTGCAATGACATATCGTCTACATCCGACCCCAATCAAGGTGGAAATGGCGGTACTAAGCGAACTAGTTCTGCAACGGTGCCTCCACAGAAGAAAATGCCTAATTCAAATGGCAGCAGCAAAAATTGTGCTATCCCGAATTGTGGAAAGATAACTGATGAGTTGAAGCTTGCTTCTCTCCATGCTCTGACTTATTATGGATTTGGGATTCGGAAAGAAATAAAAATAAAAATATGTCTTGACTGTTTGTCAAAGGCCGACAAGTTTCTTAATGTAAGTATGATGATGAAGGATGTTAATTAAAATTGAAATGATTCTTGCAGCCATC
Source organism: Orchesella flavescens (assembly GCA_964034955.1). Classification (NCBI taxonomy): domain Eukaryota; kingdom Metazoa; phylum Arthropoda; class Collembola; order Entomobryomorpha; family Orchesellidae; genus Orchesella; species Orchesella flavescens. The sequence goes on from OZ035953.1 coordinate 19,982,192, forward strand.
TTAAAACTAATTCTATATTTGTGTGTGCATTGAAGGATTCAGTTAGTGCTATTTTCAAAGGAGAATGCATGTTCAATGCAAATCAAAAGCCTCAATACGACCCGGACGTAATTGATCTTTGTAGTGATGAAGAAATGGACGATGCCAGTAATGTGAGTGCTGCAAATGACCAGACAAACGCCAATATTGACAAACACGATGTGCCTGAACTCGTGAAGCAGAGTTTGACTAGATTTGATATTAAAGGACAAGTTGAAGCATGCACTCAACGAGCTAATGAAATTGGTAAAGTAATCACACAAGCTTTGACTGGAATGAGCAGTTGCTTCAAGTTACTAGTATGTAGAATTCTTAGCAATACTGAAACTAGCGTTTTTTATGCAGCTGATGATATGGACCAATTAGAAGAGCTGTTAAACCAAGTGGATGACCAACTACTTGATACTCTAAAGCGTTACAACCAGTTTGTTGAGCCAAGATCAGAGGTAAAAAAAGTATTACGGTTGTCATATGCCAAAATGTTGAATCTTGAAATTAACTAGTAGTAAGAATATGTTGTTGGCATTTTAAAACTAGCCCATCGTGTTCCAGGAGGTAGACATTAGTGCAGATGGAAGCATCAGGCGTTCTAACTTACGAAAGACTTCGGATGGGAACGTGACGAAGACTGGTGATGTTTTTAAGCCAGAGCATGATCCTTCAAAGCTATCTCAAGGAGCTAATGAAGGAGCTGCCAATTCTCGTGAAGAGTGGATCTATCGTGGTTCTCCTCTATTTCCACCAATTAATAACGCACTTCAGTGTAACGAAAATTCCTCTTCGCGACCCCGTCATAATGATGCTCAATACAAGGTAAACTTAGGATTTGATTCGTTAGTCTTTTGATTTGTTTTCCAATGTTTGCTTGAAACCTAATTATTGCACTAATTTGTATTACATTTTCAGAATCGTAACGATCCGACCGTTGACTTCGAAGTCACAGAAAGGAAAACCGCAAGGAAATCCACATCAAAGGCTCAAGTGTTTCCCATAAGCAACTTAACAGAGAATCAAATAAATATGGGAGATCCTGATTTGTGCATAGAATACCAGGGATCTATTTCTGTAATTTTTCCTCTTGATTTTGAAAGCCATAAAAAATATGCTGTACCTTGAGATGTTTATGGACAAGTACATGTGCTTTATCCTAATAGAAACTGGAAATACCGGAACATGCTCCCAAACCAAAGAAGCGGGGTCAACATAAATGTAATTCGGAATGTGTACACGAGTTTACAACATTAAAGGATTTCGCCAAATGCAGTCCGTTAGCAATACCATTATTCCTTGGTTGGAATAGGTACGATTATATACATGCAACACGCTACTAACATATTTTATTTCAAAAAGGTTTGCATAATGAACGTAAAATTTAATATTTATTAATATATTTTGTTTCTAGGGAACTCACAGGTTCTCGTCGGCTTACAGTCAAATACAGAACACCCTGTGGCAAAATGATTAAGAATTATGACGAACTGTACGCTTACTTGGATGAAACAAATTCGAATTTGTTTGTAGACTTTTTCTGTTTTGAGTACGAGGTTAACCATCTTACTCAGTTTGTTCCAGTACGAATCTTTAGCAATATAAATGTAAGTTTGACTTAATTAATCCTTCAACTTGATACAATTTCCAATGAGTATATTTTGATATCGTTTAATGCAAATTAATTAACTTTTTCAGGATATATCCTACGGGAAAGAACCAAGACCAATACACTGTGTTAACAGTGTTAATTATGATCAATTACCATTCATGGATTACACTCCATATAGAATGGCAGGTGAAGGAGTGCCAATTTGTACTGATAAAGAATTCCTTGCTTGCTGTGATTGCACTGACAACTGCCAGGTAAAAAATACTATGAAGTAGATAATTGTAGAAAACAATTAAAAACTGTTAGATAAGGAAAATCGTTAAAAATATTTTAACTAGATCCGACTAACCCCAAAAATAAATTTTATGCAATCAACTAATCATTGTATTATTGTTTTTAATAGAAAAAGTCCAAATGCGCTTGTTGGAAACGCACAAAGGAAGGAATAAGTTTTATCGACAATCATTCGAATTCCGATGGTGTTCCGTATGTGGGTTATGAGAACAGGCGATTAAGGAATCAAATCGTGACTGGGATATATGAGTGCAACAGCAAGTAAGCAATTCTTTCTATAATATTTTTACGTTGCGACTTTTTTAAATGGTTTTCTGGTTTCAACATAATTTAATACCTTTCTAATTGTTTCCATTTACACAGATGCCGTTGTAAGAGTACTTGCTCCAACCGCGTAGTTCAGAATGGAGTTGCTTGGCCTTTGCAAGTTTTCAAAACAACAAAGAAAGGATGGGGTGTACGGACAATGTGTGATATGCCTGAGGGTACATTCATTTGTATTTATTCTGGTCAGGTTTTATCTGAGGCTTTAGCTGACAAGGTACTATCCAAAAACCAAAATCCTTATCTTTTAAGTAAAAGTTGGATTAATGTACAAACTACCTAAAATTTACTGATTTACCTACTATGATTAGGATGGCATTGAAAATGGGGATGAATACCTAGCTGAACTTGACTACATTGAAACTGTGGAAAATATGAAGAAAGATTACGAGTCTGATGTTACCGACATCGAAGCAGACGATTGTGAGGATAGAGAAGAGCAAGCAGGAAGTAGATCCAAACGTGGTACAGAATCTTACATGATATGAATGTTATTATCGTTGGCATTAGACGGTTTTCAAATGCAGTTTTATTTTGTACCACTGCTATAGGAAATGAAAACTCTGATTCAGATGTGGAAATGGATACTCATGAGACCAATACTAGTTTTGTCAGTAACGTAAAAGTTTCCAAGCAAACACGTTCGTTTCCTACCAGAAGCACCAGTGGACAAAAAAAGGTGACTTCTTCGGATAAAAATGGGGGTAATAAATAAAAACAAATCATGAATATTATAACTACTTGTTGACGTCTGGGTCATTGACAATCTCAATGACTAATCATGACATATTCTTGTTTTGTATTCTCGTAGACGTTTTAACAGCTCGTACTGCATCTCACTTTAATGCTCAGTTAAAACCTAGTGAAAAGGAGGAAAGGCTTACCTTACGGATGTTATATGGACCAGACGAGAAATGTTTCGTTATAGATGCTAAAAGTAAAGGGAATGTTGGAAGATATTTTAACGTAAGCTTTATTTATTTTTATTAAAATTTTAATATATAACATAATTATTTCCAATCGCCCACATTGGTTTTATGTCCTCCTTTTCGATATGTTAGGGTTAGAATACGCAATTCTCTAGATTTTATAAAAATAATTTCAGCATTCCTGTAATCCGAATATGTTCGTGCAAAACGTTTTTGTGGATAGCCATGACCTTCGCATTCCTCTAGTTTCATTCTTCACTTATGCATTTGTCAAAGCGGGAACTGAACTTACTTGGAATTACTGTTACCAAATCGGTGACGTACCGGGAAAGACAATGCATTGTTATTGCGGAGACTCAAACTGTAAAGGACGTATTTTATAGTTTTATATGTAGTGTGTATATATAATGGATCTCTATCCAGTGCGCATGAACTTGTTGTTTTCAAATCAATTGTTTTTTAAACACGTAAGCCAATGTGTAGTAACTTTTGACGTTTAAAGCTGTTTCTTATCAATCTTTTTTACTAAGGTTGAACGAAATAGTATATTAATAAATTATTAAATATCATCATGAAATCTACAAATGGGGATGATCAAATTGGATGGCATTATTGATCTGGCACAATTGCTCTGAGTTCATTGCTTCGTGTCCTCTTACTAAACCAATTATATAATGTTAATCTGAATAATGAATAGGAAGGTATTAACAACCTTTTTTTTGCTGTGATTGAAATGAGAGTGACTAAGGTAGACGACAAAAATGCTTTTATTTTCTTTTAAAATTCATTATATCAAACCCATTACCGAACGCCAGTCTAGCCCATGGCTAGCCTAAAGTATAACACACGTATCAATGAATAAGAAGTCTTGACGAGGTGAATGATGACATTGCATGAATGCTTACGTTGTTTGTGCATCACATTTGGCGTTTGGAAGATGTGTTACATAATCACGACATCCCTGAAAGTCAAGAAATGCAGCTTGACTTTGCTAAATTACACCCTAAATATGAAAGTTTTGGAAGCGTCATCCAACAATTTGTTTAGAACCTTCAAACACTACACGTGGTTAAGACTGGGTCCGCTGCAAAAAGGCGTTCACAAATTCCATGGAAGTTAGAAAAACTTACATTTGGCGAATACATGAGCTTATAAATTTCGTTGATGATTTTGAGCAAAGCTTAACGAAGCTGGTAAAACTTTTTGAAAGTTCATTTTAGGGATGGAAGTCCACGTTGAATAAAATCAGAAAGGCTGCCTAAACTCAATATTTCGGCTTTCTGCCTTTGAGATTTGGATCTTCTTTCAGTCCGTGTTCGGACCTTAAATTTGGGGCCCAAAAATACATTTTTGACTTTAAAAATAAAGTAACAGAAAATGTTGAGGAGTAACAAACATTAAAATTCAGATTTAAGATCTTGCAATAAGACTTAATGAAGGATAAACAAATAAAAAATCTTTGACGATTTCGGAACAAATGATTTATTAAAAGAGTGCTTATTATGCTAATGTGCTTAACATGCAAAATTTATTTCATTTAACATAACAAAACGTCACTTAAATGAAGCTATTTATTTTTTGTTTGTATCAAATTTGCAAATCATGTTAAAGCTAACAGTCTAATTCATATCGTCTGTTAGTTTTGGGCTGTGTCACAAGTAAATACAGTAAGAAACCTTTTTTGGATATTTTACTGTTCACCTGACTCCGAATGGATTCCACACTGGGAGAAACATGAACCCAAAGTGGCTCACAGATTTTTTCAAGCAAGCTCTTCTTTTTTTAACCATCCATTTCGGAATGTGTCTTCCCTATCAAGAAGTGTTAACTTCTTCAAATTAGGAAATCCTCCAAGCAAAATTGGGAAACCTTCCATTCCCGCAGCGTACAACAATATGTTAAGTACTCTGATAGATTTACGTGGTGGCCCTGATTCTTTAGAAATCACACACCACCTATTATTCCATATCTCACCGAAGAATGGCAGTGTCTCAATCGAATCCTCGAAAATGCTGATAGCTCTCATGATTTTGTAAACCGACATAGCTATCTTCGCATCGCTTTTCATATTTCAAATTGTTAATTGCAAGGTGCTCAATAGGCAACTGTTTGAAATATTGTGGGTGACTAGACCCTGTGTAATTCAGGTCAAGTGCTGAAATTTTGAACCTTTTCAAATCTGAACAATTTTGTACTGCTCGGAACAATCGGTGCCAATATCCATTGTTATATTTGCTAACCTTTCCAAATTTACAGTAAATATAAATCGAAAACGCCCAAATATTCCAACTCTGACAAATTTGGTTGAGGGTCAAAGGATAGGTTACCCAAGTCCAACCACCGTCTGGATTGTACAAAGTTAGGCTGCGGAGATTGCTCAAACTTTTGAAGATCAAATTAAGATTGTTTAATGACTTTGAAGTACAAATATCAAGGCAGTATATTAGACGGTGCACATGAGGACCAAATTGTGTCATGAATGTCGCAAGATTTTCATGGAGAGAGTGATATTCCCTCTGTGCTTCCTTGTTGACAATCGCCGTACTGTTGATGAAGGGATTACTTTTTTGCTCCTTGGGAGGAAGATTATCAATTTCAGCACGCATTTCATTAATGTCTTCAGCTTTCGAAAATCTTGACCCATATGTAAGACGAAATTTTAGCATGGAGTCTCCAGCTTGGTGCTTGGCAAACCAAGGGTTCCATGTAATTTTTAGAGGCATCTTTTCTATCAGTTTAGCCCAATCATTGCAAACTTGACCACATAAACATAAATTTTCATATGTGAGGAATCCAAATATGAGTTGCAACACCTGCAAGTAAAAAAACGAAAAAACTGTTATTTCAACCAAGCTACAGGCTCGTGCAAGTAGGATTTCAAGGATTTCAAGGTAATATGTTTTTCTATACCTCAGGAGGCAGAGAACCTATACGCCTAGTCTCAAAACTTCCAGTTTCCAGTAGTTCTTCATGCATGCTCACCATGGATACTTCGCAAATGACAACTGGAAAAATATGAATGGATGTTTTTTTTGGGAATTTACATTTATTGTTGTACATTCAATTTATCTTTTATCACTACAAAGACTAAAGTTACATTTAATTTACCTAAGTTGGCAGAAAACAGACTTTTTTCACTTACATTAGCTGTAAACCCAACAGAAAAATGTTTGATTTTGGGGTGGCCGTGGCCACTTGGATGAGTTAAATGGTAATAACAAACCGAATTGCAATAAATTAACGAAAAACAATTTTCCGTTTATTATGACCAAAGTTATTTTAATTGCCCTCCAGCCAGCCAAGTCTTTCTTCTACACAACGAAAATACCCTTTCCGGCGATAATATCAAGTTGAAACCTTTGTCTTTATAAAATGGTACCAAGTACCCAGCTTGTTTAATATAAAAATATTCAATATCATACGTATTAACAATACATGCTCATATTCAAAAGCAAAAGAATCGCAAGTTGGCATGGCATGAACTTCATGGAAATCGCAATGCAACGACTTCTAATGACTGGATTCCAGAAACATGATTTACTTTTAAAATGGAATTTAGGAAATGATAAATTCATGGTTTCCGTTTTTACGGTAGATAAATTCTGTGCTGCAACCTTGACTTGCTTTCATATAACCTGCAATAGCCATCATCCAACCAGTAGCTTATTTTTGAGTGTTGGCTTGGCTTTACTGTATTATAAGAATCAGTTGTTGACATTTTACAGGGAATATTCATGAAAGGAGTAGTGAGAGTGGTGGCGATACCCCACCTAAATCCAACATATTCCACCTCTCCTTGTGGCGCAAGGGACCTCAACCTTACCCTCGGCCCTTTGATCATTCCTTAGCTAGAATGTCTTTGTTTGGCACAATTTTCCCCATTCAAAGACGACAATCTTCATCTCATGAACTTGCAAATGGTTCAAGAGCAACTGGCTTCGATTGCTGAGTCGCTGATTGAGCTCCACAAGATAACATCGGAGATATGTGTGCATAGTACCGTTGATCTTCTCTCGTGATTAGCTTTCGAAAAATATGCTACACAGTTAACATGCTAGCATAAAATCGTCGAGTGACAGAAATTGAAACATAAAAAATGAGACGTTAAAACAAGTGATTTATCAGAAAAAGTACACAGTACATTTATATATTGCAATGGTCAACTAAAAACACCTTTATGCAGGTAGGAAAAATTAGCAAAAGCAAAAAAACGCTAGTTAATAAAGTACAAAAAATTGGCTTTGTTGAAACATTTTTTAAAAGTGTTCTTATTGCTGTGGTTGTGTTGTGCTATAAGAAATCGCGATCGTTTAGACAAAGTGAAGTCAAGCAATGGCAAAAGATTCATGAGCCCAAAATCTTGCCCATTAAAAATTTAAATGGTACATTAGATTTTATGGAGGATTGTTTGTATTGAGTTAAAATACAAAAGTATTACATTACCCCTTTCGATCATAAGACATTTAATCAGACTTGGGCATAATAACATAAACATGAAGAAGTTATACCTTTGCAAGTAAAAAAGAAAACTATATGAAGAGGTGATGATTATGCGTTTGCCTTAAATATTACTGAAATCAAGTCAATATTTTGTTTGGTCTTTTCATTTCTAACCGGCGCAGAACATTTCTGTCAAACATTCTGTCTGTAGACATATATAAAATTATTCTTACATTTATATACTTGGTTTAACTGTTATTCATAAACAAATCTATTATTTTTAAATATCAAGAGTATGTATATACTTGATCAAATTTCATGTGGAGAATGAACAAAGAAATGAGTGTTTTAGGCACATCCAACATTATATTTAAGTACTATAATAAGCACATGTCAAAACACGAGCTTGAAACATTATACTTCACAAACCGTTTAGTGTGGTATATAACCATAATCTTAAGGTGAACTATATATGTGAAAGACAAAAAGGTTAAAGGAAAATTTTCACGGATTGAACTAGATGTGAATTTTGTTCACTCATTCATTCAACACCAAAACTCATGTGATACTCATCCAACTCCAACATATATACAGACAGTGATACCTCAAAGCTAAAGAAGGAATATGCATGTTTACGCATTTACTTAATCACATATATATGATAAATGGACATGTTCCAGATACTAATGGTTTGGCTAGACTGCTTCAAACATGATGATATTGGATTCATGGAATTCAAATAAAACCCTGAATCAGCGAATCTGACCCAATCTGTAATTCAGCTTGACGGTTTACGTCATCCAAACTAAAAATGGATAGATTACAAAAGTTATTTTTCAGATGTGTAAAGAAGGACATTCATTTGCCAACTAGCCGTTTCCTTCCCCGTCTACATCAGCTCCAACTGGATCTATGAATTGATTTTTACTTCCTACTATGCTATCCTTAACCATTTCGGAAGTTACTGCATTCATCATTATAGTTCATGGGCACATGCATGTGGAAATCAAAACTCAAAACACGGATTTAGCGTGTTGCAACAATAATGTTATCATCATCTTGTGATGACGCATGACGCTTTCCGGGGTCAGAAAAGAACATGTGCACAAATTCTTTCAAGTACACACTTCCATCAAGTATACATGTATATACATATTACAATTTATATTCATACTAGCACTACTAGCAGTAAGGCGACAAGGAAAATGTCAGAAAATTAAGCACAGTCAAATATTGAGTACAACTCGAGGCTAGAATATATTTTCACTGTGATGCGATATGAAGATATACATAATGATAAATGTATCATGTTTAGGACCCAAATTTGCTGAAGATGACGACTTGACGACGACATGGACACACACCACAAGAAACAACCACGCGAGCATTGGCCTTTGACACCATATATCTTGGGTAAAACAGATGCCATCAAAAAATGGCAAATGTTGAAAGCTGACTTATAAGTGCCTTTCTTTTATGCGCAGCCTATTTTACAGCCAATGTGCTTATAGGATTAAATGAAAAACAAAATCTTGCCAATATTATCTAAATAAAAGACGGAGAGAAACTTACAGTTAGGAGTGATGAATAAACCATGACATAAGAGCCATGGGCATCGTTATATATCAGCTCACCAGAAAAAGGTAATACGGTTCTAGCCAAAGTTTTTTACAACAAATGCAATACAATCCAGAATAGAGAATGTATGCCATTAGTTATAAATGCATAACAAAATGTGCTATACAGATGAACTTGGACAATGTCTTTGTTCTTAAGGTCAGTTCTTGCAAGGCGTGTGTAGTAATATCTTGATGTTTTATGTATTAGCGAATGGGCCACAATATGAAAATAATGTAATCTGTCTACAAGCCGTAATTGGCAGCATTGTATTGATATTTGTACATGTATTACAAAATTTATTTTTATTTATTATTTTCCCAAAGAAAGTCATAAAACTAACATAACTGCATACATTTGAAAAGACAGAGACACAAGTAACAATGCTCAAATTATTATGTATCAAACAATCTTTATAGCATATTAAGTGATTAGTCTAAAACTGCATTTACTACTTTTATCATCAATGTATATATACTATTATTATCTAGTATGATTATTGAAATCATATAAAGTTAAGATCTGCCTATGTCGATAAGCTTAACTACATTTTAAATGGTACACAAAATGACAAAAAAAACTCTTCAATTTCAAAATATTACTACTGAAAATAACACTAACAATAATATTTTTTAACAATAAATTTATAAAGTTGAAGATGACTTCAATGAGTCCAATATATCCATAAACTTCAACTTCTTGTATCTACTTCAGAGTTCAGACTCGAATAAAAGCGCATACATTTACTTTTATTTTGTGACCTATTGGGTTTGTTCATCTTCCTCATCAACCCATCCATATGCTTCATCACTGCTGTTAAACATGTCGTTTTCTTCGAGTTCGATGTCATTCAAATTTGATACAGGTGGTACAGTCAAATCCATATGCTCAAGCCCAACTGATGAATGACTTGGCGCCCCAGATGCATTTGCATCAAGCCTATTGCTTGGTTTCGGTGGTTTGGAGTTACTTCCACTGATATGTGTTTTTGTATGGATTGATAAATAACACTTTTTGTCAAACTTGCGAGGGCAGAATCTACAACAAAAATTGGCAGCAGGTGCACCATTGTTTGCAGTACTGCCAACAGCGACAACTTGTTTTTTAGGCTTTCGTTTATACTTTTTCGGCTGAGGAACATATGTCTGAGCTTTGTTCCGAAACAATGGGACATTAACTTTCTTAGAAAGCAAAGTGTGGTTAGCTCCTAGCTCACCGGCAGCAAGTGCAAGTCTCCTTTCTTCGTCATTTTTATGCGTAAATTTATGAGTCATTAGATTTTTTAACCATCCTTTTACCAATCGTCCACAAATGTCACACTCATGAAGAGGTAACAAGTGAGTTTTTTTGTGCGCCCGAAGTGATGTTAGATCCGAAAACTGTTTTTTGCAGGATGGGCATGAGAAGACCTTTGTTGAGGGTACTGACACAATCTTCTGTTGCTTTTTAGCGGGACCCTGCTTTTCTGCAATACAACAAAAAAGTATTAATAAATAACACGCCACTTAACCAACAACATGATGGTTGTGTTTCAAAATAAATCTGTTATTGTCAACGTACTATTTTGTCGATGTGTATTCATTATATGGATTTTCATTCGGACGTATGCCGACACAGTCTTTTTTTTATGGTCCTTTGTGATAGGTATACGGTGTGTACAACGACTGCATTGCAAATAGTCTCCACCATCGGGATTTGTTCCTTTATAGATCTTAATCCCTTGGAATAGCATATTTTGTCTTTGTCTTTGTCTAATAGGTGTGGGTGGTGCAGTAGAATCATTGCCCTCAATCTCAATGTCATTTCCATCTGGAGATGCACAGCTAAAACAACAACAAGTTTCCATTATTATAAAACAAAACAAAAGTCACCATCTTTCTTAATTTAAAATAAAAGATTCCGTTGCTTACGTAGTTTCGTGTATCACAATGGAAGGCTTGATGCCCCCACGAACGTTTGATATAACTAGAGTGCTTAAGTTCTGGCCAGGATCACTCTGTGAATCTTCGTCCTGAAAACTTCCATTTTCGTCTGAATTTTCTGAAGATTCTTCAATGTTTACGTTGGTGTCCATTGGATCCATAGCCATTTCTTCGTCTTCGTAATGAGGTTGTGAACTCTCCAGATCATTGCTCTTTGAGGATCCCTCAAATGAAGAAGACTGATTCTTGAGATTTTCATCCTGCATGTGGTTATCATTTGGTGCTTCCACCTCCGAGGGTTGAACTAGAACCTTTTTTCGTAAATTTTTCTGCACTATCAACTTCTTTCGATGAACTGAAAATTAAAACCATTTCAAAATTTAGGTCTAACAATGCGTAATGATATGATAATGCATATTTGTTTCAGGACTAAATTATGACAGGGTAAATGAGTTTTCCAATACAGATCTGTTAAACCCTGTATTCTTATTCAAAGAATTAATTAAGTATGGCTCCTAACATGCAGCATTTTAAAAGCACTATGTTGTACTAGTTTGTACACCTGTACACATAAGAAGGGACGATTTGATAATTGAAAATATGGTTTTTCATGTACTCGAACTTCGTAATTGCGCGAATTAGAAATAAAATTGGTTGATCATATTAGCAGGGTTAGTAAATATTGAAGCGCGAATAAATGCTTAGAATTAAACATCCATACACTAAATTAAAATGCCAGCATCATCAAATGTCAATGGGAATTATATTTCTGCTGACCTTCCAATATCATGTCCCGGAGCTTGGAAAATCTCTGTTGATCCATCAGTGCAGCTGAAGATGACATGGGTTGCACGTGATTGTTGGGGTGGATTATTTCTGCGTCAGCAACAAATCTTTCGATAGTAGTAACAGCTCTAGCAATTCTGGCTTTTGCATCCTCTATAATATTTTGACACTCAAGAATTTCATCCACTGGTTCAACACACGTGTCACAGAGTGGAAATTTAATTCGCGTGAACTCGCTTGGTAGTTGCTTATGATCCAACTTCATGTGATCGCATAAGTTGGTGACCAGTTGCTTTAGGGTTTCAGTATCAAGAGTGCCATCTTCACGCAATGCAACAATGAAACGGATAGGATCCAAACACAACAAGCAGGATGTTGTGACTTTTTCCGGAAAAGTCTTCTCCATTGTTGGAGCTACCCCATTGACAGCAGCATTGTTCGTTAAATTAGAACGAGGGGGAGCAGGGACGCTTCCTGCTCCAGGAACTGAGGAGGAATTAGATCGCGGTGTTGATACGATGTTCCACTTTGTCCCAGTCCCACTTACGGTTTCTGATGAGTCCCCTACATTTCTTTTCATCAAGGTCTTTGATGCCGGACCTGGCACCTTTCGAACAGGCCCAGGTGCACCCCCGCGCCCTCGCCCTGCGTGCATTCGATTGTCCATACTACTGAATAGAATTCAGCGTTTAGTCAATCTGCAGAAACAGAAAAATATCGATAATTAATATTAAGCACTTGTTGAATGGAGAACTTGAAATTTACAATAAATTACGAAGTAGTTCTTCTTATATATTTTGATGGTATATGAATTCCCTTATCACCTAAGGGGTCTACATTCTACTTTTCCTACAGTTAGAGTTATGGCGGTCAATACGCCTACCATGGCAGTTGAATTCTGCTGCCGTTAACATTGGTAGGATTATAAAGATAGCAGAATACTGCTGCCAGGCCGTTTTCATGTGGTCGAATGCATTTTATTGAAAAACGGAGATTACCATTAGAAAGAGCATACCTTAATTGCTCAGGATGCATTTACTTGACCTTCTTCGACCAAATATACACGATTTATTAAGAAAAAAAAGTTCTCAATCTAAATACATTATAAGTATGCCAAGAAAGGTTTCATAATTTTTAAGTAGTGCGTGGTTGCAATATAAATATTTGACAGTGCAGCTTACATGTATATTGTAAATGTCATTCAATTAGACTTGTATTTCATTCCGACTGATTTACCGACTAACGACTTACTGTCAGTTTATAAAGATAAACACCAACATCAACAGATATTAAAACCTACTTACTCCTCCGAAACCTGCTCATCCGTCATGATTATTTGCTTTCTACCTTGACCGCCTTGACTGACACTGACACTTGGGGCAGTGACTACCTACAATTTGACGTATTACAATTGACGTAACATACATCTCCTATTGACTTCAATTAACTACGATGTAATTAATTTTTCATTTAAAAAACAATTTTCTTTACAATTAATAGCCATAAAAACTACGTGTATAATATTTCTGAAACAATCAAGGCAGTTGAATTCTGCTCTGCTACCGGGTGGCAGCAGAATTCAACTGCCATAGTAGGAGTATTTACGCGTTTTTTTTCATTCCGATAAACACATTAAAGGTCTACATTATTTGAACACAAATATACAGAATATAAGAATTATAAGCACAACATGCATGATATATGATGATGATGTAGTGTTCAAAGTAAACATTAGGAACTACCAAGGTAAATTGGTCGGAAACATAAAATATAGCCTACTCTTAATTAATAATATAACCAATCTAATCTAAGTAATCATGCTTGATTAAAGCAGTAATCTCGAATCCTTAATTCAACCTTGATTGTTAAAGAGCATCATTTATTGTTTACTCTGCCTTTTCCTATGTGACTATAGTTTGTAAATGAGGAAATTTTAGTAAATTACACAAGCAAGTTGAGTGGATTTTTAAATCAAATTTTTAAACATTGCATTGACGGACTTCATCAATGAAATCGATGTTTATTATTATTTATTTATCATTATTAGAAATATAGATATAATGCTTACAAATGACTTACGATTGCGTCAAAAGGACTTAAGATTGGGATGATAATAAATTAAATGACAGTTTCCGCTTAAAAATTATTTGAGGTCACAAATACAATTTAGTAAATAATTCAATGAAGTGATTTAATTAAACAAGATTAAACTTGCTCAGGACGAGCACTTCGTTATTATTGAGAAATTGTTCACTTCAGTCAGTGTCGGTCGCTATATACGTAAGGTATGCTGATTCTGATATTTTCCTTTCCAAATGCATACACAGGATTTGGGCATCTTTCATTTGGATGCGTACGTGTTTTTGGTTTACTACTAGGAAGACACTCCAATGCACGTTTTGTACATTTATGTATACAATCTACAATATTTCATCCTCATGTTTAGGTTTAAACTTTGGTTCTTGGTGTTTGTTTCGTTGATTGGCTCTGCCAAGTGACTACAGAAGCTTATGTATTGGTTGCTCACATCGTCTTAGTTCTACTTCAGAAACCACTGTGTAGCTTGGGTGGTATGAAAAGCTTTGCATGCAACAAAATATTTCCCATTACTCTGTTATGTTGTTTCACGAAAATTGCCATATGTTTGATGTGCAACCTAACCGGATATCCATGTTAAAATCATATAAGTAAATTAAACCACAGTCAGAATTAATAAATATATTTTCACATGAGATTGGTTAGTGTTACAAACATAAAGCTTTTGAGGTTTATGGATTTCATTTTCAGCTATAACCGTGGTATTATACATAGGTATGAAGTAGGGTTGGAAAAACTGGATAATGCAGCTTCTCAAGTTAGTGTCATGCAAGAAGAGTTAACCAAATTACAGCCAGCTTTGATTGAAGCTTCAAGACAAGTGGAGGACATTCTGCATAAAGTAGAAAAGGAGTCAATGGAGGTAGCTGAAGTAGAGAAAGTTGTAAAAGCTGATGAACAGGCAGCCGCAGCTATGGCTATCAAGACTGAATGCGACGCACAGTTGACCGAGGCTTTGTCACTTCTCATTGGTGCAATGGAGGCCCTCAATACATTGACAACTGCAGATATTGCTGTGGTTAAAACAATGAAAAATCCTACAATGCCTGTTAGGTTGGTTATGGAAGCAGTTTGTACTATAAAGGTAAATACCGCTTTTCGGTGCTTACTATGTATAATTTAATCCTTGACATTTCTGACATAACAGTAATCATCTACATATGCGTACAATGCGTATGCGTACAACATGCGTACAACAATATAGGGTGTCAAACCAGAAATGGCTACGGAGGCTGGAACAGGACAGAAGACTATTGGGCCCATCCAAGCGCGTTCTTGGAGGGATGAAGTTTCTGGAAGACTTGCTACACTTTGAAAAGGATAACATTCCTCTTGCAATATTACCCGAATTTGTCAATAACTTATTGGGACTTTGATCCTGACAAAATCAGGTCTGCATCCACAGCTTGTGAAGGTTTATGTCGATGAGTTACTGCTATTGAAAAGTATGACATTGTTGCTCGTGTGGTAGCACCTAAAAAGCAAGCTTTAGCAACTGCCGAAGCTTCTTATTCCAAAGCCATACAAGCGTTGGAAAATAATAGGCACAATTAGCCGAAGTTCAAGCAAAGTGAAACATTTTTCAAGGAGTTTAGTTGCGGGAAGTTGTTTCCATGGATCATTTCTAGGGGTGATTGAGTTCTCCATTAATTGTCAAAGATTTTATATTGGGCATCAAATGCAGAATGGAGATCAACAAGTTTGAGGGAGAAAAATATCTTTCGGCTGCACCCGTTGCTCTGTTTCCTATGAAAAACTGGGTGTCGCAATCGATGGCTAAAGGTTCTTCATCTGTTCATTACTTTGACAAAATATTACTATATTATGTTTCATTTATTGATTGTCGTGTTTTTTCCATCCCATGCAGTTTATCTGCTATTCATTTTAAATCCCACTGATATTCCCAAAAAACGGTCATCCATTACGGTGTAATATATACGTTTTAAACAATTTATCAACAAGTTTACATGCTTATATGATGGTTATGAACGTTTCAATTTGTGTAGTGAGAAAATGAGATGAATAGTAAACCTGGTAACACAGGATTGTAACGAACTAGCAATTGAGAGGATATAAAACAAAACTGGTGACATTTGACACTTCAGATAACATCCAAGATAAGCGCACATGTCATGGTTGTTGGTCTTTACTAATATTGCACTAAGATGGCGAATTCGAAACGCATAAAAAGAGATGCCTATCTAAAATGCATAGAAAGGGATGCCGTAATTGAAATTTATAAAAAGAGATTACGTATTTGAAATGCATAGCAAGAGATTCCCTACTTAAAGTGCATGCGCTATACCTGATGCTTGCAAACGGAAAGGTTATCATGATACTTGACCCTGAAGATAACAATGGAGATATATGTGCATAGTACCGTTGATCTTCTCTCGTGATTAGCTTTCGAAAAATATGCTACACAGCTAACATGCTAGCATAAAATCGTCGAGTGACAGAAATTGAAACATAAAAAATGCGACGTTAAAACAAGTGATTTATCAAAACAAAATTACACAGTACATTTAAATATTGCAATGGTCAACTAAAAACACCTCGATGTAGGTAGTAAAAATTAGCAAAAGCAAAAAATTGCTAGTTAATAAAGTACAAAAAATTGGCTTTGATGAAACATTTTTTAAAAGTGTTCTTATTGCTGTGGTTGTGTTGTGCTATAAGAAATCGCCATCGTTTAGACAAAGCAAAGTCAAGCAATGTTACAGGACTCATGAGCCCAAAATCTTGCCCATTAAAACTTTAAATGGTACACTGGATTTTATGGAGGATTATTTGTGTTGAGTTAAAGTACAAAAGTATTACATTACCCCTTTCGATCATAAGACATTTAATCAGACTTGGGCATAATAACATAAACATGAAGAAGTTATACCTTTGGAAGTAAATAAGAAAATTATATGAAGAGGTGATGATTATGTTTTGCCTTAAATATTACTGAAATCAAGTCAATATTTTGTTAGGTCTTTACATTTCTAACTGGCGCGGATCATTTCTGTCAGACATTCTGTCTGTAAACATAAATCAAATTATTCTTACATTTATATATTTGGTTTAACTGTTATTCATAAACAAATCTATTATTTTTACATATCAAGAGTATGTATATACTTGATCAAATTTCATGTGGTGAATGAACAAAGAAATGAATGTTTTAGGCACATTCAACATTATATTTAAGTAATATAATAAGCACATGTCAAAACACGAAATTGAAACATTATACTTCACAAACCGTTTAGTGTGGTACATAACCATAATCTAAGGCTATGTTAAGGTGAACTATATATGTGAAAGACAAAAAAGTTAAAGGAAAATTTTCATGGATTGAACTAGATGTGAATTTTGTTCACTCATTCATTCAACACTAAAACTCATGTGATACCCATCCAACTCCAACATATATACAGACAGTGATACCTCAAAGCTAAAGAAGGAATATGCATGTTTACGCATTTACTTAATCACATATATGATAAATGGACATCTTCCAGATACTAATGGTTTGGCTAGACTCCTTCAAACACGATGATATTGGATTCATGGAATTCAAATAAAGCTCTGGATCAGCGAATCTGACCTGTGGTGAAATTCAGTTTGACGGTTTACGTCATCCAAACTAAAAATGGATAAGTTACAAAAGTTATTTTTCAGATGTGTAAAGAAGGACATTCATTTGCTAACTGACACAATCTTCTGTTGCTTTTTAGCAGGACCCTGCCTACCTGCAATACAACATAAATGTATTAATAAATAACAAGCCACTTAACCAACAACATGATGGTTGTGTTTCAAAATAAATCTGTTATTATCAACGTACTACTTTGTCGATGTGTATTCATTATATGGATTTTCATTCGGACGTATGGAGACCCACTCTTTTTTCCATAGTACTTTGTGATAAATATACGGTGTGTACAACGACTACATTGCAAATAGTCTCCACCATGGGGAAATGTTCCTCTATAGATCTTAATCCCTTGGAATACCACTATTCGTCTTTGGGATCCCGTGGCAATGCTAATAGGTGTGGGTGGTGCAGTAGAATCATTGCCCTCAATCTCAATGTCATTTGCATCTGGAGATGCACAGCTAAAACAACAACAAGTTTCCATTATTATAAAACAAAACAAAAGTCACCATCTTTCTTAATTTAAAATAAAAGTTTCCGTTCCTTACCTAGTTTCGTGTATCACAATGGAAGTTTTGATGCCCCCACGAACGTTTGATATAACTAGAGTGCAGTTCCGTTCACCATAATGAACATTGGGAACCAGTGCTAAATCTTCAGCTGCACTTACGTTCTGGCCAGGATTACTCTGTGAATCTTCGTCCTGAAAACTTCCATTTTCGTCTGAATTTTCTGCAGATTCTTCAATGTTTACGTTAGTGTCCATTGAATCCATAGCCATGTCTTCGTCTTCGTAATGAGGTTGCGTACTCTCCAGATCATTGCTCTTTGAGGATCCCGCAAATGAAGAAGACTGATTCTTGAGATTTTCATCCTGCATGTGGTTATCATTTGGTGCTTCCACCTCCGAGGATTGAACTAGAACCTTTTTTCGTAAATTTTTCTGCACTATCAATTTCTTTCGATGAACTGAAAAATAAAACCATTTCAAAATTTAGGTCTTATAATGCGTAATGATATGATAATGCATTGTTTGAGGACTAAACTATAACAGGGTAAATGAGTTTTCCAATACAGATCTGTTAAACCCTGTATTCTTATTCAAAGAATTAATTAAGTATGGCTCCTAACATGCAGCATTTCAAAAGCACTATGTTGTACTAGTTTGTACACCTGTACACATAAGAAGGGTCGATTTGATAATTGAAAATATGGTTTTTCATGTACTCGAACTTTGTAATTACGTGCATTAAAAATAAAATTAGTTGATCATATTAGCAGGCTTAGTAAATATTGAAAGCGAATAAATGCTTAGAATTAAACATCCATACACTAAATTAAAATGCCAGCATCATCGAATGTCAATGGGAATTATATTTCTGCTGACCTTCCAATATCATGTCCCGGAGCTTGGAAAATCTCTGTTGATCCATCAGTGCAGCTGAAGATGACATGGGTTGCAAGTGATTGTTGGGGTGGATTATTTCTGCGTCAGCAACAAATCTTTCGATAGTAGTAATAGCTCTAGCAATTCTGGCTTTTGCATCCTCTATAATATTTTGACACTCAAGAATTTCATCCACTGGTTCAACACACGTGTCACAGAATGGAAATTTAACTCGCGTGAACTCGCTTGGTAGTTGCTTATGATCCAACTTCATGTGATCGCATAAGTTGGTGACCAGTTGCTTAAGGGTTTCAGTATCAAGAGTGCCATCTTCACGCAATGCAACTATGAAACGGACAGGATCCAAACACAACAAGCAGGATGTTTTTACTTTTTCTGGAAAAGTCTTCTTCTTTGTAGGAGCTACCCCATTGACAGCAGCATTGTTCGTTAAATTAGAACGAGGGGGAGCAGGGACTATTCCTTCTCCAGAAACTGCAGAGGAATAAGATCGCGGTTGTGACACGATGTTCGGCCTAGTTCCAGTCCCACTTACAGTGTCTGTTGAGCACGCTACACTCCTTGCCATCAAGGTCTTTGATGCCGGACCTGGCACCTTTCGAACAGGCCCAGATGCACTCCCGCCCCCTCGCCCTGCGTGCATTCGATTGTCCATACTACTGAATACGATTCAGCGTTTAGTCAATCTGTAGAAACAGAAAAATATCGATAATTAATATTAAGCACTTGTTGAATGGCGAATTTGAAATTTACAATAAATTACGAAGTAGTTCTTCTTATATATTTTGATGGTATATGAATTCCCTTATCACCTAAGTGACCTACATTCTACTTTTCCTACAGTTAGAGTTATGGCGGTCAATACGCCTACCATGGCAGTTGAATTCTGATGCCATCAGGTAGCACAATCAACCGTCTGGTAGCACTTAGGTGCTGCCATTAACATTAGTAGGGTTACAAATGTAGCAGAATACTGCTGCCAGGCCGTTTTCATGTGGTCGAATGTATTTTATTGAAAAACGGAGATTGTCATTAGAAAGAGCATACCTTAATTGCTCAGGATGCATTTACTTGACCTTCTTCGACCAAATATACACGATTTATTAGGAAAACAAGGTTTCAATCTAAATACATTACAAGGATGCCAAGAAAGGTTTCAGAATTTTTTAAGTAGTGCGTGGTTGCACTATAAATGTTTGACAGTGAAGTTTATATTGTAAATGTCATTCAATTAGACTTGTTTTTCATTATGTAATGAAATGAAATGCAGCGAGTATAGAATGACACATCATATCTGTTTCCGAAATAAACTAACAATCAAAAACTTTGAAACAGTACTGCTTACTGTATTAAAAACGATTACTACTTACTTGGCTTGGTACAGAAGTGTTTTTTCTCGAATCAAACCCAATGCCCAATATGCTGAAACGCAGCTGACTAAACTAAAAGACTACTGATCCTGGACAGAGCACAAGAGTAAACCTCTCCTAGAGACCGTAGAATCCACACTGTCCGTCTCCTCGTCCTTCCACCTCCTCTACTTGTATCTTCACTCTTACTCAAAAGTGCACTAAATACATAGTACGGATACGGAAGGTATCCCCTAAGCAAACAGATATGAGACGGGTGCAGAAAGCATACGCTCATCATAGCACAACAATATACCCAAACAAACGTCTACATATTATCATATTATGTATAGCAGCTCCGCTGCACTTTACCATACCTGCTCTGAAAAAAATGTGGTGTTCATAAGCCTGAATTGGCTCTCATACTAATAATATGCTGTACCTCTTGGCACTTAAAAATTAAAACTCGCGATGGACCCAAAATTGGTGGATGATTGTAATGTTAATGTAACGCATGTTCCTATATCCTGAAACATTGTATAATGTGTGACAAAGCGAGACCTTGCAGTGAAATTTTATGTGTAAAGGAAATATATATTTACTCTGTCCAAGCTTTATTACAAACGGACATAAACCTAAGTTAACTTTGCTTTCTTTCTATCAACGCCTTGAGAAAAGGTTGCTCCGTAGTGTTCTTTCTTCCTTCAAAATCTTTATGATTGTTGAATGTTAAAACAATATTTCAAGAGTTTATAATTTTGGCTAAATCCGTATTGAATATTTTTATTACACAGCTAAATCAAAATCCAAACGTTGCCCCAATGGCCCAATCCGAAAGAAAATGTGGTGTCTTTAATAATGGATTGTGCTAATATAAAAAAAACAATCATGAACTGTTTCTCAAAATCCATTCACTTAATTGAAACCACAAGAATTTCTACATTATTACGACATGATGAACAAAATTTACATAGATCATGACAATAAATGGGCTAATAGCCAAAACCCTCATGAAAACTCACTTTAAGTACACCTTCACTACATCCTGCTTCCTGCTAAAGAATATGACTCAAGCAGAGATGTTAGTAATTCAAATTACTGTAATATAATTTGTAATAAAATTACAAATTACATAATTTGTAATTTGTAATTTTGGTGTGCTGGGGGTTACAAAGTAATTTGTAATTTGTAATTTTGGTATGCTTGGACTTACAAAGTAATGTGTAATTTGTAATTTTGACACCCGAAATTTCAAATGTAATTTGTAATAAAACTACTTTCTTCAAAATCTGTTTAAAAAGTGCAAAATCTAATGAAAATTGCTCAAAAACCACCCATTAAATCATGCAAAATTAAATTTTTGGGGTAAATCGGTATGTTTTTGCTAAGTTTGGGACAAAATGACTGTTTTGGGATCCATTTTCAAAGACTAGTTTCGACATTAAGGACAAAAAATGGGATTCTTACTGTTTTTGCATGGGATGAAATTTGTAATTTTTGAAAGTAATTTGTAATTTCTAAAATCATTTTTAAGGAAAGTAATTTGTAATATGTAATTTTGACCCTCAAATTAAATGAAAGTAATTTGTAATTTGTAATTTTGACCCTCAAATTAAATGAAAGTAATTTGTAATTTGTAATTTTGGCCCTCAAATTAAACGAAAGTAATTTGTAATTTGTAATTTTTGCATGGACGAATGTAATTTTAACATCTCTGGACTCAAGCTGAAGACTTGGAAGGAGAGAATTTGCCTTTCATTGATCTGACATTCATTTTACATTTCTAAGATTTTAATAATGGCAAGAATTTTTAGTAGTAATATATTTTCTGACGTATACTACATAATGTAAAAGTTATCAACACTATTATGTATCATGAAAATTACCTATACTTCTGCTGGATGATATAAGATGGTATATTACATACATACATATAGGTAAAGAATAGAGAATTATTTCGGAAAACTTTTACGCAAAACACTTTATGCTTTTCTATAATACTAATTATAATGTTTAATCAAAGAACAAATGTATATACTCTTGCAATTTTTCCATCAATGGACTTCAACTCTGCTAATCTCTCCGTTTGCATTTGTATCCAGTTCTTTTTTTACCTTCCAAACCATCCAAACGACAAAGATCTGAAGCAGAATGGCAGCCGTGACAGGCAACAGGATAACATCAAATATTTCAATTTCCATTGCCACGCATGCAATTCGATAAAATCCAACAAACTCCACGCACAGACTGAAGCTCCGCCACCAAAGCCATTCGTTATAGCCAGCCACGTCACCCTTAAAATTATAGAAAAGAATGGTTTGAGAAATCTAATTAACCAAAGTGGTTGTGGGGATATGACCAGAGGTAGTCGTGGATCTTGGCTGAAAGTGCTTTTCTAGGAATTGTTCAGTTCGTTTCAAGGAGAAGTCAGTAGTTAGTTATCTGAGGGACATAGAGGAGAGAAGTAGTAAGGAAAAGTGGATGTTCTATTAGTTAATACTTTTGCATTAGAATTGAATTAGAAACTTATGAAGTAATACTTGATTTCAGCACTTTCATTAGCAGTGTACACTTTTCACTCGTCGTACTGGTAAGTTGTTGACTGATTGATTTGTTGATGGTGTCGTGGAGTCTGTGGGCTTATAATTTGTTTTTAGCATGTTTGATTTGCAAGGATATTTAAGTAATGATTGCCAGTTGTTCACTTGTTGATAGGATTTTTATTGTTTGTTTGCTACAGAAAAATTATTTGTCAACCGCCAGCCAGCAAGCATAATAATGCCTCCTGCACGTAAGAGCGCTGTCAAGACCGAGGACTTTCCGGGGGATGAAGAGGAAACGAACAAGAGTCGCAAGCGTGGCAAGAAAGGGAAAGATGGAAACGACGATGAGCCATTGAAATTGGACGGGCTGCAGGAGAATGAGCAAATTGATCCACCCGACTGGACTGCGCCTAATTATAAGGATAAGGTATAGTATTGGTACGGTTGGCAATAAGCGGGCAGCTTAAATGCCTTCCTTATTGTCTTGTAATCATTCAATTATTGTGAGTGTTTTTATTTTTACTGTAAGAAATTTTGAAAGATAATGATAATTTGTCGAAGTAATATATATTTGAATTATACAGATTAATTTTTTTGGAACTTACGATTAGTAAGACTTCATGTTCCTTCCTATAATATAGGAAGGTCTGTTAGGAATAAATTCTGGATTTATGTCCTCTACAATTGCCGCTTTCCTAATTATGAAAATAGTCATTATAAAGGAGATTTTTTAAATCTTTTAAATCATTAACTGTAGACTCAAATCAATTTTATTTACACGAATAAATGTGTTAAGATATTATAGGTAATTTCATCTTGTTGTAGAAGCGCAGTTGTAATAACTTAAGTTGCATCAAGATTTTATATAAGCTTGTGTACCTACAAATGGATTCTAGTTCAGCATAATGCAAATACTCGTTTTAAGTAGCGAATGATTTTGATTAGCGACTGATACACACAAAACGCTGTACGCTGTATGTACGCTTAAACACTAAAACTGTTAGAAATGATTACTTAATCGTAAGCCGTTTGAAGTAAATAATTGTGAGAATATAAGAGTATAAAAGTAATAGTTATTTCACAAACTTTATAGAAAATTTGATGCATTAAATGAGATGAAGACATAAAATAAATACACAAATTAAACCTTTTTTTAAGTTTACTGATTCTATATTTTTTCTTTTATTCTCATGTGGTAAAAATTGGAAGCTTGACATGTAGGTTATAATATTTTTCATTTTGTTTTTAAAATGAGTCTTACGTTATTATTGCCTAAGTTAAGCATTGATGAATGGAGGTATGTCACATATGGCATGCAAGATTTGAAGAACAGCATCGGTTAGTTTCAAACATCAATTCACTCACTCACTCACACAATACTAAAATTGATTGTATATCTGACATGATTACGTTACTTTACATTGTAAAAAAGATTTATATTAATGTAGTAAGTAAGAAGTAAAACCAGTTTTTGTAATCAATTGACTTAAAAATTGTTAATACTAAATGATGCCACCGTACAACTGTCAACCTAGCTATATATATGTTATATAATATATGATACTTTATGCAAATAAACTATCATATTAAAACAAACTACATTATAATTTTTATGTTATATTAGCATCTAAAATGCGAATCTAAAATATATATTACTCATCATTATCCATCTTTTTTTGTAAAATGTATTTTTATAAAACTTAAAATAATAACCTTAGATAGATCATTTTGGTAGCACATTCTCACCACACAGCAGCGGTAGCATCATCATCATTCAAAACACTTTAATTATTTTTTTTCATTCTTAACTGTTTTTGCATAGCTCACTACATGACGCGTGAGTCTGAAGTAGTTACAACTTATATAGAGCATTATGTTATGCAATCTCATATTTAAAATAATTAAAAATACAATTCTTTCTTCTTACTTGTTCTACAAAAAGGGAGAGAGACTCTCACGAAGAGTTTAATATTCGATACAGTATAATACAGAGGAAGAAATCTTGTACAAAGTAAGCAATTATTGAATTACCATTTACATTTCTTAGCACATTTGAGAATTTTTTAAGAAAAAACTATTCCTAAGGATAAGAGCATGAGCACATTTAAATCGATGACACATTCAATAAAAATTATTCGTTTTCATTGCATATTCTAAGTTTGTTTTTAAAAAAGCTGGAGAGATGGAAATTTCTTTATATTTTTTTACAAAACTTGTTTAAAGCTAATGGGGTGGAGATTAACCAAAAGGATGCTGTTGAAGCTGGAGCTGCTCAGTCATTCTTGACTACTCTACTTGATTTTGGGGCTAATCCTAAAGCGGCTAATAATAAACACGAGACTGTGTTACATCATGCTGCTAAACATGGGAATCTTGCTGCGTTATATCTATTCATCTCTTTAGGATGTGATGTCAAGGCGAGGAATGTTGATAATGATACTCCATTACATGCTGCTATGAATGGGAAGAATCAGCATGAGATCATTTTGAGTCTCTTGAAACATGGGGCTGATGTTAATGCCATGAATTCTAGCTGCAATAAACCTACTGATGATCAGAATATTCAGTACATCTACGACTCTTTTCATTCTGGGGGGCGGTGAATGGGAAATGGGGATATGTGCCGGTTTACTGGATCTGGAGCAGCAAAGAATATCAAGTTTATATTTCTTTGCTGGAGCAGCTTATATTGAAAATATGTAGATTATTCTCATCTGCGCAAATAACTTTTGGGGGAGTCGTTACCGTGGTTATGCAAATGCATTTCCGTGGATCTTCTCATTTACTGCCATTCCGTTCTTCTTTCTCTATTTAAATTTATTAATTTGAAATTATATCAATATAAAATATAATGTAAAAATGTTAATTGAGCATCTGATTAATCATACAAACCTTAATTTATAACCAATTAAAGCTTTCGCTCGCTAATTTTTAGAGTTTTCGAGTTTTTTCTCATATGCATATCAATGCGTTTCAGTTTTGATTCCATGATTATGAACGACTTGGAGCACATGCATCTTTATTTTTGGCAGTTGTCTAGAACAGAGCTAAATTTTTAAATTCATATATCATGAGTACCAATGTTGAGAAGGCTATCAGTAGTCCAATAGTTGTGTTGCACTTTCCGTATTTAGCCAGTAAATAAATGACATTTGTGCATAAATCATTTGTTTTCGTCGGTGATTATTATTCGACAAATGTTTTATTATTGTTAATACTCATTAGATTTGAATCTAACATGAATAAATGAACATCAAATTCCAAGGTAGACTAACAAATCACATGGTTACTTATGTTGCAAAGGTTTCCAGCAGATTGACAGTGCTTTCTTCCACTTTCCCAATTTTAGCCCGTTCCTTTGCTAAATCAATTGGCATCTTTCCTTCATTATCTGTAGCATTCACATCGGCACCATTTTCCAAGAGCTCTTTCACCACCTCATGATCAGTCATAACGTCTTCAACATACATTCTCTTCAAGAAGGCATTGTGTAAAGGAGTGTGCCCATGTATGTTTTTTGCGTTGACATCACAGCCAAGGGATAGGAACAGTTTTAAGGCAGAAGAGTTTCCAAAACACGCAGCCGCATGAAGTGGAGTCTCTAGTTTGTCATTCAAACTGGTCCAGTCCGCACCAAAAGTGAACAAGGTTTGAAGAAACTCGGCAGTTCTTCCTCCAAATATTGCGTTATCCACCACAGAGTTTCCATCAATATCACGTCCATTGAAATCAAGGTGGTGTTTTACGAATATTTCCAAGGTGGAGTAAAGAGGTTCAAAGTTGTATACTGCGCAATGTAGATGTAAATGATTACGATTAGTAACCATTTTCATAGAGTTTGTTCGATTTGTAGAATCAAAGTACTCGATTAGTTCAGCATATAACGAGGGAGTGAGAAAACATGGAGCACAGTGGAGGAACGTGAAACCATCACCCTTTTCCACCGCATCTGGATCTGCACCACTCTCTATCAAAAGTTTGATTATTTCCATCATCTTCGGTGGAAGAGGTATCTGTGTCACTGCATAATGGAGTGGTGTGTTATCATTAGAATCCCTCGCATTAACATCCGCCTTGTGGCCAATAAGCAACCGAATCAATTCCAGTTGTTTGTCGCCGTGATTGAAAAGTGCTTGATGAAGAGGAGTGCGGTTATCTGGGTCTTTGCAATTGTTCCTTTTAGCATTGACATCAGCGCCATGCTTGATCAGCTCATCGTTGATAACTACCGGATTTATGTTTTTTGATGAAACTGCTTCATGTAACAGGGTGTTTTCATATATATCCTTAGCATTGACATCACAGCCAAGCGAAATGAACATTTTCAGTGCTTCCAAGTTGGAGTAATAAGCAGCCACATGGAGTGGATTCTCATGGTTCTTGTTTAATATAGTCCAATCAGCTCCAAAACTAATTAGTGTGTTTAGAAATGATGCTGATCTGCCTCCTTCAATTGCGATAAATAACACCGAATTCCCAATCTTAGTTACCGCGTTGAAATCAAGCCCATGTTTATTGAAAATCTCAAGAGTTGTGTGAAGGGGTTCCAAAAACAGAACTGCGCGATGTAGATGTGTTAAATTATAGTTATCAGCCATTTTCAAAGAGTCTGCCCTGCTTGTAGAATCAAAGTACTCGATTAGTTCAGCATGTAAATCTGGAGTGAAGGTTTGAGGAGCAATGTGGAGGAACGTGCGTCCATTTTTATCCACCACATCTGGATCAGCGCCATTCTCAATCAAAAGTTTGATTATATCAATCACATTTGGTGGAAGAGGTATCTGTGTAACTGCATAATGGAGTGGAGTGTAATTGTAATGTTTAGAATTCCTCGCATTAACATCTGCCTTATGGTCAATAAGAAATCGAATCAATTCCATGTGAATTAGAACTGCTAAATGAAGAGGAGTGCGGTTCTCTTTATTTCTAGAGTGCACGAGTCCCTGATTAGTGCCAAGTATAAAACCGATAATCTTTAATTTATCATCAACCATAGAACCAGCGCCTTTGAAAGTATTTATACAATCATGAATGATGGTTGTAAAAAAGGGATCGAAAAGCAGGCTTGATAGCCTTTGACCTTTCACCAAATACTGAACATCGTCATAGTCGATATTAATCAGGGCATCTCGCAGCAAAGATTTGACTTGATCCGACTTGAGTGTTTCAGTCATTATTAAATCATACGGTTCAGTTTGGTTAGTTTCTTGTAGGGCTGTCATGAATTCTTGTAAGTCAGGCTTCCTTCTTAACAAAATACCATATAGTATTGATGCTTGCGTTCTACTGTCAGTCTCAGTGCTCTAAAATAAATAAAAATAATATGTTAAAACAGGATTAAACAAATTTGATTATGAATATTTCTTATAAAAGCATATACCAGCTCCTCTTCGTCATTTTCTGTAAGAGTACCTCTCTCCGTCAACTTATCAAGCAAGATCTTGTTACAAATTGTCTTCTCAGCAAGCTTCTTCATGTTCCTATCAATAATTTCCATCTGCAACTTCCGGAACCTTGAATTCACATTTTTTAGAGCTGCGAATTCTTCTGCACCGTGTTCTTTCAGAAACTGTATCGTGCGGTCTTGGATTGTTCCGTTCTTGTGCCTTTGCAGAGCGTATGTAAATGGAGTGTACTTATTGATTGTAATGGCGTTTACATCAGCTCCATGCTCTATAAGCCTTACAGGCCCCTTGCCCTTTTCCCCTCTTGCCCTTTGAGTACCATTTGCCATTTTTTCCTCTTGCCCTTTGTGCTACTTGCTCTTTTGACTACTTGCCCGTTTGCTACTTGCCCTTCGACCACCTTGCCCCTTCAACAACTTGCCCTTCAGGGTATTTTCCCTCAACCATGCCTTTATGGCCTTACAAATATTATCTTGACGATGGTGATCAGTGTTCGGACTTTGCCAGCAATATTACTATTCGACACTATTCAATTTAGTAATCCACTGGCAATTATGTAGGCATCAAATAAATTAGACTACCTTACATAGTTTGTTTTTATATATTCTTCGAATTCAAAAAACCAGTACTACCAGTTGAATCAGCATGTCAATCAAGATGCAAGGCAAAAGTTGTATTCATGACAGAAAAGTGATCGCATACCAGGTGAGGCATTTACTTCATATTTCATGAACCCGCCATCCAAAATATTTTCGAAACTGCCGTGTGCAAATAACCCGAATTAATTATTCCAGTTACCCGATATACAGTAGAAACCACCGCTGTATGGTATTGGCGTTGTGCAACTTGAACCATAGCATTACCGCCGGCATTTCTATGGTTCCGAGTTATTGACTTAGCAAGCAGTAGCCGACTCCATACAGCGGTGATTTCTACTGTATGTGTGTTGTCCGTAGTAATAGCAAGTTTGCGGATAGCTTGCACTACAATGACATGCGACATGAAAGGAACATGAGTATTTGCTTGGTTGCATGACGAGACATGAATATGTTTAAATGAATTACATGATCCTGTAAAATCTCAATTTTATAAAAGTGGAATTCAGATTTAGAAAGTTTAAACTATTTAATGTTGCAAGAGATATCAATATAAAGAACATACAACTTATAATTGGCTATTATTACAGGCATAAATTATATTTTTAAAGGCCCTTGATCAAGTTTTGGGGTATTATAATAACCCAGTTGAAGGTACTTAGTTCTTTAAAGGTTATTTGTGGTTTGAAACAGTTGAATTTTAATTTAAAAGAGTATTATTAGAAATACTACTGTGAAATGTAGAGGGAAGTGATAGGCTTATTCCTCTTTATCCCTTCAACAAACATTGAAAGGACAACTAAGAACCTTTCGGACGTATTTTTCATTACATTTACATGACATGATTTATTTACTACCTGAAGAGCAAGTTGTTTAAGGGGCAAGTTGGTTGAAGGGCAAGTAGTAAAAAGAGCAAGTTGGTCGAAGGGCAAGTAGTAAAAAGGGCATGTAGTCAAAAGAGCAAGTGGTAAAAAGGGCAAGTGGTCAAAAGAGCAAGTAGTCAAAAGGGCAAGTAGCACAAAGGGCAAGAGGAAAAAAGGGCAAATGGTACTCGAAGGGCAAGAGGGAAAAAGGGCAAGGGGCCTAGAAGCAAAGTCAACTTCAGAAAAAGAGAAGAGCTTAACGGTGGTGTCCATGATTTCAAGGTACTTGACTGCCGTGTGGAGAGGCGTGCCGTTGTCGTCACTCTTTTCATGGAGTAGTTGTGAGTACCCACGTGCATTAATGTAGTTTACCAATTGATGATACTCCTCTGGTGTCATGTAATACGCGCTTAAGTGTAGGATATTTTGAGAACTCGCATCAGAAGCATAAACATCAGCTCCCAAGTTGACCAGGTGCATGAGTAAATTAATGTTGATGTTTGGAACCAGTAGTGGAGTTGCATATACATATGTTTCTTTAATCAAATTGGGCTGAACATTCATGATACACTCGATCATTTGTTTCTTTTCCTCAATCTCAACCTCTTGTTCGTATTCGTGTGTGTCAATCACGCAGAAATGTAGTATATTGTTTAACATAGGTTCGAAGAGGAGTTGTTTGAAACCAAAGTTGGTGAGTAGGTATTGGAATATGCTTGCATTTCCTCGCAATGCAGCGACATGTAGCAATGTGACTGTGTTTATATGCCCAGTTTTGTCGTTTCTCAATTCTAAAGTGATGTCTTGTAGTTTTTCATTTGCTTCTTTAAGGTAAGCTTGTGCAACCAGCTCGACCGTTTCAACCTCGGAATACATGACTGCAAGCACAACAATGTGCTTTGATACAAGTTGTTGGGCATGGTCAAGCAGTTTTCTGTGATTTCCAAGCACACACGCATGGACGCATTTGGTCATGAAGTCGTTATTTAGATTCTGAGTTTGAAATGATTCTATCTCGATGGTAGGATCCAAGTCAGGAAAGTTCTTGGTCCTAACAAATGTTAATTGAAGGAGTGAATTTTAAGATTGAGGAATTAATTGATTGTACAACCAAGTTGTATCAACATCATCATTCAAATGGTACTCTATGAATTCGAAAAGCATGTCATCTGAGAATCTGAAAGTTTTGATTTTTTCTGAAGAGTAAACGGATTTCTCCCACCACTTGTGTGATAACTTAATTTTATGAGGTTGAAAGCAGTCGGAGAATATTGTTTTCCTTATCTCATCCACATTTACATTCTCAAGTTGATTTCCATGGATGACTACCTCCGCGATGAAATACCATGCTAGTGTGTGATTGTGGAACACCAGCGAGCCTTCCTGTTTCTCTAACAGACCCCTTTCTACAAATCTGACCATTGTGTTACTGTCAATGTCTGCATTCAATTCCGGAAAAAGAGTTTTAACGGCGACCGTTTGGAGTAGCTTCCTCTCGTCTGATGAGCATTCAAGGTGTTTGACTATATCTTCAACAATTTGAACGATGTGGTTAGAGAATGGTGGTTTGTAGGTGGCTTCTTCAGTGGCTGTAGAATCTTGTTCAATCAGTTGATGGTATAATTTTCTTATCTCATAAAATTCAAGTGAATCTTGAATGTTAAAAATCTGGAGCATGAGCGGTTGTACCTCAGCAACGTTGAAGGGGTAATGCAGGATCTCTCCCCGCTTCTTCTCAAGACGCAAAGAAAGATTGAGGAAAACAATGCCAGATGAGCAGTTGCAAGAAGGAAAGTCTCCACAAAGAAATTTTTCTTCAAAAAACCTGTGGATTTGCTTATGAGATCCCTTGGATCTAAGCAATTTGAACCTGCCCTTATGATACTCAATCAGATGCACGTTAGAGTCAGTGCTTGTGCATACTTTCCGAAACTGGTTAATTTCTTCAAGTACCAAGTAGTCAAGCTTGTGAATATCCTCTCCAAAACTTCCAATCTTCTGTCCATACTTAGCAACCTTACTCAGTTCCTCTAAATTGATTCCCACCAATGCTAGTTTATCAAGGATGAAGTAATGGAATATTGTTATTGATAAATATGTGCTACTATCAGTTTCATGACCAATACTTAACTTAGCGATTCCAAAAAAGGCATTAGCTGTAAGCTCTTCATGCACACTCCAAATTCTTCCTATAATGAACTCTGGACTCCCAAACAACTGCGCAATATTGTAGAGACCCCCATCACGACGAAACCAGATTTTGTCAATGTAAAATGTTGATATATCGTCCCAGGTGAAAGTATCTTGTTCGTAGTTTCCTTTTCTAGTTATTGTGCTGCAAATGCAGAGCACCCTGCTCCTCATCCTCACCAAAATATTGAATAGCTCATCTGTCAATACCTCACATTTGACAATGATCCAGTCTTCTTGTGTTTGGTTAGCTAGGTCATCTTCCTCTATTACCTTTAGGTCTTTACTGATGTTGTCATGAATCCTCTTGATAGATAGGTCATCGTTGCTTGTTTGCAAAATAAACACCCGCAAGTAGTCAGATTTTATGAATTCATCAACCCCAGTAGGTAATTTGGCGAATATAATTGAACGCCATTTCTTTTTAGCTTCTTTCAGACATTCAATTAAAATGTTTAACGCATCATATTGTTTATCAGCTACGAGAATCATGAATACCCGTTCAAAGGATCCATCTTTCTCTTTGACCACCTCATAAAATAGTTGTCCTTTCTTCAACTCTTCAAAAAGTCCACAAGACTTGGCTTTCTCCTGCAAACTAGTTCTAATTATTGTTTTTTTAATTATCCTGGGCATTATTTTTTGCACACCCTCCCAATCCCACAGGTTCTGAGTGAATTGAAATTCAGCTTCCCCACCTCTCCCTATCAAATACTCAAGCATGTTTGCATAATCTTGTTCAAGCTCCCATGTGCGAAGCGAAAATGTATTGAAGAGTACATGTGTCAAAACCTTTGATGCAAGTTGTTTAAAGAGTATGAGCCCCCGCTTTTCCATTGCCTGGATCACATCCGAGCTGAGCCCTTTCCCTTCAGCAAAAGCTTTATCAAAGGGTGTCATATTCATTTCATCCTTTGCCATCACGTCAGCCCCTTTGTTGATGAGCAGCATCTGCAAGGATTTATATGATTCAGACCTTCCCAGCACTGCATAATGTAGGGGTGTACAAGCACTTATGTCTTCAGAATTAATATCCACCTCATAATTTTCAAGAAAGAGTTGGAGTGCTTCATAGTTTCCATGGAGAGCGCAGATATGCAGTACACCCTGTCCTTTTAAATTAATATGCTTCCAATTAGCTCCGAGTTCAATCATTAAATGAATATGGCTCGGTGACTTCCATCCAGCAATTGTAAAGAAAAGCAAAGAGTCCCCTTGTTTATCGACCGCATTGAAATCAGCTCCAACAGAATGGAAAATCCGCACGCTTTCTTCTAACAGAAAAATGTTTCTTATAGCATACTGTAAAGGAGTTACGTTTTTATCATTTGCCGTATTGAAATGTTGAAAGTCATGTTCTTGAAGACCCAGCAAAATCTGATGATATGATTCAGGGGAGATGATATAATCAGTAATATAGTTCTTCATTGCAGCGACTCGATGAAGTAAATTGTTATTCTCCTCGTCCTTCACGTTGACATCAGCTCCTTGTTGTATTAGACATTCTACCAATTCCAAAGGAGTGCCATCCTGAAGCAAAGGAGTGATGCCATCACTAAGCGGTTCATCTGACCAAAGTTTATATTTCTCCATTAACAGCCTGATTATGTTTTTCTTGTCATTTAAAGTGGAGTTTGAATCCCCCACACTGTTGTGCACGCAAAAGTGGATTAAATACTCTAATTTGTGATATTGACCTTCAAATTTATTGAGAAGGTACTCCACCATTTGATAGTGACGCCGCTTCACAGCAACATGCAACGGTGTGATCATAAATGGGAGTGATACACTAGATAATTGAGTAATCAAGAATTTCATGGAGCACACGTCCACTCCCGAGCAGAATGTCTTGATCATCTCCACGCTAGAGTTTTTAGCAGTTACGATGAGTAGGTCGCTTATTTTGTTGTTTTCTGTTTTTATGATGACATCCTCTCCAAAAAACGACGCTACGAATGCTGGAATGTGTGGGTAGTCGTGATATGCAGAAGCAGTAAATATCGGTGCTACTTGGTTGTAAAGATTTGAATTCATGATTGAAGGCACGCTTACGCTGCTTTTCTTCTTTTTCTGTTTTTGTGCAAATCCGTTTATGAAGTAGCAAATGACGGGGAAGTTGAATTCAAAGGATTTCACTCCTTGCAGGTCTTCGAATAGGTGTTGATACGTTCGTTTACTTGCTATAAAATTGTTTAAAAACCAATAAAGCTCATTAGGTTTGGTGCAAAGTACTTGCGACAAAATGAATTCCCTTGAATCCAAGCCAACTTCAATTGCAAACCACGCAACAAGGTACTCCGCGAATGTGCGATGGACAAACCGGAAAAGACCCGACTGAACATCTTCAACAATCCCAAGACTATAGAGTTGTTCTGTTCCAATATCTTTTGATTCATCTGATAATTGCACCTGATCAACATGTTCAGGAAATAGCGTATCCAAAGCATGATACATATGCGCAAGTTTGACTAATTCGAATTGGTTACTAAAATCTTTCTCATCCGAGAGATTTTTCGTGAGCCTCATATTCATATGCATTTCATACATGTCAAACATAGAAGTGATAACAGCCATGTTGACTGAATCTTTATGAGCCTCATAATTATTAATATCTGAACACCTAATTGCATGATCAGTGTAAACCTCAGCGAGGAGCCTGCATTGCAGCGGTATCCCTGCAATCTTCCTTTCAAAATCAGTCATTTTAGTGTTCAATGTTTTCAAGCATGCTGTTGCAAATTGTTGGAGTGAGTCATTATCCGTTGCTCCCTTCATGATCCAAAACTTGATGATAAACTCGATCTGATTTTGATGCTGAAAGGGCTGGATGGTGTGTCCAAGGACATGTAGAGTGTTCTCGAGCGCCTCCTTCATATGCAGTCTTGTGGCTACGAAAACCCGAGCTGATTTCAATGCCACAGCAACTGTTAAAATCTGCTCAGCGAAGTGAACCTGCTTCGGAAGTACTTCATCAAACCCATCGAACAGCAGCATGCAATCGGATGTTTTCAAAGCGTGAGCTACTAATTCTCTGCCATATTCATACCCGGATGACTGCTCGGCAATTAGCTTCACTAAAGACTCTGCATCAATTTCAATGTCGTCAAGCGCCTGCACCAATTCCTTGAGCACAATGAACCTGACCAGCACCGTGGGTGATTGCTTCATAATCTCATGCGCAATGCTGTGAAGGAGTACGGTCTTTCCCATGCCAGGAGAGTCGGAAATTACGACAATTTTGTTATTGCCAGAAACTAAATTATCTTCAACGAAAAATTCTTGCTCCTTTTCTACATATTTCTGCAGTGCTTCAACAGAAACAGACGATTTGACCCAAACGAAACTATTTTGTACGTATTTGATCCAGTGAACAGGCGTGGATGAAAGTTTGCAAATTTTTTCAAAATCCCCATGATGCTCTAAATGAATGAACCGCACAGTAAGTCGAAGGATTTGATTCCCAGCCACATCCGTCGCTTCCTTCTCGCCAACCAACTTGGTTAGTTCGAATTTCTCCATCCCCTCAATCAAGAACACGTCGTTGTGTTTCCCTTGCAACACCCCCGTCTCCAATCTATTCCTGCCCATAACTTTCCGTTGAATGTAGTACTCCAGCTTATCAGGGACTTGCTTGTTGACAAGCTCAGGGACCTCATTTCTTACTAATTGGGTAAGAAGTTCTTGCTCTATGTTGTCTGCTGCTGCATCACTATACACATCCTCCAGCCTAACATGTTGACCTTGGAACAGCACCATTTTCTTCCCAATCGATATGCGGTTTTGCAAAGTAACTGTGTGTACGAAAGCGAAAAATTAAATGCAAAAAATCATTACCTTTGAATCCTATCCCATATCCGCTACTCACCGGCACAATCGTGCAGTTCATTTTGTTCCAAAGCCAAGAGCAGGCTGTGAAGAGTTGCTTGGGTTGATACTTTCTCCCTCCATGATTCCAGGATTTGGTACAGTGCTTCCGGATATGTTACAGTATCAGTGGCAAGGCCATGCTGCAACTGAATCTGTTTTTCAGATGGTATGTCAAGACTTCTTGCCACGTTCAACAGTTTTCTATAAAGTATAATGGCAGAGACGGAGCTGTCAAGAATGTCTCGAACTTTCAGGAATGAACAAACTGCAAAAATAAATAGACGAATCATTCATTCATGAATCATACAATTTATAATACAGAGGGTGAAGCAGCGTATTTGATAACGCTTTGGTTTATCGATTATCTCTGCTCGTGCTTATTGTAGGTAAGTTATCAATACAAAAGCGTTTTTGCATGTAATTACAAAAGGTTTCATGTGAAAATCTTAAATCCCGAAGAATTGTGGTCAAAAGAAGTGGGCAATGTCCAATGGGAAGTTTCCAAATCGCATCAAAAACTGATTCTTCATTTCCAAAAAAGTCGTTTTTTTAGGTACCAAAAGCCAAAATATATCCATGAGGCTGGCATCACAGGATTCAACAGGTATTTTTTTATTAGAAATGACGGTGATACGGAACATTTTCTCAATTCCGTACACACACTGGGACATTAATCTGGCCGTGTTCGAAAAAAAGTTGTAAACTAAGCATTGAATGACATTTTTTGGTGAATCTTTCGGCCTAAATCGTCGTGAATAACGTCGTCGCTTCTTACGGTTTACGGATGTTTTTAATCGTTTGGATAACGATAGTTGGGATGGTAGTCCTTCCTTAGAAGTCCACGGGCTAACTTTCGCTGGCAACTGGAAGTCCTCACTTCCGGTGGTTACACTTAATAGAGGTGCCACTCTGCTGGCTTAACATACCTCACTGATTTCTTCTATGTTATGAAGAGTACGAAAGATAAGTATATTAGAAACATCATTACTAAGATACAAAAACAAATTTTTCATAGCTTTTAGTGACTTTCTTTGCTTGGAAAGCGTTTTAAGGACACTATTCACCTCTTCTGCCCGTAATTCTTCGGAATTTAAGATTTTTACACGAAACCTTTTGTAATTGCATGCAAAAACGCTTTACCTTTCGTTTACTGTATTGATAACTTGCCTACGATAAGCACGAGCAGAGATATCGTTAATCAAACGCGTTATCAATTAGGCTGCCGCACCCTCTGTATTATCACTGTTTTCAGAAATTACTACTTGTAACTTACTTTCATCTCCCACAAGAATTTCATACAACGATGTTTTAAACTTCTTTACTGGAGGTTCTTCTGACATATTTGTAGAATTATGAAATCCTATGAATTAAGGATTTTGTAGCAACTGCTCAAATTTGTTGTATACTGCCATACGAGCAGATAATGAATCAATTATAACGGCTTACAATAGTGTTTATCAAAACAACACTGATGTATATTTAATAGCTATATCTCTTAAAAACTAATTTCACCAGCAATTAGTAAATATAACCCATCTAAATGAATAATATAAGAATCAAATAAAAATTTGTTAACAAAACTCAAAAGAAGTCTCATTGCCTTTTCCAAATTTTTATTTGAGGCTGTTTATTATTGGAATCCAAGGATTTTCAAGTAGACAGAGACGGATTCGCTAAGAATATCCCGAACCTCCACAAATGAACAATCTACACAAATGACACAGTCGTCAGTGATGAATCTTGTAGCTGCTTCGCAATAATATTAACATTGTTTTCAAAAATTGTTTGTTATATACAACTTACTTTCATCTCCTACCAGAGTGCTAATTTCCATCAATGATATCTTACGTTTCTTTCATGGAGGTTCGAACATTTTTCGAGACAACGGAATGCTATGAATTTAAGTTTTTGGACCCTATTTTATTTTAATAATCTAACTACGAACAGATAATGAATATATAATAATGACTTCCATTAACGGCACGAGTTTTATTTATAAACCTATCTTTAAAAAAATTAAAATGATTAAAATTCAATATATTTGACAAGCAATAATTAGTCAATACTGGCATAAATTTAACTAGGATCAAAAGTCATGACGTTTCATCTTTTCAAGCGTCAAGTATATCGTGTAGCATATCATTCGACAACTAATTTTTTATACACATTTGTAAATGAAAAGAAGAAGTTCATATTGGTACAAGTATTCACTGAAGCACATTCCAACTTGATTACACATATCAGCGGAAACGGGGTCATACTTACGTCTATTTAAAATATATCTAGCTAGTGGTCTAATGATTTTATCAGTGGCCTTATCTTAATCTAATACAAACAGATTATGATCTAACTATGACTTACATTAACTACAAGAGTGTTACACATAAATCTATCACGTAAAAAAACTAATAAAAAGTATATAAATTTCAAAAGCAATTAGTATAAGTTGTTCTGAGTCAGGTAATATTGACCCCAAGTTGCCGGTTTGTTTGTGCGTGTTTATTCCAAATAGATTTGTTAAGAAGTATTCATATATCATTTGATTACAAGATATACGCATATATTGTTTTTCCGTGTAGAGTAGAATAGACTCCAGATACCTTGTCATGTAGACCTCAAGCATACGACCAGCTGACACTGATAAGTATAGTCTTGATAAGCGCAGAACACAAGCCAAGTATTGAAGTGAAATAAAGTTGCATTTTACCAAAAATTTCAACCGTTTAGCACAATTGAACACGGAAGGACATCTAACGACAAATAAATAGCAAGAGACTTATACAAAGAAAGCATATGAAGTAAGTTCAGACAAGCTTTCGTTAGGTGGAGAAAGTGGCTTTCTTTGAACTAATCTACTATGCATTTTTGCATGACGTTATGCAACATACATGAATAATATTCATCCTTTAATAATTTACCTTAGCATATGCCACCTCAATTAAATGCCCAATAATGGGGATCCAATCCCATTTGGGGTTTGTTGTTGAGAGGAGGACATTTGAGATTCATTACGATCCGCTGGAGACTCGTCTTTGCTGTCACTTGCAGAAAAAGAAGCTTTCTCGGTTGATGGAGAAGAATTGGTGGTGGTGGTGAGCCTCGCGCACTAAATCCTTGCACCAAATCAGATTGCTGTCAAAGAATAAACTGGATGTTATACAACGGGCAAATTCATTTTTGTACACACATATTTTTTAGATTATGGGGTAAGAATCATATAGAGATTATATGAGGAACAAAAAAATCTGTGCAGGATTGTTTATTGTCTCATGGGGATTTGAAAAAACCTGAGTGCGTTTTTTTCTCGGAAGGGAAAATATATATATTTTTTGGGGAGAGCTGGACATTCATGATATGGGGATATATTTTGTAAAAAAAATATCGGACCTTTTGAAGAGTTCCGTTGAGAAATAGAAGCGGGATGTTTGCTGAAATGTTTGATTATGTGATGGACCGTAGGGATGATTTTGATGATGTGATTATATAAAAAACCTCCTCGAGAAGATTCATCCTTCTTCATGTTCAGCATGTGCAGCGGTGGGAAATTACAGTGCTGCGTTATCAAAGGATGGAAAAATGGACCGCTTTCTCGAAGTCCCAATGGCGTTTCAAGTGGCATTCGTCTTCCTCGACGAGAAGCTCCATTCGTGTGCACTTTTAATTCAATTTTTCATACGTATTTTTTTTTTATTGATTCGACTTTGGAGAGCGTCTTTATTTTTGAGAGAAAGAGATGTTTATGTTTTGCTGGAGAGTTTCGTTACCTTTAGGTTGCCTTTGGTGGTGAAAGCCTTTTGGCATACTGAGCATACGAAAGGCCGGTCTCCTGTATCTGTAGGGCGGAGGTTGAGGAAAAGTTCTTTGTACACACCTTGCACACGTACTTTAATGAGTTGTCACCCCCACTCACGCTCGGTGGAGACACGCTGCTACTTGCCTCGTTATGGCAATGAGCCGCCGGCACGCTCTGGTAGGAATCTAGCCAACAAACTAATTTGTTTACGAATGTTTAGTTTAAAAATGGAATTATTAAAAAGGGTTTGAAACCTCACCCTCATCGGTGTCATCTTGATGAGATTCTAGGTTAATTTTTTTGGCAGGTGGCGGAGCATGTTTGTCCTCATCATTTTCATCATGAATTTCAGGGGATGATGATGATTTTTCATTGAATTGAAAAGGGCTCTCGTTATCTCTGGAACTGTCAACATCCGAGTTCTTTAGCATCTCATTGTTTAACCCACCGCTCGAGCTGCAACTAGACTCTGTATGGTGATGATGGTGGTGATGGGAGTGAGCATGAGATGATGAGGAGGATGCTTGGCCAGAGGGCATGTCCCGAATATTGTGCGTTAACATATGCTGTTTCATATTTCCCTACACATGATGGTGTGTTTAGAACGCGATATGAGAAGCAGAAGTTTTTTACTTAAGCGGAATTTAAGAAACACTTACTTTTGTTGAAAAACCACGGTCGCATACTGTATTTACACTTGAATGGACGCTCCTTTGTGTGGGATCTGTAGTGGATCTCCAATGCTGAGTGACATGCAAATGTCTTCAAACATATTGAGCATGTCGTGTTACCACGGGCTATGGCGCCAGGGCCTGCGCTTCCCCATAAGAAACATGACGGGTCGCCAACTAGTGTGGGTTACATGAATATTTGTTATTTGTTTGCGAATTTTTAATGCACATTTGGCGACACAAAAAAACTACAACAAAGCAAAGACATGTCCACTTACGCCTTGGCCCTCCAGCGATGGCAGCGGCTACAGCAGCAGCAGATCCAGGTGGACGAGGAGGTGGTGGTATTTGCACGGCAGTGTTGAATCCACAAGGAAAGGGAGGTCCATGAAAAGGAGCGTTAAGCATTCCGGGATTAAACGCTGGAAAGGATATAGCCTGAGGTGGCGTCTCATTGTTCTTTGGCGTCAAGTCCAACGCTGATGAATCTGATTTGTCTACTGGAGACGCATTAGAGGGTGTTGGGGTGGTTACTTTCTCATTTTTCCACTCACTCAAGTTATTAGAATCATTAGTCTCCTCATAATTCCGCTTTGAAGTGAGATCTTCCGGCACATTACTCCCCATCATCATGAGCATGTTGCTGTTAGCAAGAGTAGTGATAGTTTTGACCTGGTTCTCAAGCGCATCAAGCGAAGTAGAGAACCTCAAGTTGCTGCTAGGGTTTGATTTGATTGATTTAGAATCACCTGAAACTTCAGTGTCAGAGTCAAGTCACACGTCATCTTTTCCATATGGATTATTAGGGTCGTTGAAGAATCGAGGTAGTGATGAGGATAACTGGGAGATCAGTCCGGGTGGGAAACCGTGTGGGGATCCACCTCCACAAGGGAGAAATGCG
Source organism: Orchesella flavescens (assembly GCA_964034955.1). NCBI lineage: Eukaryota > Metazoa > Arthropoda > Collembola > Entomobryomorpha > Orchesellidae > Orchesella > Orchesella flavescens. The sequence goes on from OZ035953.1 coordinate 20,023,472, forward strand.
TCCTTTACCTCTACTGCTCTAATCTGGTCAGGGGTCAAATCTGTTGGCTCCCCTGTGTGAAGTCGGATGTGTTGTTGCAATACCAAGGAGTTTGTGAATCTATATATTTTCGGGGTGATTTGAAAATAATATGTCATCTTTTATGTCCATGCATGCGCATAATACCGTGAACTGTACCAAATACGATGAGTGCCAATTCTTGTCACATTACACATTCATAATCATTTCCTTTTTTTCAAGGCAACTGGGAATTTACTATTGTGCGGGGTGCGAACAAAACCCGTTTGGATACATATACTTATGTTTGTTTTTCATACTTCTCTCTGGCTATACGCTTTCCTGTCGGGTGCTTTTGAGATTTTATTACGTAGCTGAAGCGGAGCATTCAGCGTAGTAATGGTTTTACTAAAACTGTCTGTCCGTCTGTCTGTGCGCACTCTCCTGGCAACATACGTTGACCGATTTAGATGAAATTTGGCACACAGGTAGTACTACTCAAGAGGACCTCTGGGAATACTTTTCAGCCAAATCGGTCAAACGGTTCGAAAGTTATAGGTGGATGAGTTCAGAAACTCATCGATTTGGCTGAAATGTATACGTATACGTAAGAATTGCATAGCACCGTGTGGATGACCTTGTGCATACATCCGGAATCATGTCCTTGTGCATAGATCCGAAATGCGGAATGGTATTATGTGTTTACTACGATGGGAGAGGATCGCAGAGGTGGGTATAGAGAGAGGAGAGAGAGAGGTGGTGGACGTGGGAGGAGGGGGTTTGGAGGAGATCACTCAACGCACTCTTCAGCTACGTCTCTGGCCTGCTTACTAGCAGTTTATTTCATAGATTGTTATTAAATTTTATAGTCGAAAGTGGTGAAGACTTTCTAATTATGCTTTGAGATATTCCGTTATGGTGTGAGCTCTTTAATTGTACTTATCTATGATGAACCGAGCTAAATACAACATACATGGTGCCTGCCTCTCTTGCGACTGACAACATCACGTTTCGAATGACGAGCATGATATTAGCAATAAACCTGATAACACAGGAGTGTAACGAACTAGCAATTTAGGGGTTATAGAAGAAAACTGATGACATTTGACACTTAAGATAACATCCATGAAGATAAGCGCGTATATCATAGTCGTTGGTCTTCTCTAATATTGAGATGGCGTATTTGAAATCGATGAAAAGAGATGCCCTATTTAAAACGAATAGAAAGAGACGCCTATTTGAAATGCATACGGTATACCTGACGTTGCAAAAATGGGAAAGTTTGACGTTTCCCCCAGGGGTAACTCGGACTGGCCAAAATTGAACTTAATTCCTCATTTTACAGGCTATCAATTGGCGAAAACGGAATACAAAAAAGTCAAAGCGTTCTTGAGTTATCGTGCCGGCGAACGGACCAACGGAACGACGGACAAAAATGACCTTCCTATAAATCTTATTCTGCAGTATTTTAACTGGATTTGCCTGCCTTTATGCAAATAAGCTGGATGAAGTTGAATACGTTCCCGAGGAACACTATTTTGTAGTTTCATGTTGGACCAAAATCATTCATACTTTTGCACAAGTAACTGCTTTGGTCGACTGGGATCCTATTTAAAAATAAAGAGACAAAAGTTTTAGCTTATACCTACATAGGTACAGATTTCAATAAAACCTTGTTTATTCTAAGCCTTGTATGTTCTAAAAATCAACGTATAGCACTAATTTTAGAAAAATTTACCTTTGGAAGGAAGTGAAGCCTTTAAGAAATCTGGAAACTACTCGATGATTCAAAACTCAATTACTAAATAGGGTTGAAATTCTACGGAATCATAATTAAAAAGAGCCTAAATTCCTTCTGCAAGCTGTTCTTCCTTTTCAGACGCAACTCTGCTCCGCGTTCCATAAGTGACTGATCCGATTGTTTCCTTACCAACTTACATGCTATGGTATCTCTCATCTCCACTGGTTGCAAAGGAGGACATCGGAATCGTCTACATTGTCTTTATGCTTTAAATACTTAGTTTGATAGCTCCTATAAATTGGTAATTATCTTATTTTGTGGGGAATGGCAACCTAAGAACAGATATATCGTGTTGGGTATGGTTTGATACCCGATAGAAGCACATACGTGCATTATATACACGAGTAACGACAAAATATTCCTCAATAGTTCGATCAAAATTAACAACTTGTAAGCTGAGTTGTATAAGTACTATACTTTATGGCGTTACTCAGAAGGCATAACTGGCAGCTTCTGGTGCTGCTTACCACAACTGCCGTGGTGTGCGAGTAGAATAATATACAACATTAAGGCAATTCGACTTGATACATGCAAACTTGTAAACTAATTGGGCTTTTTAGCGCTTCAGTAGAATGTTACATACTTCCAAATTCACCTAAACGAGAATCATATCGTTGATCAGTACTACTTTCCAAATCGAATTATAATGAAGGTTAAGGAAGTTGACTCCACAAGAGGAAATGCCAAACTTATCATCAAGAAGTATGAAATCTTTAAAATTTACCATGGTTTCACAATGGTGAGTGATGGAAGGTTTTCTGATAGTATCAGTCAACTTGTTGACCGTTAACGCACATAGGTTTGAAATACTACATCATGAATGACTGCTAGCAAGCAGACCAGAGACGCAGCTGCAACATGCGCTTAAATGCATTAATATGGCTTTAGTTACTTTACTTGGGACAACCTCCTGAATGATGCCCTCCAAACTCCCTCTCCAATATCCTCCAATCTACTCTGTATTCTGGACTGAACAAAGTAGGTTTCAAGCAGTGAACAGCACAAAGCTACGAAAAGTGTATTTTTTCGGATAAAAATATTGTGACTATTGGCAAGTTATTTACACAGCATATTATGATGAGTATATTTTTTAGTTTCATACGATGATATGATATTACATTAAGTAGAAATTGTATGCGATTGCGATGGATTCTAATTCTTATAGGGGATGTATAAGTTCGGGAATATTACGTAATTGTAACATTAGTTAGGTTAGATCTATCCATCAATAATTTACAAATCAATAATGAAATATAAAGTTACTCATACGATGCTTACAACGATGCTTTTGATTTGTTCAACATTTTGGGTTTTATTTAATAATTCATTGTATATCTCAATGTTATATCATCAATTTCAGTAATTTGCTGTATTGAAAGATACAACATTTACAATCCTAATATTTTCGTCATATAAAAAGGAAGGAACTAGCGGAAAAGAATATCTAAATTTTCTAGTTCTGGTATACACACTCAATACATACACTCTTCAGTCACTTACTCAGTAAGAAATATTGATACTAAGTAACTCTGTTTACTGATGAGAAGCCCATGCGTATGTAAATATTGTAAATGTTATTCAACTTGGTTAAGTGATTTGGATATTGGATGACCAGTTAATTAGGATTACAACACAGTTTGGTAATTATTTATTGAGTCTTAAAAAGTTTTACCACTTTAGTGTAGCAGGGCAAAAGGGGAACCAAATTACTAGGAAAATTACAGTCAACGCCAACATTACCATTCTCTGTTACGTTTTATAGTTGTTAACTCACCAAACTCTACTTACAAATGATTTACTAAATGGTTTCATTATAAAGGATGGACAGTGAAAATGATACTAAAAGTTGATAATAATGATATATGTTCAAACACAAAAAAACAAACGATTATATTTTTTATTACAGTTTTGGTCTGAGGTGAAGTTTTAAATGTCTTCAAGTCAACTATTTTGTTTTTCATTTCTCTCCATTTTTTTTGAAATCTTCACAAATATTGTGATGAGTAGTAAAGCAATACATTTTGTTTGGAAATGTAATTTATATATTTAAATTGATACAAGATAACTATATAAATGTAAGGTAGAAAGGTTAATGATTTTTTTTGTAATATTTGATTTTTATATGCTGACAAAAAAGCAGTTTCTATACAAAGTAACAAACTTATGATTATTAATATATGCGATAGCGAAAAATTCAATAAAAATCTTAATTTCACAAATATATGTATGATTATTATTATTATTACCTGACACAATCTTGTTTTATTTTATTTATATATATAATAATAATATATATGTATATAGTTTTTATTAAACAGTCTCAAGAGCTGAACTGCGCGACTATTTATATTCAACAACCAAAAGGGCACTAACACAGTACTTTAGTAAACGTAGATAATGTAAACGCTTTGTTTCTTCCAAACTTTTCCTTTTATTAATCCTCTAAATTTTTCCCCCGAGTGGCCCACTTGATTCCTCTTCTATTTTTTTGTTCTATTTAGAAAAACATGTCCGTACTATTTTTCAGTGTTTGTCTTCACCTACTCCTCAATTTCTTCATCTGCTGCAAGCGTGTGACGATGTTGGTTTTTGTAAGTAGTTGTGTGGTTCATGGTTTTTTAGTGCTTTTTTCCATACCTTGGTAACTTTTCAGAACATTCGTTGTTCATTTCAATTGATGAATAGAGACGCAGTTAATTATATTCTTTTTTAATGTTCAACGACGAAATATCACATCCCTCTATGTTGTATTTATCCAGTGTGTTACATTTTTTAAAACTTTTTTGTTACAATTCCTACACAAAAAAGTGTCATATATATAATTTACTGAATAGCTTAACTTGCTTATACGTTATGTACCGTACCTATACAGCCAGTAATATTTTTTGGTATTTTTCCTTCGTAAAAATAAGAAACGTTACATTTTCCTTTTTCTTGGACTAAAGAGTACTCGAGAGAAAAAAACAAAGAGATTCGCCTACAAAAACGGGACTGACATAGGTTTAGTAGTTCTTGTTTTGTTCATAATACTTTCTGTTAGAAAGATAACATTCGTTTCAGTCCTTTATTCATGCCGTGGCATTAATTAATATATACCTCTACATATTTTTAAAGAGAAAAAATTGATATTCTACACGACATTGTATTTTTATGTACAATGGTTGTGAGTCAAACAAACAAAAAAAATAACTAATCAGCTACCAAAAAAGCGATATCGACATTTTTTATCTGAAAATCTTTTAATAGTAGTTCGATCGATGTGGCTGAAAACTGATGATGTCACACGTCTTGGTGTTTTGAGGGTACATGCGTTATGAAAGGCTCACTCCACATCGTTCTCAAATCACCCTATTTTAAGTGGAAAAAAGACAAAAAGTAAGTAATGTATTAAAGGAAAAAGTTTTAGGGACAACACTTTGTAACAATGAGCTGTATACATATTTTAAATTTACACACATACCTTCAAGTAAGCCATGGTTAGCAATGGTAAAAGAGTAAAAGGAACAAGATACAGAAGTGCTGGTTGGGCTGCCTTAAAAATTTCGGATGAAACGGTGGCAGTCAACAGCCCAAGGAAATATCCGATGAGAGAGCAGTGGAAATAACTGGAAAAAAATTCCCTACTTTACTATAGATATCCCTTAAAAAATTCGCTCCGTTAACCCACACCATGACTACTTACCTAATTCTACTGAGATGCGTTGGATTGGGCACACCAATCTCTCCTAGGTGGATTGCTTGTGACTTTTTATAAGCGTCATATCGTAGTACAAAACATAATAGAAGCCCAGGCATTACCTATAAAGAAAACAAAAAATATTTAAACTCAAAAATCTTCCACCTTCAATACTCAAACATTTTTATGAGGTTTTAAATTCATTGTAGTGCTACTTACAATGTCACCCAAGCCAAGCATCGAAAAATGACCGGTTGTATAAATACTGGGGAAAACGAGCTTTCCAGGTAAGGAAAGCTTCGGAGCCTCTCGAACAACACCACTTAAATGAAGTTTTCGTGCAACAAGACCCATAGGATTTTCCGCAGGTCGTGTGGCCACCTAAAATACACAATACAAATTAGTACATTTGCATAAGACACTATAAAAATCTGCTTAATATTTTTGTATGGAAAGAAAAAAAGACAACTTACTTTAACCATAACGTTGGCGTTGAATAGGTACGATGAAAAGAATACCCAAAAAACGTCATATATGAGCAGCCCAGTAAGTAGTAACGTGGACACCTTTAAGCTTGGGAGACGCACAAAGGCTATAAATGCAACGCACAGGCCCATTCCCATGGCTAAAATATTGAGAAATCATTAAACATTTAAACATTAATTTTGCTCACATTACGCAAGTAACAACAAACAATGATGATGCTAAGAAGCTAATAACTAACCATCCATTAGCAACCAATGTCCTGTGAGAACCCATATGCACACAATGGTGATTGAGAGAGAAAACGACATCAGTTCTGCTCCGGTAAACCTCCCACAGATGCCAAAAGATATTCTGTGATACCAGCACATGACAAAATATGAAAAGATACTCCCGACAAATTAGATAATGTTAATAAAAGTGTAATTATCACAATGAGTTTCTGTTTACTTGTTGCCTGACGAGCATGGTCGAATGATGTATTGACACATGGGAAGCAACAGAAAAGCCAAAGCTATGGTAGCTATCACTAAAGTGTCAAAGGGGATGAGTTAGTATTAATAACACGTACACACATACACATATAAAATGAAAAATTAAGTACCACTCCCATTTTTTCGTCAGTTTTTGTAGACATCAAAATGTGTTTGGTACTTTAATATACGTCGTTGGAGGCTATTGTAATTAGTTACCTGCGGTGCAGATTGCGAATAACATCTGCATGGAATCAAAGAAGAAGAACATCACTAGTAGGGATATGGAAGCCCCAAGAGGTAGGCAAAGAGCCTGCATTGTGTCCAAGGTTTGTACATCTGCAAATGCAAACATTTCAACATTCCCATCCTTCTCAGTTAATTCTGCTAATTCAATTCAAATGATATTCAACATTTAGACAATCACTTGCATTCATTCCTTGACTTATCCGCTATTTACTTTTTTTTAAATATATGACCTTGACACTAGAAACATTCTGAGAGAAAATATGAAATTGCATCTCAACTCACTCTACACGTCAGTATTATGTTACATAATAAAAAAGAAAGACGTGCTTCCTAGTTTTTGTTTCAAAATCAATCAAACTATTCATCAATTGATAGATGGGCAGGGAGAGTTGGGAGATACTATTTCATCGAAATAAAATGTTTGTCTGGCTGGGTTCCGCGTATGTATTATATTCTCAAACTCTTTACTTTTACATCGTTTTAAGTGCTCACTAATCAAAAGGATTGTGTATGTGAATGTATAGTTTCATTATTCGGTTTAATTCTAGCATCAAACTACCAAAGTATTAGTTATATTTTGAGCTATCCATAAATAGATTCAGAAAGGAACGGACGCCTTCGCCTTCTCGTGAAAGTCGCTTACTAATTATTCATAAGGTACAAAATAAAGTTGAATGCATGTCTCTTATATAAAAAATGAAGTGGCATGTGTATGTAGTAAACATGAGCATGAAAACAAATGGAACATATACACATCCATAAATATACATATAAATCAATAAGTTGAAATGCTTGGATCAATGGATCAAGCTCCTGGTTAGAAAACTCAAGCTTAACCAGGCACGAACGGTTGTTTGTTGATTTCTATATGCAAACACGCGTGAATTTATTATACGAGGAAAAAGTATCTCCCAAAAACGTGATCGTTGTCGCCCTTCCCAGAGCTAAATCAAGTCTAGACATTTTGGATAAGAAAGTGCTAGCTCAGCAAATCGATTTTATGGGAGCTGAATTCATACTTCTCCGGAGACAAAATGAGTTTTTCACCATTTCTTACAACTTTTAATACGCTGAGTAAGCTTTTTTTTTTTATAAAGAGATATATGTGGATTACGGTCTTCGTATTTTCCTCCACATTTCCTACAAATCTCAATGTATGTATGTATCTCTCTAGAATTGAATCGAAAAGTAAATAGGAAAAGGAGTCTCATAGCATTTTGATTTATGCAAATGCATTTTGATTGATATTATTTAAGGAGTTGAATGCGATACACATGCAACACAACGAAACGACAGACTCAGAATGGGTAAGATATTTAAATTACTTAAACGGAAGAACATACTGCTTTCGTTGTTGTTGGCTATCCCTGTTAATTTCGCCAGCTCTTTTTCCTTCTCTCTTTCCCGAGCCTCTTGCTCCATGTTTAATGACCTGCAAATAAATAATTCAGAGGTCAATGTCATTTATTGCTTACACATGCTTTTGATACCAATGCAAATTTGATGAGTATACATTGATTCTGGCACCGCTCAAGTGTTTGCAGTTTCATATATGTATCATACAATCAAGTCGTTTGTTTGTGTCATAAACCCAACATGCTCATACATCTACCATGTGGGTTTAACGACTTGACAGAGATGTAACCAAACTTTGTTTGATTGACAATAAAAACACCATTCAAATGCAAACACTCAAACACGGAACTGATAAGTTATGTTGCCAAAAATAAAAGTGGTGTTGTCTGTTATATAAAAGCTCACCTAAAGCTTCCATATACGATTAGCAGGATTGAAATTAGGAACGTGGACACACGGGAGGAGTCCATGATGGCATATGCCCTGTAAAAATATCAAGAAAAGTTTTCATCAAATTTTCCTGTGTCAATAAACATGAGCACCTCAAATAAAATATCAGTTAAATATCTGAGGCAACTTATGTACGTTACATAATCCCATAATTTCAACATAAACTTACCACTGATAATCTGGAGTGTTGCTCATTGTGGCTTAACTTAATTTGGTCCTAGGAATACTGACTGATTATACAGATGAGAATAATGTGGTGTGACTAAAACACACCTTGTCGTCGTCACCACACACACACACACACCAACCAATACACACAACAGCTACTCGAAGGAGACAAACAGGAAGGTATATTTAGTTTTTGTGAGAAAGAAGCCGACAGTTGACAGTTAAGTTCTTTTCCACGCTTGATGGCTCACCACCGCTTCAACACCGTCTGTATTTTTGTGTAAAAAGAAATGACAAAAAACGGATCATTACCCTTTACGTGTATATGTATATAACAACGTTTTTCATCTCATAAAAATATCTACTATAAATAATGGCATGATTTGCTTGCGCTATTTTCCTCACCTCAACAGGATTTCAAGTGACTCCGTTCAAAATACTGTTTTTTAAAGAGTCAACAGTTTTTTGTTCATCAAGTTCAATTGATATAATTGTTGTTTCATAAAAGCTTAAGGACCCTTTTTACAGCATCAACATTACTTACATACTATAACCCTAGCTTAGTTAGATCACAAAAAAATTGTAAAAAGCTACGTTAGTCAACTAAGCTGGATATTTGTAGGAGAACCAGCTTACGTACACAAAATGCAAAAACGGAACGTATATATTTTAAGAAAACTTGAATAATATAGTATGATAATTATTACTTTGTGTATTTTTTTAAGTATGCCCTACTTGAACACGATTATTACTAACAACTTGTTCACTTGTCGCGAGAAATGCAATCAAGTTATTGCTTTAAATGCACTCGATGATGAAAATTCCACTAGGATAACATGAGAATCAACAAATGACAGATGTATATATTATTTAAATGTCATTTGACATCGCCTACTTTACTAACTGCACTAGAAAACTATTGTTTACACTTATAAGAGCACAATTCGAACAAATAGAGAGTTTCCACGAGTGATGCACACATTATTCCAGTTATTTATTGCATGGAAAATGGTTACTATGATACGTGGTGGAGACCGACACGAAGGAAAATGCACATATTTTATTACATATTGTATGTATGTCAGATATATAACATTATGTTACACATTTATTGCTAAAAAGCGAAAATTTATAGCTGCCTCAGATTGCACCGTGGATCAAAAAAATTTCCCTAATCGATACTTGGAATACTCCCGTGTCTGAATCACAAAAATCACGGAGAAACGCTGAACGTCATTATTTATATTATTTGCTGCACTAAATCAATCAATTCGATACCATTTTCATATTATTTTTTATGTGTTGCTATGAAAAATAGGAACAGTCTTGTCAAGATCTTTTGAAAATTCTCGTTTTCTTCGGAAGAAACTTGTGTAGCTCCATTTTGTAGAGGAATTCCATTCTTTTCTTGTACAATGTATTTTTGCCCCTTAAGAGATTTCACTAGGGGCTAGCAGGAATAGAAAATGTAACTCCCTCCCAACTTCCGTTGTCACCTCGCTTTTTATTAGCAACAGCAAGGGTGACCAGAATGTCTTGATATCTGTAACAAACCAAAAAAGTACTATAAAGTAGGGAATTTAAGCAGCTCGTGTAAAACTAGAGCACAATTTTTAGTTCTAATTTACTTCCGAACTTTTATCCCATCGTGTTTACCGTGCACCTTAACTGTATTCACCACCCAGAAGAAAGGAGACAGGAAAAAACTTTCCAAACAGACAGAAAAAAACAGAACTTTGAAATACAATAGAAGAAGACCAGAATATAAAAAAATGGTATGGTAGAATTCTTAATCGTGCGTCAAAATGGCTACTTTCCCCAACCACACTACTGAACTAATAGGTAAAGTAAAGTGATATTATGATGAAGGAACATGATCATCATTATCATCATCATCATGCGATATTGTTGTTGCAATAATGCATCAACCACGCAAGAACTTTACTATGCAGTGCTTCTTCTTCTTCTTTTTTGCAATGCTAACACTCAGCATACTATATTCACACATACTTTATATTATTTTGCATTGCACAATTTACTCACACGCTTAACTCAATGCTACGCTCCTAACTTACTCCTCTTTGCGTTTGCACTCCTTCATGTCATCCTCCTTGATATTGTAGGATGCCACTGTACTGCTTCAAAATTTAACTACAATACAATTCACACCACATTTTCTTTTTTCAAAAGCTAAAAGACAAGCTCAGTCAAATAAGGCTCACTCAGCTTCAGAGGAAGGGGGATAATGTACAGCAACAATGAAATAACGTAACGTTCTACAACAATAAAATAAAGGTGGTATGAAGAAGAAGAAGAAGTAGTAGCTTAACGCAACATAACGTAACGCAACACAATCCAACCAAGTGGGTAGTGACTACTTAGCTCACATGAATTTGTTTTATATAAAAGTAATACGCAGTGAAGCCCTCGCCATTATCATCATCATTGCAAAAAGGAAGGTAACAGGATGAAAAAGTTTCTCTTGCTCTCGTCTTGATTCTCACTTGTTACTTTAGGTTTTTTTTCAAAAGTCTGCCAGTTAAGTAGTAATAACAGTGCATTATATTGTGCACTCTGTGGATTGCATACGCATGCAATAAGCGTCTGCATGCAGCAGCAGCGCATGAGAAGTACACACAAAAAAATATTGTAGGTATATTGCATACCTACCTACATTGTATTATATATAAAACTACAAGCCTCCTTACGCTTTAAGATGTCTATTAAAAATAAAATCATGTTACGTTATGATGACATGACGATCACCTTTTTTCAAAAAAGAACTGCTGAGTGAGAGCACAATGATTGTGAGTTTGGTTGAGTTAGCCGCTTGCTTGCTTTGCCAGTTCGTCTTTTTTTTTCATTTAAGAACGAGATATATATAGGAATGCAATAAGTTGTAAGTACATCAAGTAAGTAAAGTATTCACCGTTCCTTTTCCTTAATTTTGTTCTCCTATCTTTTATATTTTTTAAAACTTCTCTCCCCGTGTTCCTTGTGTGAAGCAACTTTTTAAAATATTATGATGTTTTTACTGCTAACCCTTTTTCTGCAGTTTTGCAAAATAAAATGCAGAAATGATCATAATGATGATATATATGCACTAGTGGTTCAGTGATGATTATAGCAAAAAAACTCTTTAATGCTATGTAACTACCGAAAATTGTTTAAACATAAAACTCAAAATTATACCAAAATATATGCAACTCAATCCCGATTAGCTAATAGCAAAGAGTAAAATTTATATTGTGAGTAAAATGTATCTCAACGCAATGCAATATAGGAGAAGGGAAAGAAGCGAGCGAAAGAAATTAAGTTGAACAAGCTTTTCTTACAATGAGGATGAGGAAGACTAGTAGTGCATACTTCACTTTTTGAACTAATAAAAAAAATTACTTAAAAAGTTTAAAGAACGTGGGATGGCATGGCGTAAGCAATACAATAGACTTAATTTCTTTGCAAAAATTCGTTATATGCAAGCTAAATTATGAGTAAGATGATATGATGCTTACTAATAGTTTTGCTAAATGATGGGCCGGCTCTACGTGATTAAACGTATCAGGTTACCAATGAAGAGAATAATGGAGCAAAATAGAACAATTATGAAGATTTTAAATGAACTACTTGTTTACATAGAATGTCTTTGTAATTAAGCTACTTTTTTTTACCTACTCATACATTGTTTGTTGCATTTGGTTAAGTTTTTGAGCAGCTTATTTGTAAAGGAGAACCCTTGCAAAAATATTAAAATGATTTAGGCTTTGTTTGCGAAAATGCATCTGTAATTTAATCTCTACATCTCTAATTATATTACGCTACTGTACGCACACAATAAGGAACAATAAATCTTCTGATGATCATCATTATCATTATCTAGGTTCTACGTGAGCATGTTTCTAGCCACGCAATAAAAACATATGAAGTATCAGATGTGTGTTGCCAATAGGCAAAAATGGTACACTAGCGTGAACTCTTGAGCTTTCAGAAAGGGTGATTTACAATATGAATCTCGTTTGATCACAGAAGCCTCAACCTTTCTTTCACATACGGATAGCAAGGACTTTAGCAATTACATTTGGCTTAGGTTAGTTAGGTATCCTTATTTTTACTATCTTATCTTATTTTCGTCGCAGAGTGCAGCCGGGGAAAAAACGACAAGTGAATTTTCACTAACGAGTCATATCACTTAATATATCACTTTTTTTGCTCTAGGACAAGTGTTTACCTTGAGTCAAATGCGTGGTTTGAGAAAGTCATTATATATCCGTTCAAAGACAAAAAAAATAAAGTCAACTCTCCATATAATTATTTGCCTTTCAGCTAGACTGATTTGATTTGATTTTTCAGGCTATTAAAGTAACCTACAAAAATGATTATGAATGTGATTAGAATCAGTCAAGCCAACTAACTTTGACCATTGTGGTTGTAAAATCTCTTAAGATCCAGTGGGGTACATGAAGCTTTCATGTTTGTAAAGTGAAACTTTTTCTTACAGAAATTGATCATCATCTCGTCAATAAAACATTTTTATCTCCTGAGGCAAACAAAAATTCATTTGCCAAATTGCACCAACAACCAAACCATAACACGAGCATAAAATATCAAATGACTGACAATAAGACCTAGAAAATGCATAAAGGCATCAGGAACAGGAATGGAATAAAGGTTGACTGACTGCTGACGGAATATGTATGTATGCATAGGTTGCTTAAAAAGTATCACGCTCTGCATAAAATATTTTTAAGCTTAGAATATCTATATCATTAAAGACAAATGAGTGCTATTAATAATCACCAGGTTTCATTTGTTATGCTACTTAACACCATGATAAAAAATATAAAAAATGTATTATTCTCTTCATTAAAATTCAAAGTTCATCATAAAGAATGAGCGAGATTGTCAATCAACTCGGTGCTCTTTGTACTACTGCTCTGGAAAGAAAAAAAATACCTACGTGAAAGCCAAGCAAGCAACCACAAAGATTATGAAACTTTATTTGGAGATTATATTACAAATTGCATCGTAAAAATGAGCTTAAAAATACCTACGTCGTAAAAGTACTTTTGAATACGTATGACACGAGTTATTCATTACATTTGAGTAGGAAAGTAAAAAAAATCTCCATAAATATGTATCACCTTCTTTCTCTGTCTTTGTCATGTCTTAGTCATTTCTTTGTGTTTGAAATTCAGCTGGAAAATAATATTAAAGCTACAGACTCTGGTTAAAACTCATTTTCTAGACACATATCATCATAATATTTATGTTTGAGTTACATATCACTTTTCAAAACAACACCGTCTGTATCTTCTCATCAGATGAAAAGCTCGTTACATCATTCATGTATGATGTTCAAAGAAAAATATCTATAAATGATCATCATCAAAAGCAAAAGTAAGAAGAGCATGAAAGCATATAATCTCTTTACCAGAACTAGATCAATGAATATGGATAAATGCAAATTGTAAGCATCTATTTGTTCTTTTGCTGCCCAAGAAATATTCTTATATACATATCCTATAGGTATAACTTTATGTATTGGAAAATATTTGCTAGGAAGCATACTATTTGCATGCTGTTTATTTGCATTTTCCATCGCAATAATATTTACATTTAAGGTTGCCATCATCATATAGATGAAACTTTAAACTCCAAGTTTGACTTTAACTATCTAAATAGCAAAAAAAAGATCTAGATACACAACCTACAAAATTTTCATTAGTTAGTACTTACTTAACAACTACATGATGATTCCACTCAAATCATTCCTGAGGCTTTCTTTATCCATCCAAACTTTCCATGTCAACCATTCACTTGGATTAGGATTGGGATTGAGCTGGGTTAAACTTTACAATTTAAATCCTTCTTGAGTTGCCCAGGTCTCCCAAAGTTTTTCTCACTCAATTCGATCTCACTCTATTATATCTTCATATTCATTATCCATATCCCAAAACTAATCAATTATCACCTTGCCTCAAACTCAAAACACTTGACTTTGACTAATCCCAGTCATCCAAAAACCAAAAGCACCATTCTCAACAACGAACAAAACAAAATGAAACTTAAATATTCAATCAGACGCCAGACCAGCAAAATTATTCACTTTTTTCTCCTTTCCAAAAAAAACTCACAAAATGCCTTATTTCTTCTCAAAGGATTTCATACCCATCACTTCACATTGTGACAAATTTTGAATCAATAATAAGATGAATCACTTGATAATATTTTGATCATTTATATTTTTGTGTTTTGTATATAGATTTCCTGTATTTATTTACTTGGATGAAGAAATGATGTTGCTGATGCTAATGATGATGATGGCCAGGCCTGCCTGCTTGAGTAGAGGTCTTGTGGCCGATTAAACAATATTTTTTCTTTCCTTGTGTATATTCAGAAAATACGGTTTGATTACTTGATTACCATTAGGAGATATCCTCTCTTTCTTTCTCTTTCCCTTGTTGCAGTAGCAGTAGCAGCAGCACTGCTAGGTATACTTATGTATGCCTTATCATGATAATCATTTTTCAAAGCTCTCTTCTGTGCATGAATACAGAGCAGGAGAGAGAGTCATAGTGAGTCTTTTTTACTCTTTGCACACTTACACAATATTATTTTGTGTGGAAAAAAGGGACTTAACCAGGAGCACCAGCAACCAAGCCAAACCAAACCAAAACCAGCACTACCACTCTGCTGACTACGCTAACTTTTTCATACAATGTACAATACTCATATATACTTTGTGTAAAATGCTATTGCTTCCAATGGTTGTGTGTGTGTACGATGGGTTGAGATGGATCCTGTGTTCTCTGTTGTTGTCCTCTTCTTCTCCCAGTGTATACTTATACACCAGCTGCAATGTGTTTGAGTTTGTGAGAGAGTGTGGATAAAAAAGGGTAACCAAGTCGAATCAAGAATTTAGTTTGGTGTTGGTGGTGTTACTGCTGCTGCAGCAGAAAAACATGGAATGGAAATGTAATAATAATAGGTACATAAGAATCATAGAATGGGAAAAGAAGAGAGAATGAATGTAGAGAGGACTGACTCCGTACATATTCCTACTTCTTACTCCACTCCATCCATAATTCCCTTAGTGCTCTTCTGTTGTGCTAATAGGAAACACACAAGCAAAAGCAAACAGCAAGACAAGCAAGAAAGAGGCAGAGAGTGTAGGTACATCATCATCATGATATTTTATGTACATCCATAATACATTCTCATTTCTTTTCTTCTTCTTCTTCAAAGCATATTGCTATATGCTGGGAACTGACGGTCTGATCTGATGTGATGTGATGTGGGAGCAAGAAAGGGTATGCTTAAAAGGGCCTACATTCTACATATTTATTAAAACCACAAGACAAGAAGGCAGCAAAGAGAAGAGAGAACAGTTACCGATGTAGAAAATGCATTTCGTCCCCACTTCTTCATATTATGTGTAAAAAGAGAGAGCAGCAGAGAGGAATCGACTGAGATGAAAAAGTACACTTTTTTGGTATAAAAGGTAGTGTTTGTGTGACTAGTGCTCTTGCATCGTATTATTACGGTAGGAGACTCAAAATGTTTTTCTCTACATCGATTCGATACCACATTTAGGTATGGGATGCATGCATTCCCTTGCATTATTTTCATACCGTCACAATGACTGAATATTTTTTTTTGAATATCCATATATACATATATGTACATACATTTCTCAACATGATGTTGGTTTGGAAGGTAGGTAGTAGGTGGTAATGGTAACTGGTAGCATCATAACACGAGTGGTTATGTATTATGTATTGTTTTGCACATATATCCATCTTTTTTTTTGTTTGTTGTGCTGAAGCTAAGAAGGAAGAGGCACATGAAAGGGGCTTCCAATGCATTTTTAGTAGCCATTTTTCATTGTTGTTTTGTATTCACTTGGTCTTTTCAACCAGAAGGTTTAGGATTCGGTGGATGATGATGATGATGATGATGATGACGAAATGTATCTGCGTACGTAGATGAGCACCTTTTATTTCGCTATGCTACTCCAAAGTTAGTTAGCTGAGTTTGAGTTGAGGCGAATTTGATGAGCATTGGGGAAAAGAGATTGTAGGATCCCATGCAATCCAATTCCTATTATATGAAACTAATGAGCAGAAATGAAAAGTCACCGTGGTGGATGTGGATGCAGAGAGAAGAGCAAAAATAGAGTCTAATACATGATGGTTATTTGGTAGACAGACACTCACAAAAATAAGAAGGAAATAATAATGTGATTTCCATTCCATGTGATGTGAGCTGAAGCTCCCTTTGGTTGCCTTGTCTTGTCTGTCTTTGCTCGGAAGGAAACGTGCGTTTACTTCAAAATGAAAAAAAAGTTCTTTTTGTGGATACATTCTTTCTCTTTTTTCTTGTTCTTTGATGTTTTCTGATGTGTTGGTATTTTCCACATATTCCCACAGGAATAAACAATGTATGGACAAGAAAAGAAATAAGTACATACATTATTTGTACCCAAAGTAAGTATATGTAGATTTAATGTAATATCCTATCATCATCCCCATCACATCCAATTTCTTCGTATCTTTCTTATTTGGCAGTTGAGCTAGTATATAGTGGTTTGAGTTATGACTCCATATGCTCATGCTTTCCTTGAGATCTGAAAATGTGAGGTTTATGCTATGTATTCCTTTGGTTCCTATTAATTTGCAAAATGCCAAGAAGCCGTGGTCGTGTGAGCAAGGAAAATGGAAATGGAATGTCGCGTCCAAGGTGTTATTTCTTAGAGCTTTGATATTTTCTAGAAGTGAAAAAAAGGCACGCTACGCTAGGCTCCTTAATACAGTGCAGCCACCACCGACATATGACATTAATGGCATTCAATTTCATGTTGACGACGTAATGTGTCCACTCCAAAGTTGATTCATAATATATTGCGGTAAGGCAATAGCTTTTTGATGGAAAAAAATGGACAATGGTGGCTGAGATGGACGGAAAGAGAGTAATAAAAAGGGTATCATCGTTGTCGTCCCTATCCAATGCATATAGCAAAATTTACAGACTTTCCTTTCATATCTCCGTTTTTAATGGGAAGGAAGAGCGAGAGAGAACACAAAGAAAAGGGTGTTGTGTTGGGTGTGATATGATATGGTGTTATGTCCATTTCGCACTGGTAGGTTTGAAGTTTGAAGTTACAAGCATTGTCCAAGATTATTATCGAAATGGCCACCCTCAAAAAAAATCCGCTGAGAGTTTAAAAAAACAATCACCATGCAAAAAAAAATCATAGCACTTGACTTGATACAATGAGATTTTTAGAGCGGCCATCATATTCCATCAGATCATATCACACACATCACACCACTTTCAAACTCTACTTATCATTTCTCATCATCATATTTATCACCTTGAGCAACATAATTTTCAAGTTTAATTTGATTACATTGGATGTTTATCTTCAAAGTCCGTGAACTCAACATGAAACTCATTTTTGGATGATCTCGGCAAATATGCAAATTCCCTTTTTCAGCCGCACACCATAAATACTGACGGAAATCATGGAAGTATCATTTTATTTTAGGCTACCACACGTTTGGTTCCCTTATCTAAATACTAGATTTTTAAAATAGCATTTTTATAGCTTAAACCGTAAGTGCATTTTCCAATTACAAAACTCATTTATGTTTCTATTCTTAGCCTAATGCCAACCATACATATAGGAACCATAGCCATTAGATAAAAATAGTGTATTCTCTTCATGTAATTGGTGGGGAAAAGGGATGAACGGAAATCCTGATTTTTTTGACAAAAACTGTGTGAACTGCCTAAAGCTAGCTTACTCATGCTCCTCATATATGCAAATATAACAATAATAAGCTATATATAGTCATCATCATGCGTACATAAAGTATTTGTGACGCTGTTGGATGCAAAGCAAATAAATCTCAAAAATTGTTATTTTTTTGAGGGATGTTGTTTTGCATGCATATTGCTTTTATGATATGAACAAACAAGTAAGCTCTGATTTAGTAAACAATCTGATAAAAACATTCGTGCATGCTAACAACTTATCAGTCACCATTGACAGGGGTGTTTTGTGCTGTATGTGTAATAAAACTAACAATAAAATGCATCATGTACGAGTACGGTCATCGTCGTCATCACATCCCATCACCTTTCGTCTACCAAATGACTTTCAGATTAATGGCCTTTCTTTGCTAGCGGTTTTCATGTCTTGTGTTGTTCAATGAGGAATGTCATTAACACAGGATGTAGGATGTTGAGAGATGCAGCTATTGAATGGGATTTTACTCAAGCTCAGCAGTATTTTAAATCATTAACTCACGAAAACTATAATATTTTTTTACGATTTTACATGCGACTATTTTTGTACCATTGGTGATAACTATAACTCCTTGGTGTTTTTGGTAAATGGGGGTAAGCTATGGATGGGATTATTTTACGATGTTATTTTCCATAATGGAACCATGAAACGCCTACCCATTTCAGTTGTAGAAAATTAGTCATAAATTTATTTTTCAATTTTCAACTTGCAGAGTAGGAATGCACACCTGTGATGGGTTTTAAATAGATTCAAGTTGGGATAAAAGTCAATAACACTTGTCAGATATTTTACGTATCATGATTAACCATCAGCTTGAGGTTTATTTTACACTAATGCGGAACCGAAATATTAGTTTTAAACGGAGATCTGAACTTGCAAACATCCTGTTTTTTTCTTTCATGGGACCTAATATGATAGTGATTATATATAAATATTTTGGTCGGTATAGTAGCAGCGGATATCGGCATTGTCCATCCTCCAGATAGAAGGTCAACTTCCTCTTGGATACCCGATGAAAAGCGATTGTATTGTGTGGGATATTAGAATATGATTAATCTCACCTTCATTTTCATATTTTTAGTGTTTTTACATGGTAATTCACCTTACTTTCTACTAACTCGTGAAGGAAAAAAGCATTTAAATAAATCCACTCGTTGAAGTTATGGTTTTTCTAATAAGGAACACTTAATTAATTTTTTACGTCTTGTAAGTATTCGATTTATTTTTAGTTATGATACCACGTACTAAAACTACTTGTAAATAATATTTATTTAATACACCAAATTGCTACTTGCGACTCTTTAAATCATTACATTTCATATGGTGACGTTATGTATCATGAAATGAAATCAATTATATAGCAACATTTATCAAAATCAAATGTTGGGTTTCAGGGACCACCACAGACAAGGTTTTCCATTTAGGCAGCTCTAAACTTTATATCGAATTTAACATAACCAGTACCAACCTACTTATTTGTCTTCTTTGCATCTAGAAAGTAACGTCTGAGTGTCGAGATCACATTATATTACTTTATTTGACCAAATATCAGACAAAGCCGTGTGGAAAAAACTGATATATATTTGCTTTGGTTGAATTGAATCAATGCCGCAAGCAATGCAATGCCAAGTGAAGGGATTTTGGTTTAACAATTTCACTCTTTCTCCTTGCTCTGTGACAATGAATGAGTCAGAGTGATAAGCCATGTCGCTTTTCTGTGTGTAGCATTAATCCACCTCCTCAGATAAGGACAAGACGTGGTCTCTCTCATATCAAATGTGTGTGATAGCTGAAAAGGAGGAAGAGAAGTTACCTATATACTTGAGAGAGTGGAGTCACTAGATATTCCATTCCCTACATATTATCATTTGTTATTCCGTTTGTTCGATAGCACAGGTAGGCAGATATAGATATATTTTTATATACCAAGTTGGTAGCAGCCGTACCTATCAGACAATACGACGGCTACGGAGCGCCGACTCAGTTACAACTTTGCATGAAGCTTTATATACATCAAAATGTCAGATCTCTTTTTTTCAATCTACATTTAAAATCTATCTATCTCAACTTCATCGCACACCACGC
Organism: Orchesella flavescens; assembly: GCA_964034955.1. NCBI lineage: Eukaryota > Metazoa > Arthropoda > Collembola > Entomobryomorpha > Orchesellidae > Orchesella > Orchesella flavescens. The sequence continues at coordinate 20,044,018 of OZ035953.1, forward strand.
AGTCATTATGATGATGATGAGAGCTCGACGAGAATCAATTTTAACTGAATAAACTGGGGGGATGGTTATGTAAAAGTAGCGGATCACCATTATCTTCGCACTTTGCATGGTTGGTAGGTTAGTGAATCCTATCAGCTAGAACTTTGTTCTATATCAATATAAAGCTTTGTATATATCATCTGGTGATTGATCAATTCAACTAGAATATGTGAATATGGACAGACAAACATTCGTTTTCTATGCGAATTGTTAATTATACAGAACGCTCTACGTTTACATGATTATGTCGGCTAATAAGTATAAGTTATACCTGTCTATTTTTTTTATATATTTACTTTAACAAACATTAGTATAATATAAGCAGAAACAAAAAGGTTGATATGATAAAGCTTCTGTTTTATGACGGCAATAAAAAGTGGCAAAAATGACATAGCACACCACACCACACCGTCAATCCAATTCAATGATCGTGTAAAGCAGACCAACGTATTGTATACTTATGCCGATTAATTCACCCCTTTACTACTGAGGGAGTAGATAACAGTTGATTATTAAGAAAATTATTAAATGGTCTGTTTTATGAGTAATCGCTATTTCTACATGCATATAAAAATGTTGATAATTAGGGAGGGGCAAGAATTCAACATCGACGCATTTTTTATATTGAAAAAAAAAACCACCTCAACATAAAGTGAGTAGGAGCCCCTGTTGTTTTATGCGTAATAAACCTCGAAGATTTACAAAGCAATTCTTGTACCAAATAGGCAACTTACTTGTAACTCCAACACTATAAAATAAAAATGGTTTCAGATACTTGATCTTGAAACACGAGATTTTAAAAACCATATCGTTGAAAAACATATTAAATATAACTTCCGGTTCCAGAGAAAGCACAACAGTATATATGTATAGGACCGTAAAATTACGATTATTTTTATTGCCATTTAATAATATTATATGCATAATTATGTACTTAGGTAGTTAAATATTGTAAGTTGTAGTTACACGTGCCACCATGTAAAAAGTGTGATGAAACAAAATTTACCAGTTTTTACAAGTAATAAAATATTTGACGTAAATAAATCCCAGTAAATTTTCATCATTTGAAGGATTAAGTACCTATATTTTTTCAACAAAAAAATCGAATCAAGTCAACGGGTCTGTGATGGCTATCATCATTATTATCATTGTTTTAAAGTCTTGTTTTTAAACTGTGAAGACGTGCTGGTTTTTATTCGTGTGTAGCTAGTATATTCATTCACCTACACAATACAATGTAATTCAAGCACATAACAACTTTGTATTAAGCACACAATCAGAAATGCGAGGAAGGCCTTTTTTACACGAGATAGAAACCACAATGCAAGACGCTTCATATAAAAGTCCGTAACACAATGAAATCCTTAAAAATTTGTGGCTTTTTGAGATATGCTACTAGAAAATCCTTGAGGAATCTAAATTCCTCAGTTCCTTCAAATTTACGGCTGTCTTCAATTTTTGAAACTTATTGAGTTTTTTTATGGTTTAAAAGTGTACTTTTGTACAGCAACGGCATGACTATGCATATCACATCACATCACACCAACCACACGTTATTCAGATTAGATTCAACAGGTATAATTTACCTTAAACAAGCATAGAAGGAGAAAATGGTACTTTTTTTATATGAAATGTTGAGTTTCTTCGTTTTCTTCTTCTTCTTCTTTTTCAAAAGGAACCTCAACCTTACGTCAGACTTCCTTTTAATGCATCATGCATGCATGCATATATATCCTACAGACATGAAAGTATTAAAATTCCTTTTGACGGATTGATGGATCATGGATCACTTTGTTTTGACATGCATGCAATCCACCAAAGGAAGCATAGTTAATGCAATGTAAATGATGATGTGGTGTTGTGTGGGTTAAAAATATAAAGAGAAAATAAGTCAATTCAACACACACTGCTTTTTATTATTCGCATCTAATTTCAACCTCTCCAGTTATGTTTACGATGGATTCAAAAGGCGAATTTTCAAGTCTCAAAAGTTAGCAAGGTAATAAAGAGCCTTGTAATGCTCAATATTTGCAAAACGATTACTTATACCCACATGTGTGAAATATGGTATTTGGAAAAGATAATTTGAAAGCTACACAGGTACTCTACGGTCCACCGTTCCCATCCTGACTTTTTTTTCAGAGGAAGTTTTTTTACGCAACGAGAACATAATAGCATAACAGAAAAAGGAACAATAAAACGGGTAGGCACTTGTTCTTCCTCCTCCTCCACCGTAATGAAATGAGCGATGACATGCGCATAATATGTACATACAAAATCCATTTAAAAAAAATTAACAACCGTCCGTCCATCCGTATTTTGAAACATAAAAATATCATCTAATTTCTTCTTGCTCTCCTCTCTCCTTATCCCTTCCTATTTGAAGAAGGACAAGATAGATACATACTACGCTTTCTCGTATAATCATCGTCATCATCACCACTACTACTACCACCACCACCATTTCATATTTTTATTTTCATAGTTTATTCTCGTCACAGTTACGGTCATCATTATTCTCATCGTCGTTGTCAGAGGAGGAACTTCATAAATTCTGACATGACTTGAGCGGAAAGAAGCGGATGATTTTTTTTCTCCTTCTTTTTTAGCTTCTTATAAAGTATGCTATTTTTTCAGTTTAGTTTAAACTTGCAGTTTGTACGGCTTGCTCGTCTTATACGCTTCACCGCACCACATCGATGGGATGTGATGCAATGTGCAGTTTCTATCTGGTAGCTAAAGCTATGCTAAGTAAGTAAGTAAGAACCTACTCTGTGTACTTCTTTATAAAGAGCATTTAATGCATGATAATGGTAATGATGGTCGCAGTGAATGTGTGTATAAAGTACTTGTTCCTTTATAAAGTAAAAACTTCACGATTTGCACAGTTACGTCAAAATCAAGCGGATGACTCAAAGATGTATGTTATGAATTTAGATTTTTCCCATCTCTCTCTCTCACTCTATCTTTCGCTTCGCTCTTTGAAAGCGTGACATTGTTAAACTTGAGGAATCAACAAAAAATCCCTCTTCGTTAGTCATACTCTTCTTGAGGAAGTTTTACACTTTTGTAGTGTTAGCTGCTTAGCCTAGCGTTAGCTAGCAAGACCGACCGACATAATTTTTTTCTCAAGTATTCGGTCGGATGCTGAATAAATATCTGACTTTTAAATAGATGTTTTACGCTCTTTATGACGGGCCACATGAAAATAAAAAAGTAGGAAAACATGATCATGAGACTCTCTCGTCCATCCAAATCGTGACGAGATACCCGCAGATAGAAACATGTTACAAATGAGCCAAGCATTGTAGAGTGTCTATGAAAAAGTAGAAAAAGGATAGTTTTTTTCAGGTTCACAGTTTACACGAACATTAGCATGTGAAAACTCATAGATGATTGTGTGTGATGAAATTTCTTAAATAAGGAAGAAACTAAAGTCATTTCAAGTAGGTTTTATCATATTATGCCAATTTTTCTCACATGGCAAGAACCATCATCATCATCATCTGTGCTGAGTCAACAAAAAATTTCACGACCTACACCCGATGCTTGAAAATTGCAAAACAGTTTTTGTTACAGTAACCGGAAATGATATTTTTTTAGAAATGACCTAATGGGAATATAAACTTTGCGTCCATAAACCCACATAACGTTTTATATTTTTTATTTTATCAAATCAGACATATTTGTATATTGCATAATATGAGAATGTTTGAAGGAAATGTTATGCTAATAAAAACAAACGTACGCATATTTTACCATCCAATTTTCATAATTTATGGATGATCTCTATCCGGAAAATTTTATGGACCGTTTAATGTGTAGTCTATTAAGCAAAATTGGATGTAATTGTAACAGTAATATCATGTACTTACGTTTCCAGATGCACACGTTTTTTTAAATATCTTTTTATATTTCATCATCCTGCCAAGAAATAAAATGGGATATCATTCATTCATGATACTTACTTGTCTCAAAAAATCATTCAAAAAATTCTAAGGAAGTGAAAATGTTTAGAAGTGCGTTCCATCTTCTTCCTTCTGTCGTAAATCTAAATTCAAATCGTTTAGAAAGCATCTCACATAAACACTCCGTAGCATTGCAGAATGTTGAGTCAGGTTCAGATATAAATACGCACAGACACACACACACATATCCCCTATCCACTTGCATTTAATCAAAATCCCATTTCTTACAACAAGTAACATGAAGAGCGAAACATTTCAATTCTTAAATAAGATAATCTTCGCTCATCTGAATACAATGCCATGTATTATACAATAAAATCTGTTAGAATAGCGGCTCTCTTCTTTTCTTCCTCATGAAATACATCAGATAAGAGCCATGTTACTTTTATGTAATAAATACCCTTTGTTACCTTTTATAGCTATAAGCTACATAAATGAATGAAAATGAGTGGAGTACAATGCAGACAACCCACAAGCCAAACTTGACTTGAAGACTTGTTCCTGAAGTTGTAATTAGGTTTGTCGTCGTTCTATATGCCATCCCAATCCATAAAAAAATAGTTGGAGGAAATATCGTGTAAATATGTTCGGTTTTTATGTTAAAGTAACAGAAGAGAAGACAAGATGTTAAGATGATGAGATGGTGAAGTAAATTCACATGTTTGAGAGTTTGATGGTGTATAATATCTGTAAAGGTGTACTCTCAATAAAAAGCAAAAAAAAAAGAATGGAGTGCAGAATTCTTATAAAATTAAAGGATATATTGCATTTACATAAGTCTCTCTACACCTCTTTTTTTGCAGAAACTGTGGCTACGATTCCCATACTATAGTATATAGTCAGACTCGACTTGTGTAACATGAGAAGTGACCTATACAACAAAACCAATACATTCACATACTGTACTATCCAAGCAGCGAGATAAGATATAATGTAAATGATTGTTACGCAACTAATAACATCTTCCCGTTTATTTCTTTGTATTTTTCATTTTTTTTTACACATCATACATATCCTCACATAACATTACCTTACTGCCACGCTTAGTTTTTGTTCAAAGTGTATCATTATTTCAAAGCAGAGGAAAAATTATATACATACATCTTTTGAAATTTAAATGATAACTTTTGACGAGAAACTGCGTGCGATAATATTCCTCAAAAAGGTATAATAATGTGTGGTAGTGCTATTAGTCAATGCTGGGTTTTATGACTATAACTTTCTGTAGTAGTTTTGTAGTTGTACAGGTGTGGGTTTGTCTGTGTGTCTGCAATATACATATTATGTACCTGTTTAATATCTATGTCTGTACAGTATTTAAAACGTGTTATTGTCAGCAGCAAACATAGCTATTGTGTTTTATAGGTTGCAGAAGCAGAAAATGATGAGGTATTAAAACATTAAAATGTAGTGATTATGCCTTTAATTGCTCTCCATTCAGCAATTAAGTTGTTTATCATCATTGACTCCTCCAGCAAAAGAATGAGAGTTGTGTTGGGTTATGATTGGGTGGACTCATGAATAAAAATAAAAAGTGGTTCAGTAGTAGTATGTGAAAGGGTTTCATCCTCTTTAATAACAATGTTTGATTTCATTTTTGCTCGTTGCTTGCTAAACTTCAAGTATTTTTTTTGACTGGTAATACTTTCAAGTACAGTAAAATACAACTAAATAGGAGAGGCAGGAAAAAATGTTGCTTTATTACTGTAACCATCTCACAAGGATAAATTGATAAGGATGAGAGCGTCAAGCATCCTATTATGATTAGCACTTAACCCCGATGAATTACACATGGAATTTACGCTACGCTAAATTTAACACATATACAAATTAATGTGATGATCCAGGATTTGAAGTCGGACTTAAGATAAAACATTACCAGCTAAGTTGCTTGCAATTTACGTTTCGGCAAAACCTCTGAAGAAGGGGAGAATGTTTATTTATTATTGTATTGTAGGCAATCAAAGTTTCATTATAAATTGCAATCTCCAAAGCTACCAAATCAGAATTTAATTTTGTTGAGCTGCAGATGACAAACATTTATTATCACATCTCTGAGGATTAATGCCTGCTTGAATACGGAAGGATTATTACTATTATTAGGTAACGGGGCAGTCAACGAAGGGATGTACTTAGTTGTTGGATTTAAACGATGAAATCGCAACTACGTTACCAAGGTTTAGCAAATTTTCTGCCTCTGTCGGAGTAAAAATTGTATATTAAATCACTACTTGTCCTTCATTTTAAACACCCACGCGTTGTGTGGGCACTGAAAAGTGTGCAAATTGTTGTATTCACATTTCAGTATCACTCTCAGAGAAATTACATGTTCCTCCTGGGAGAGCATTCGATCCTGTTAACTGCTTCGCTCACTCTGCCTGCACATAAAGTCTAATGCAAAAAAGCATTTTGGCATATACAAGTTGCTAAGTAAAGTGCATAGAAAGTAAGTGACAGGAGTAATTTTGTCGATTGCCATAAAATTCAGGAGAGACGTTTGGTGAAAAGGAAACTGTCAAATTAAATGGATTTCATATGACACTTAGAAAATTGCTCAATTGCTTTTATTGCTTCAAATCCAATACATTATCACACACATAAACACAAGTGAAAGAGCAAGAAAGAGAGGAAGAGAGCAACATGTGGTAAAGCTGTATATCTTTTATTTACGATCTTTCAATTCAAAAGCACAACCTATCCATTTTACATCAAGTACATATACAGTATGATATGATGCCATGTCTTGCATTCATTTGGACAAAATGATTACCAAGGGAGTTGTGTCAATTTTTTAGTGCCACACTTCCTAAATGAAATGGTAGCGGATTCTAATCATCAGGAAAAAGAAATTGCTCTCATGATGCTGATGTTGTACTTCCCAGCTGATGATACTGAACTTTTGCTAACAGGGCCAATTTAGTAGAAAGGCACTAAAAACAGTATGGAAGGAAGTTATCTACTCCCATAAATACATGCAATTTTCCTTGTAGCCATCAATGAAATGCACCATGTGGGATAATACGTGATGGGATGTGATATGTGGTATTATGCATATAAGTAACTATGAACAAAGAAATAGGGTTGCCTGTTTCTCTTCGCAAAAGTCAAACTACCTGAGGCGAATCAAAAAAGATAAATTTTTTGATCATAAATTGCTTTTTAGCTTTCACCATTCAGCTCTCCTGTCAACCATTCAAGTGCACTGAAAAAGAATAACAAAAGGAGCACAAAACATGCTTTTATTTTTTATGCTTGTAATTGTAAGCTACACCTGCTCCACTAGCTGTTCAACATAATATATGAGTGCACAAGAATAGACTGGGTCTACTAACTTTTTAAGCAGTTAACCTTTTTTTTTTTTAAAAAAAATGGGAGGAGGATTAATTTATTGTTATGCTGTGTAATCACTAGTGTTTACTTAGCTACTTGATGAAATGATGAAATGAATCAACCCAAAAATTTGAATCAGATCACTGGATCATATCAGCATCAACTTCAACGGCATAGCAATTCTATCAAAGCCAACAGAAAGAGGCAATGAGCCATGATGCATGCGTTGATACCAAAACATTTTAATTTTATGTGTATGCACTTGAATGTCAAATAGCCGTGATAGTAAGTAAAATCCTATATTTAAATCAAATGTTGAGGTCAAAACGTTTCAGCAAACACTTGTGAAATCATCATTTCGTCATCATCTAAAATACATTTCATGTTACTTTATTGCGATTTTTTTTATATTTTTGAAACAAAATTTACAATATAGAGTGAACATCGTTAAAACAATAACAATCCTCGTGTTAAGGTACTTTAAGGTTTATGACATTACTAAAATCATGATGATGATGATGATAGGTGTCGTCATGATGGCATATATAATCATAATATCATGACATTGACAGATGTATTTCCATCATCATTCCTTCAGCATGAAAAAATTCGCAATCAGTCACTCACAATGTTGTGCTAGTGCACCACAATGTGAATTGGAATAATATGAGGAGCTCAAACTACAATATGTGCGTATTATTGTCTGCTTAAAAAAATCAAGGACAATTCATTTTTTTTATTATTTCATGGGCTACTTGTTTTCAATATATTGGAAGGCGAAAAATTGAAATAATTCACTGAAAATAAAAATTTCCCTGATATTTTTTTCTCAACCTAATAACTGCATACGTGCATATGATGATGATGATGATGATGATATTGCAAGCTTATTTTGAAAAAAAATTGGCTGTCATTCCTCATTGTCAAATGAAGCGTAGCAGACATAGATGACAAAACTATTATCTCTATTTTTTGTAAAGATTCAATGCAATGATATGAAGTACAAAAATAAGCTGCTCACTATCAATTTTTAATGAGCTTCTTTTGTCAATTCCAATGAAAATTTGGATGATGCTTGATGGTTCAAATCAACAAGGCGAAACTTTCTTGGTTAGTTCACATGCATTATCCTCTTGCCCTCGTATCTAAATTCAATTCAATTCAATCCAAACCAATTTGCAATTTTTGTTTTTTGGAGGACTAAAAAGCTCATACATTTTGTAGCTCTCCTATTTTTTGAACTAATTTCTTCTCAATGTCACAACAACCTTTAGTGAATCCCTATCACTTCCAAACAAATTAATTTTTCACTCCTCACTTCATCAAGTAATTACAGGATGAATAGTTGGGTTGAATCAAATTTCTCTCGAGACTCCTACTCACTCTCCTCAACTTCTTCACTCCACTTTTCTCCTTTCGTTTCTGCCACATGATAATGATCATGATGAGTTTATCTGGTTAGAATCCTTTTTTGAAGAGCTAATTAGGTTCTCTCCTTTGTCGAAAGAAAAGGAAACTTTCAGTTTACCCACAGCTTAGATTCTGTCATACAACCTGCCAGGAAAATTGAGGAAGGATCTGTTCAATGTTTTCCGTTTCTTTTTTTTATATATAAATGGTTTAGTTTCTCTTTTCTGCATTTCAAAAGGTTGATATCATGACGGTATGAATAATGTAATGTAAATCGTGAAGGACCACATAGTAGCGGAACATATTGACATTGCATGGATTTCCAAAGAATTCAGCAGTTGATATCACTACGAAAGGGAGTTTGAATACAACAAAAAACATGTCAATATGAAATTGGCATGACAGGGATAACAAGAACTATTGACATTTATGCTGTTCAACTCTTGTATTACAAACTACCCTTTTGCAATAACTCTCTTAATAAAAAATGAACCTCATCTCAGCTCTTTTGTGGACGGACTCTTCATTCTTAATCTTATTTGAGTTTTGTTGAGTAAGGAATAATGTAATTGTAAAAGAAAGAGAGAGAGAAGAGAGACGATGATGTTGAGTTTGCGATTGAAATTTTGCATGTCGTAGACCTACAAGATAAAGAGGAGGACAGAAAATTGCAATTTGCCAGCCCAGGATGCATACTTTACTTTGAACAATGATATTATATGCTCACTGGTGCAATTTTCAATTCATGAAATGAAAAAAAAGCAAGACAAACATAATATCACGTATCAAGATGACGATGACGAGGCAAGTAAGTAAGCTAATGCAGGTGATGGAGCTACGAGGTATGTGGTATGATGCTACCAACATTTTTTTCTTCTTCTGCTTGGCACAGCTTTTGCAGAGAGCTGAAAATCAAGTGCAGTTTCTGAAACCTTTAATGTAATGCATGTGTCTGCTAATTCCAAAAGGTTGTAATGTAATGGTTTTTTTGCAATGTAATGTAAAAAGGGACTACTACTTCTTGTTACAGAGAAAAACCATGTCACATGGCAATACGGTTTATTGCTATTATTATTACCGAGCAAAAGTTGTTTCACTGCACAACAGCAATCACGTTATGCGCTCAATAATGCAGAGTTGTGTGAGCAGACTTTGAAGTACATATTCTAAACTGTGTTATCATATCTTTGCAAAGTTTAAAATTGTAAGTCATTCATTGCTGTGTGTTGCATTAAAAAATAAAATAAAATAAAAACTGCTTCTTCGGAACGATGATGATGATTGCAAATCGTCGCTTGTTGATAAATCATGTATTGAAGTGGCACAACCTTAGTCACAGGGGCATATCCCTTCATGTAAATTGAAATTCTAAAAGAATGTTGAGCATCTTGTGTGAACAGATGGACAAACAATGTTAGCTTCTAAAAAATCCCATCGGCCACTTAGAAAACCGCTCCATATTATTATTATCATTATGATGATGATGATTATTTTAGTTAACTAGCAATAAGCAAGCTCGTTTGGTTAGCGTAGTCGGCGCAGTGCACTTTTTTTCTTTGTGTATGCATAACAGTTGTGCTACATCAAGCTGTTTTGTTTTGTTTTCTTAACAAACACGACAATCACCAGTTGTGTACGGGTTTTAATATTGTATGTAGAAACCAAGTCAATTGCTACCACATTATGTTGAGATTGCAAACATTGCACACATGAATGAAAGAGCGGAGAGGTGAATGTTCATTCATCACTAAAAAAATTACCGACATCAAATCCCATAGGCTACATTAAAAATGGTGATATTTTATTTATGGTGAGCATGCTTCAAGTAAAAGGGATAGTTTCACAATACCTAACAGGAGAGACCTTCATGCTTATCATTTTTAAATTTTGGTACCCTTTTTTTCTTTTCGAAACCTTTGTATTTCTAGCTGGGCGACATAGAGCGAAAAAAAATGTCGTGCAACAAAAGAATTGCAAATGTGGTCATAAAATTGTGCATGTTTATATTATTAACTTGCGTGCCAGATAAATATTTGCTTGTACTTGTCTGAAATCTGAACTTGTTAGCAATGCAGAGCGTAATGTAGTCAGTGAGCTCGTTCTTTTGTGATTCATTTATGTGTAAATGATATTCTTACTTTTAAAGCAGCGGCTTTGAAACTTGATGAGTCCTTTCCTTTAATCAACCAATTCGCATTTGGCACTAGAGAAAACAATCATACGAAAGTAAATGATACACGATATATTTGACTTGAGAACTGATTGAGTTTGCTTTGTTACTGAAAACGTGTGAAAAAATTAGGTGGTCTTTCCATTATGTCGTGAAATTCAAAATCTTTCAGTCATTATGAGCACGCAAAAGCTAAATTTTAAAATGGGCTGAGTAGTTAGGGTTTACGCCTTGTGTGCAGGATGTTAATTTGAAACTTGAATTCAATTGAACAATAAAAAGTAACTTTTGCTCATCTGTATTTTCTTTCATCCCAAATTTCATTGTTTGATTTTAACAAAATCTCTGTCTCTGCTTAATGCATCAATTGTAAATTCGCAAGACTGTGGTATAACAGTCAAATAATACTAGTGGCAAATAAAACAAGTAGCTATTATCAAGGAACAGTCAATGTTGAAGTCAATAGTAAAAGAATCCTCTTATATTTTGCGTGTATGCTGCAATTCGATACTCCAAAAGTTCTCGTATTATATACATCCACATCACATCTCACATTAATTACATTCACATACGTACTTATGATTTAAGAGGTTGCATCACGAACATGCAATTTTTGATGCAACTTTTCAATGAATAATTGACACAAGCATCGATGAGCATTATAATCCACTTTATTTCATTAGTGTGTCACGACGCTTTCACCAACTTTGATTGCCACATATAATGCCAAGCACTATGGCGTCTAATTACAACAAGATACTTTTGCTGTTTTCCGGCCTTGGTACTTGAGACGTCAAAAAAAAGTATGAAATGGATGATTTTGGCTATTGGTTCATAATAGCATGAGGTTGTCAACATGTCAGATTAACAGTCACATATCATATACTCTCAGTCTACCTCAACCAGCTATAATGCGGAGAATGGCACCATACCATGCTGTCGTGGTAAACTCACCTGTCGATGATGCCACTCAAAGGTGTTACTGTCACTTTCAGTGGGAACCTTATTGTAAGACTACTTCACCACGTATATTGAGAACACACCACCAGAGCTAGAGATTATGTCGAGTAGACAGAAATTAAATTTCAAAAGGGAACCTTTGTCCCAACAAACATGTAAATCTGTATGAATTTATAAAGAAAGGAATTAGTCCATGAAATGAAAAGATAATTGTATAATTAGACATTAAGTAAGTATAATCGTTCAAAGCTGAAAGTCACTTGAGACTCAAGATCTTCAAGGTCTTCCTCATATAGATATATGGACATGTCAAGTCATGAACCTTATGTTTTTCTCAAAATTGGCGATGCATGGTTATGATTTCTTTGATTCAACCTTTCAAACTGGACACATGTCTTTAATTTTCGGAATAAAAAAATGCATGTTTGTACTGCCTGTCATTATTTGTTTGATCAGGAGGCAAGATATACAAATACTTTGGTAAATTTGACGAGAGATAGTGAACCTTCCGCTCACTTCAGAGCCAGCAGTGCTGAAGCTGAAGTAACAACAACAGCAGCTTTCATATCATATTTTCGTGATCGTCCTCTTTTCTTGCACTTCCATTCAATGCAGACTCGACTGCAAACTGTAAACATTAAAAAGCCAGTTTGTATTCCGGCCGTAGGTATCACATCATCATGCATTATTATGTCAACCTCAACAACACAATTTGCATTTATCTGCAAGAATGCAATTTGAACCGGCTTTATCTTGATTTTTCTGGGATTACATCATTCATACGACAGCATTCTTTGTGATGCAGACACAAACAACAAACCAACGGGGGACTCAACGTGTGGCAATGACATTTCGGATGGAAAATTGGCAAGTCCATTTTTATCTTTGGTTCATGATATGACAATAGAATTTAAAAAAAAGATGCGCTTAGTTCTTCTTCAAAGTTAAGCTTTTTCACAATGGGTGCCTCAAAACGTTTGTGTCATACAAAAATATTCAACAAATTTGCTTTGGGTGCAAAGTATCGGCAGTTGCTGGTCCAATCCCGGTTCATCAATTTATGGTCAACCCGGAAAAAAGAGTAGGCGTAGAACATTGGCTTTTATTTTTTATTGGTGACTTCAATTTACAAAGTGTTCAACAATATATGCAAGTATGACCACATGTATAAATAAATAAATGAAAGCGACAAACGACATAATAATGTTAAAATTGATTGGGCAGAATAGCACTTTTAATCATTTCTTGTTTCATTTTCATTCACTCTGACATTACAATGGTTAAAATAGGGAGTCATTTTTCACTTTACCTCCTTTTAAAAATAACTACCAAAGAACCTTTTTTAAACATGAAGATTTTTTTGATAGACACATACGAAGAATAAGGAACAGACTGAAAAATAATTTTAAAAAAAATGATTGAATGAATATATACTGACGAAGAAAATTGTTTTGTGAATGAATATATGAATGTGTGTTTAATACGTAATATAATTATGTGCTGTAAATGTTTTCAGAGTATTAGTCAGGATTATTGCTACGCAAGTAAAAAAGGTATAATGTTCCATTCCTGTCTTCAAGATAAAATTCCTAAATATAATCGACACGACGCTGGAAAAAAAGTTATCAAGATCAAGATGAAGAAGAGTTAACGCTCTAAAAAAACTTTTAAATCCGATTCTATTCCAATCTTTTCTTCCCTTGGAATCCCATTTACAAACAAGTTACTTTGATAAAAATAGTGTGGTGTGCGCTAGTTAGTTATTTTGTTTGCAAATACATTTAACCTAGATACATTTCATATTATTTTGTAAAAAGACAACCGTCACTCTACGTGAAGGAATCTAATTTCCCTAAGACCATCTAGTTTCGTTCAGTTCGTAGAAAAATGACTCTAACAAAATTATCCCGTGTAGAGTACATTCGCTATCACTTACACCAATTAAATTATTATGAAGATTATCCACAATAACAGTACATGCAGAGAAGGAGAGGTTAATCAACATTTTTTTTAAAACTCCGAAAGGTCCCCATCCGTTGGGGCTTCCATGGGGATATCCACTAATTTCAATTTTAATTATAAATCTATTATTCATCATATGCATTTCTAGTAGCAGTATATGATTTAAATCTACAATTTTATATATTTCAAAAGGCGATAACGCTTAAAATGACTTTTTCATCAAGACATTGACTGAAAGTGATTTGGCAAGATAAGATTCATAACGTTTTTTTTCGGCCCCTGACCACAATTGACAATCATCATGATTTGTGCTGGGTGTTTGTAGCTATTTGTTTTAAAATTCATAGATTGCACATTAAGTTTTATCGCCACTTGTAGGCAAAGTGACAAAGGGGGGTTGTAAATATTTAGTCTAAATTTGTAGGGAAAAGTTCGTGTTTATAGAGTCTTGTGTTTTGTGTTACATTTATTGAAGAAACTTTCATGTATTCATTTTTAGGAGTTTTAAAATTGTTATTATTCATTTAGGTTATGCTTTGTAGTATATAATAATAGTAAGTTAGTTAGAAGACACAGTTTAAAGATTTTTAGTTCAGTTATTCGTTTTGTAAAGATATTTTTTAAAGAGATCCTTCGAAAAAAAGAACCTCAAAAACTTTGTAACGCTCAGTACGATCTACGAATCATATGCACCTATGAAGTTGACGCTTACGAACTTTACTTACTTACACGCTCACATTAAATCGGTAAAACGCTCAATTTCGTTAAAAATGATATGGTACAATACTATACAACCGTTGTAACACAATGTATCATCATATCAGATCCCCCGTCATCAAGTAAAAGTTAAAATGCATTCTTACTATAACGTTGGCTTTCTCTCGGATAAAAATTAATGTAAAGCTATTAATATATGTACTATTTTTTTCTTTTAAAAACAGTCCCTTGTGCTTTCACAGCGCGAAACGACTATGATAAAACCTACATTTGTAATGTAATTCAATAAAATGTTTCTATCATCCTACATTTTAAGGTAAATCTTGTTCTTTAAGAATGAGGTTATGATGATTTGAGTATTTCAGGTAAGGGAGATATCGTCAGTTTTGACGGTAACTATTTTTAACTGTAGGATCCTTACAAATGAAACTACCCCTTGGAGACACCGTCTCCTTAGCGGATTCACTAACCATTGGTAGATCCGAGTCCAAAGACATGATTTTACTGCAAGACATAAAAAAGTTGAAAAAAATTAGTTTGTATTACTTCCGATTTTATTGGCAAGATAAATGTTTAAGTAACATGAGGGTAGCAGCTTCTTTTGGTATGGATTTGTATGTATTAAAAAAACTCACCCTTCAAAGAAGGAATTATAAGAGCTGGGAGCGGAATGAGAGCGACCATTAACATGTAGCGGATTCTTTCCCTTGGAATCTCCTCTCTTGAATGGGTGCTGGAATGAATGATTTTTCAGCATGGTTTTCACCAAAATCAACGTATCCAGTTTGGGGATGGATCGAACGCAATTCATAATATCATCGTCGGTCACTTCCACATAGGCAAGGCAGTTCTCTTCCTCCGTTGGGAGTGGAGTTTCACAGCATCGAGTGACCCAGTCATGAACCTATTGTGTGTAATTGTATGCATTTCAGCACACGCGAGAGAAGAGAAGTCAATATTAAGCCTTTTTTACACTTTATTGTTATAGGTAGCCATTGCACATAAAAAGAAGGAAGGCAAATAGTTCTCGGTATTTACAATTCCAGCCCATTTTTATTATATTATCCTTCTCTTCTAATTGTTCATTCTTGGTACGTGACAGGCTTTATGTGTGTGACTGGACTGGAGTGAAATGCAGTGGTAGACTTACTACATGCATATGTATATATGATTGTTTGCTAATAGAGTTATAATAGGTATGTACCTTCACTTCTGGGAGAGTGATTCTTTTTTGAGGATCCTTGTGCAGCATTTTCAACAGCATGTCCTTGAGCAAAGGTGATGCTTCGGGTTTGGGAGGAAACTGGAGCTCATCATGCTGGATCTTGTCGTAAAGCTTTAGAATGTTCCCATCGTTAAATGGAATTTGTCCATAAACGAGAGCGTATAAAGTAACACCTAACTGCCAGATATCAGCCATTTTTCCACTGTAACTGCCTTTCGGATTGGCCAATGCCTCTGGAGAAGCACATTCAGTTTTATGTTATTCATTAAAATCATCAAACGTGAGCTCTGTGTACACAGTTGCAATGAATTGACTTCTCACGAAGAATTTCGTGCTAGTAGTATAAATGCTAGTAGTATGCTTTTAGTGTATGAAAGTTGATGAGGATACAGCATAGTTTTTAAGTCAACCAACATTATCATTATGATTAGCCAACGTGTCGCCATTATATTATTATCTTTCTCACCTGGTGCAACAAATGCAGGCGTCCCTGAGGTACTGGTCAATATCGCATCATCCTCTCTATTGAACTCGTTGCAGACACCAAAATCCGCTATTTTAATCCTATCATCATCACTCACTAGTAAGTTCGACGGTTTAATATCCCGATGAATAATTTTCTGATAATGCAGGTACTCAAGGCCTAGCACCACATCCCGGAAATACTTCCAAGCTTTATCCTCAGACAATGGAGTGGAAGTAGGAACTTCCAGCACTTCTCCCTTTTCCAAAAGCTCAAAAACTGGATGAATTGAGAAGGAAAAAGTAAATACAACTGGGAGTTAGATACGTGAGATATCTCTGGGATTTGAGAAAGGAGCAAGAAAGAGAAAAGCACACCAACGCATTAGTAATAATCCCAAAGTTGTTTACCTAAATAGAGGGTATCTTCTGTTGGATCATCAAGCACTTCCACAAGCTTCACAACATTCGGATGATCAAGTTTTTTGAGAATTGCCACCTCACGGTACACCCGTGTCAAGGGATTCTCTGGAGCAGTCTTTCCACTTGGCTTGCGACTAGGCGCCATCCGCCCAAAAATCCCAGCCTTTTGAAGAAGCTTCTTTTTTGAGAGAATTTTCATGGCCTAATAAATCAAATTACATACATTTCCTCATTTTCCATTCCTCACCACAAATGACAAAATCATGTTATCTACATCAAGCATAATGACTTTCCTCTCTTCACATGATTAGCTTTGCTTTGCAATAGGAAAAGATAAAAAAAATTGTGTGGCATGAAATGGAATCCCATTGAGCTTACATAATGTTGATCATCCTCTTCATTATACGCCAGCTTGACAATCCCATAAGAACCTTGCCCAATGGAATGCATGAGCTTGTACTGATTCAATTGAATGCTATCCCCAACATGCTCCACACTAACTCTCTGACTCTCTCGAAACTGTTGGCGTCGTCTCCCAAGGTACGGTGATGTTCCTGGTGAGGTAAAAGGAGAAAATGGGAAATTGGGGTAAATTGGTCGACGTGAGACATCCCCAGTGCCTCTGCTCATAGCTATTGGTGGAGTCTTTGTTGGAGGCTGAGGTGACTTTGCTACATTCATTCCTATTCCCACCCCTGGTGCAACACCGCCGCTCATCGTTGTTGATGAGGCATGTACTGCTGAGGAACTAGCATTATTATTTGTCATAGCGCCAGAGGAACTGGAACAACCTGCCTGTTCTTGCCTGGAAACAGGAGCAGCAGCCTCCTGGGACACATTTCTCTTTGCAATTGTCGTCGCCTCTACTCCAATTGATGATGATGATGCAGAAGATGAAGATGATACATTGGAGGTTGTAGTAGTGGTGCTGGTCGTCGTTGAAATGATGCTGCTGCTACTCATCTTTTCACTGCTACTTTTTGTAATAGAATTGGAGGAGGCGGAAATGGAAGTTGCCTTACTACCGGGGCACGTTGTGCTACTTCCAACTATGTTGTAACAAGGGATTGAAGAAGTTGCTGTTGTTGTTGTGGTGTTGGGGCACTCACCAGTTAAACTTTGTTGCTGCTCCTTACTCGAGTTCCGCTTTAGTTGTTGCAGTCTTGTTTCATGACTAGTAGGGGCTCCGGCGATGGTTGCCCGTCTAGCAGACAAACCTGCGACTCCGATTCCAACAACTCCAACATCCTTTCCTACTATTGTACCTCCTCCACCACCGCCACTACTGTTGCTTGCGTTGCAACAGTTGGGCTGCTTTTGAACTTTTGGACAATTGGTGAACATCACAAAAAATGTCTATTGTAGCTTCACTTCATGAGGGTAATTTAATTGTAGGGGGATTTCAACCGAATTCCCGTCTATCGTATCGAGCTATCGATTAGTTTTTTTTAAATAGGAGCGTGCTATAAAACTATATAATAAAAAGTTTCTCTCCTTTTGATAAGTAGTAGTAGCTATACAATATAATGAATGATTGATGACAACCCACAGTCGACGAGGTACTATCATAGAATGCGTGATTGGAATGTGCGCTACAGGCTACTCGTACAAACTTATTGTGTATGCCGATGGGACAGAGACACAAGGGTCCGTTTTTAGCACGTCTTTTGCTGCTCCTCCCTCCTATGATGAATGCATACCTCGTTTAACAACTTTCCCCGGAACGAGTCTTCCCGTTGATTGATTAGTTGTAGCGAATGTTTTGTGCCGGAAGAAGAAGAAGAAATGTAGCTGTGGTGACAATTTGTTGCGTTTTTCTGTTCAGGCAGCCTATTGTCTGGGGACAATGGCTCTCCATTACAAACGGTTTCTATCAAAATATCCTCAAATGTGTGTAGTATCACCATCTGGAATTAGTCAATCCCCGAATAAATTATAATAATGCAGTAGTGTACCTTACACCTACACTTCTCTAGCCATCCATCTATTTCATGTCCCATTAGCATAATTATTGAGTGAAAAGAGAAAAGAATGGAATAGAAAAACCAACAAAAATCCTATTACGCAAGTTACTACCCACTTCTTTGCTCTTCTGTTGATGTAATTTGTGGCTTGAGTTGGCTTGCCTTACTTTATTGCATGAACATTAGCATTGGAGAAAAAAAATTCAGAGCTTCCACTTAAACTTCAATCAGGATAATGGCGATTAGAGCGTGATGGGATGATGATCAACCCCAAGAGGTTTTAAAGTAGCAAACTCTACCATCTAAAATTCAACGCCTCATGCCAAAATATTTGCACAATTGTTTGATGTGGTGCTCTATCCTCTCTTTTCATCCCTTCTTTATTGTCCCTCATGCTTCACAAAAAATAGGTATCTTATCTCTGAGTTAAGCTCTGATATGGCAAGAAATAGCAATGATGATGACTATATCTGGACAACTGGAGAGAATCACCAAGCCAGAAAATTATTTTGATGACAAGAGCCACCACGACGACAAAACGCCCGACAAGACAAACTCCCACACAACCATTTCTATTATCTTGCTCCGTCAAATGGAATCAAGTCCGCAGTCACTTTGCCACTCTTGGTATTTTTCTTTTGGCTTGACTCAATTTCATAAATTTAGATTGCTTCCTACGAGAAGCTTCAGCTTCAAAACAAAACGAGTAAAAAAAGATGATGATGATGATAATAATAATGATACGCCACATAAAAATGATGTCGCTTGGACTTGACTTTATGTTTCGTTTCAAAGGACAAAAGTAACTAAGTTGGAATTTTATTAGGAGACAGAGAGTGGTTGGATTAATGTGTTTTTTTAACAAAAAGTTGTCCATTAAAAACATCCAGAGTGCCCAAGAAAGACTTGAGATTTAAGAGATGGGCTATAATATTATGATGATAATGATAATAGTGACGGCTAAGTTAAATATGGGAAGAATGAGATATGAACATAACATAATATATGTACGTAAAAATTACTAGAATATAACGCAGTAAACTCTGATATAAAAAGGGTTTTGTACTTCTGAGTGTTAATGTGTAAAAAGAAGTCTTTATACATAGTCTAAGCCCATACACACGACAAGGTTAATGTTAAGAAAGATGAGCGAAGGTCGTCGTCTTAAAAAAAGCAGCATCATGCATGCAAGCAAGTAAGTACTCTACACACAAACATATACATATTCAATTTCTTCATATTTGATATGCACATCATGCTCATCATGTGTAACTCTGTTTTGCTTGTTGATTATTTTGCAATTCATGCAGAAAAAAATGAAGTCAATAGCAATAATATATCCATCTTCGCTTCATTATCTTCATAACACAAAACAAAACCAAATTATATGACGCTATAATACTCGCGATAATGTGAGTAATTTTAGGGGTGATGAATTGGATTGAATTGGAACTTACTAGTAATTGTATGCAAGCTCAAAATTAATAAAAAATATACAATGATCCCAATTTACTGTCTATAAATCTACTTCATTAGTTCACAAGTAGGCTAGTTAATACCACCAATTTCCAACCCAACAACGCAACGTCAAACGCAAACGTTAAGATTGGGTTTCCCTCATTGACTCTAAGTATATGGGGTATCAGTATCAGCATTCAATCCAATTTCCTTGGTTTGGTTGACCTTACTCATGCTTACGCTGGTTTTTGTTGGTATACATACGCTCTTGAATCTGGATTATTTACTCTTTTCCACACACATACACACACAGAAAAAAAAACTTGAGCAATGAAATGGATGGGTACGTACAGCGTACGTGTGGGAGGAAATTTGATATGAAGGTCTAAATAAGTTCGTTATGCCAATACCGACAGAGAGTCAATAGTCTTGGTCTATGTCTGTTTATGTGTCATAAGCTTATAATGTAAAACAACAAAAACATACCATCAACTTTTTGCTTGTATGAGAGGAAATCACTGGGTAACCTGATATCATGCTGGTAACACAATCTTAATAACAACATTGCTCTTTTTCATTAAGAAACGTAGGAACGGCAATAATACCATCAAAAAATATCTTTTTAGGAGCCTCTGTTATTATTCCCAAGAATTAGGCAATTAATGAAGAAGTGAAGGAATCTAGATGATATGATGCTACAATATAATATCTTCATTCCCAATCCAATGTTTTCATTAGCAACAACGTGGATCTTATTTTCATTATCCGTCAATGTCTCATATTCTCCAGGTTTGTACAATGAAAGAGATGTTTAGGACAGTCAATCAAATCGTATTATGTTTTTGATGAGCTTTTGATGACTGGACTTTTATATTATTTGTTTATTTAATTTATTCCCATTATCTTTCCATAAAAAACCAAGTCCTTCCAACCTTTCTACCTGTTTTATGACTGTAATAATAAACTGAGGAGAATCAAATGATGCTAAAATTAACTCCCTGTGCCAATATCCTACTTGAGCTCTAGCGAAAAGCGGGACTGAGCAGTGGTTTTTTCTAACACAATTTGTGAACCTTCTTTTATTCAATCAAGATTTTCTTCTATCCTTCTAGAACCAATTGCTACAAAAACAACTCTTGCTGGAACCAGCTCAACTAAACTCAACCCAAACATGCTGTTTGTAAATTGATTTATGGCAACTTTATTTTCATTTTGTGCAGTCTTAAATTTACAAATTAAGCCCATAAATATTTAAAAAGGACAACTTACGCTTGAGATGATTCCTTTGTGCTGCAACCTCTTTTTGGGCTGACGTGTCGTTGTGTTAAAAAATAGTAATAAATATTGCTGTTGTGCAGGTCACTTGTTAAAAAATTAAAATGAAGCTGTTTCACTCCATGATTTAAAGGGGTATGTCACAACCTGTTAAAAATGAAATGCTTTTACACTGACTAGAAAGAATTTACACATTCTTTAAAATGTCTGGTTAAAAGCCCCTTGAAAATGGGGAGAATGTAATAGTTTTGCAAAATGCATGGAATGTACAAATTGGGAGAATCAATTGTCACAACTGCGAAATACCTTGTGCTCCCATAAAAAAGTATCTTGACACTTGGTTTTGAAAATAAACAAGAAGAATCGGAACGAATCAGATGATATTCCCCTTGGTTCTATCGCTCGTCTTGCGAAAAAAAATGTGTTTGTGTGTGTGTTTCGGAGGAGGAAAGACGAAGGAGTAGTCGACAAGTCGAGCTAGCTCTGTGGTAGAGTATGGATCGGAGATAAACAGAGGAAAAAAATGTGTGTGCGTATATTTATATAGGAAATTGTGCTTTACGCTTTAGTCCACGGTTTTTTGGGTTTGCTAATGTTTATCTCTTCTCTCCTCTCTCCGCTTTATAAAGTAATACAATGTTGTCTCTAGCTTTTTGGAGCTTGGTTGGGTTTGTTTTCGTGCAGAAAAGGCGAACAGCTAGAGCCGAGAGCAAAGCTGGATGATGATGATCCTGATCCTGCTGCTGCTACAACTATACTTAAACAGCCACTGCTGGATTCATTCCTTTTTTTCATCTGGTCAGAAGGTCTCCTTTTTCTACGTCGCTCTACTACGATGGTAAGGAATGGTGTGGAGTAATACTAGCAAGTTGGTGGCCAATATATACTATTACTACGCTGATGGTGATGATGTTGATGATGTTGATGATGATGATTGGGAAAAAGAGGACGACGAAGCAAGTGGAGTATTAAAAAACATGCACATGCATGGAATGGAAGCACCAACTCACTGAGCCAACACTGAGTGAGAGCAGACTTTTCCACAGTAGTCCATCCATCCAGACGTGTGCTGCTAGTCAAGTTGTAGACGTCCACGTACAAAACTGCAATGCAATGTTTGAACAAGACGTTTTCTCTTATTCTTCATCAAAAGGAAAAAAAACTCGAATACAAAACTTAAGCACACTTGCTCCGCACTCACTCACACACTCTCTTCTCTCTATCCCATTCCAATCCAAAAGGAACAATTTTTTTTCACTATAATACAACTCTCCATTTTCCATCCACTCCACGCCGCATTTCATCGTCCGTTTCGTACGCCAGTTTTCCTCTCTTAGCAAGCAAAAACGGTGTTGGGAATAGAGAACGGAGCCTGAATGAAATGGGAATGAATGGAAAGCGCAAAAATTTTTAGTTATAAGATTAGCATTTAGACATAATATGGAGAAATGGAAGAGAGAGAGATGGAATATCTATAGAATAATATAGTTTTGGCTGAAGGCATGGAAGAAAAGGAAGAATAAGAATAAGAAGAATGTGTGAATATCTTATTTTATTTTCTTCTTCTCTCTCTCTCATCTATGAATTCCCTATATGCACATCCCACACTTCAGTACACGATTACTCGAGGGTAATATAAATGCATTTTTAGGTAGGTATAGTCATCTCCTATGGATTAAATATTGATCTACATTTTATATAGGAAACGACAAGGATATTTATTCCCTTAATGCTCACTGATAAACCGGAATAAAGTATTTTTTTCTGCTAAAAGGACTCTCTTCTGAGTATATACACACACACACACACAAAGTGTAGCTTATATATTGTATGAGACTCTCTTACCACCATCCATACGATGACTACGGTGTGGTGGTTTTGGTTGAGCTAGACCTAGTAGACTTCTCTCCTTTTGTCTGTTCTTCTCTCCTTCCATTATTTACTAGCACCGGAGTGACTTTGCCAAAAAGAAGATATTTCATTCCATATAAAGAATGTAGAATACATATAACCTAACAACTGAAAGAATCAACTCCCTTTGTGTACAAACGGCATAGGTGATGTGATGTCTGTGATATACATGTAAGTAGTCAAGCCTCCTTCAGTTCTCTCTAGCCACCAGCCTCAACCTTCGAATCGTTTTCCTCATATTGCACACACAGACATCACATTGCAAAACCGGGGGATAGTGGGTATAGAGAGACAAAGACATTGGGAATATGAAGGCAGCAGGATACTACTTCTTTTTTCCACTTACTTTTCCTAGAAAAGAAATGTCTTGTAAACATTATTGTCAGAGGAGGCCAAGCCTAAGCTTTGTATATTTGGCAGCAATATTGAGGAAGAAGACCAAGACCACACAGAGAAGAAAAAGAAAAAGAAAAAAAACTTCTTTGGAGCATTTTTATGTTCTGAAAACAACTGAAGAGTTCTCTTTTATTTTGTATTTCCATTCTTTTCCTCCGTCTTCCTTTTTGCAGGACCATTGGTTCCCTTTTTGCAAAGCATTGTCGCAACAACTCATGCTTGCTTGCCTTTGATTCCCATTTTCCCATTGTATTATATCTATGATATGATTGTATTGATGGAATGGAGAGAGACAGGAATAAGTAGAAGAAAAAAAGTTTTTTACCTCTTCTCCATTATTTTTTTTTGTATTGTGAATTTCTCTCTATATATTTTTTTGCTCTTGTTTTGTATGTGGTAAAAAGACAGAAAGAAAAAGAAATAAAAGAATGGCAAGTGGCTGTATGATTATGAGTAGTGGTCGGTCGGTGGTTGAAAGTTGAGTGGCTTTGACTGCGACGGCATCCCATCGGCATCTCATGCTGATGCTGCTTTGCTGGACCGACTTCCAACTTTACTTTACTCTCAACATAAAAATGTTATTGGCACAGCGGGTAAGGGAGAGGGAAAAAAATGACTTTCTTGTTAAAGTTTTTGCCACATACACAATAATTATTATAGAACTTCAACTGGAGAATGTAGCTATCATCATATCATAAAAATACATGTATAACTCGATTCTAAATTGCTCATGTAATGCATTCACTTATATATTATTTATGTATATTATTTTTTGGCTTGTGCAAAAAAAAGTCACTTTTTCTCTCTTTGCACAATAACACTATATGTACATAAATGCTTGAACCTGAAGCCTAAGCATGGACGGCATGACATGAAACTGATGTCGAAAGTCGAGAGAGGATTACATACACTTTTTTATGCCTATCAAAAGTTTGGGTAATGTGAATGGACTTGTGTATATTTGAATATATAACAACAGCCTGCATCTCTTCTATACAATACAATGCAACTAAACTACTCCACTTTTTTTTCTCCGTATCATCATCATCATCATCATCATTCTCTCTGCCCAATATACACGTCATATAATATGTGTACCAATACATAACTTTCATATTATAATTATTTTTTTCGCCGTTGGCTTACAAATATCATCCATTTTGCATTAAATATTAATGGTGAAGCTGGAGGCATGATACCGGAGAAAAAATCACATGGAGAATGTGCTAGTAGGATGAAATAGAAAGAAGAAGAAAAAATTGTGTAGAGAGTAGAAAATTATAGTACACAAGTGAAATATGCTTAAACAATCTTTTTCTTTCCTTCGTCGCCCTCTTTGTCAAGACTTCTTTTTCATTCTTTCATATGAGGACGATGAAGAGAATGATAAAGAGGTAATAAACTTGATCCTTTTTGCTGCCTTTTTGCATAGAAAAAAATATAAAATTTGTCTTGATCCGTCTTTACTCTTTCTTTAGCAGCGGAGAGAGAGAGAGTAGAGAAGCGAGGGCATAAAAAACCTCGTATGGTATAAGTTGGAATGGGATGATGCCAAGGAAAATATGGGAATGGAACATGTAAGGTAATAGGATTGCAAAATGCCATATAGACCTTTCATTTCTCTTACGTCTTAGTCTTCCTTTACTAACAACCTGTACCAGGGCAGCTAGACAACTTTTCTATTTCATGGTATGAATATTTTAACACAACATTAGTAAAACTTATAAAGCTGGACAGCGGAGGGGAGACGAGGGAGAAAGAAAAAGAAAATACGTTTTGGACATTATGTGTGCCATAAATATTGTATTTTGTATTGGAACTTCTTTTACCTTCGACCTTATAGAAAGGAAAATGAGCTTATATGCATAATATATAAAGTATTTAATCTCATCCCATGTTATACATGTTGGTCCATACTCCTAACCGCTTCATAATCATCATTGGTTAAGGTTACCAGGTGGAAAGATATAAGGTTCATTTAACACAGATTCTCATGTCAAGACTGGTATTATTGCTTGACTAAATAATTTCTACAGCAGTTACATATCTCAGCTTGTCATCTCAATTCCTACCTAACATTTCCCATAATGCCCCAAATTCCACGTAGTGGAAGCATGTTTTGCGTAGCAAAAAATATGTGTTCGCTATGAATTATCGTCTGGGATTAAAAAGATATGTGTATATTATAGTATGCATCTACTGTAGGGGAAAGAATTAGAGTCAGAATGAGTGGCCATGAATGTAATTAACCAACTGTAACAAAAACTAAATATACATGATATTTTTGTACAAAATATTATTTACCAACCGAGAAAATTACCATTGCCTTTACCTACTTTGAATG
The DNA here is from genome assembly GCA_964034955.1 of Orchesella flavescens. Taxonomy (NCBI): domain Eukaryota; kingdom Metazoa; phylum Arthropoda; class Collembola; order Entomobryomorpha; family Orchesellidae; genus Orchesella; species Orchesella flavescens. The sequence goes on from OZ035953.1 coordinate 20,070,032, forward strand.
TACATATGTGTAGTGAATATTCCCACCTCATCCAATCCCAACTCCAAACGAAATTAGTAGCGTTTTGATGGGAGTATGTGTAAACCGCACGATGCAATGGGAACATGGAGGAAGAGTCATGGGAACACTAAATAAATTGGAAATTGCACACACTTGTACACACACATACATCACATCCCATTACCATTTACACTCTGTCATTATCAAAATTTACTGATGATCGTGAGCCTGAGCTTTAGAGCCCGTGACGCAGACGGAGAATACCCAATTTCCCACCACTAATACTCAAATATAATCAACCTATAAAATAAACTGTGTTATGTATGTACCTTGTTGCTGTCGCTTACCTTTGCTCCCAATTCCTGCAAAACGTGAGCATTGAAAGTACCAGTGTTATTCGATACTGCAGTCATTCCATAGTGAAGTCATCAGACACTAATTAAGATCTGTATCATTATTCGTTGAGCACGTCCCTAGATCTCTTTAGAAGCTAAAGAGAATCCAATTTTATTCAGGCTCCTAACATGATCGTGATCATCATCATTAATGAATTAGGTCAGTAGTATACATATTCCAGGTGAGCTTACAGGTCATAAAAACATCTTTCTTGTCCCAAGTAATTTATGCATAGAATTGTTTAACAACTATTGGACTTTAATTCTTACTAATTCTTAAGCTCAACCTTGCTAAACAGTACCCCCAAGAAAGTGAAACAATAAATTTGCATTTGCGAAACTATCGCAAGACGTCAAGGTAGCCATTAAACAAAGTTTGTGTGTAGGGTTACCTTAGAGTACACCATACCATTTTGTTTTTTCCATCCCATTGGTGGCGATTATGGTATGGCTTGTACAAATTGTTGTCACACTTTGGAGGAAATTGCTCTAAAAAGGAAATGTAACCGGAAGACATCAAGCAGCAAGCTCAAAGCATGTCATTGCCAACTTTTTTTTAGCAAATCATGTGATGCTCAGTTACCCTCCAGATAAACATGAAAATTCCAATAAAACTGGTTGAATCGGCGAGCGACTTCTTTATCCCGTATTTATTTCTATGGTCGTCGTCATCATCATCATCATCATCATTACACAACGGCACAAAGTCCCAGTCTATAAGTCACCACCCTTTAAGTGATCCTTGGAAAAATGCATATAATAATGTCGACAGCATCATCATCATCATAAGAGAGAAGAGATACAGAGCAACGACAGGAACTGGCTCTAGTATGAAAGATCGTAGTAACCCCACGTTCTACAAATAAATCCATTGAAACGCTGTAACTTTCCTTAGATTATGCTGTTGGAGTCTCTTTCACGCTTTCCTAATTATATCGTGTCTCGTCTCCAAACCATATCTTCGTCTCAATTGCTGGTGCAGTTGAGTAATGCCAATACAAACAATACCACTGACTCTCCATTCTATCTAGACAGGCAACTTATCAATTTCTTTCGTCTTATACTACATTTTTTTTGTAGCTACATGTTCTGTATTTCAATGCATAAACCAACGAACCTGATTCCATTTATGTTTTGCGAGAAAGCTTCCCTTTCTCTCTGCTTTCTGTGTTAGTAGTGGGTGTGTGTGTGAGTGCTTTATAAATCTGTGCTTTCCCCTTTCCTTCTAAGTAAATAAAATAAAAAGGCGTACAAGCAAAGTTACAGGGTTTTGGTAGAAGAGGGAAACAAGTGATACATATAATATGCTGCAATCACTTGAACGTAACAACTGCAACGCCAGTTTTGTGATTTTGGTATTGTTGCAAAAAAAGGACAATAATATTTCTGCACAGAGACTCACACACATGGATAAGCTCTAGAGACTTCAAGAGAGCTTGGGAAACGTCATCCGGTGTATGTATGTATGCATGAATCTGAGATTCAAGATTCAAGCCCAAACACTAACATGCTCATCGTGTCTGTTCTGCACTGCGGATCTTTTGCTTCGCTAGAGAACTACTCACTCGTTGTTTAGATTTTTACTGGTTGTGAGAAGCTCTACTTCGTTGTTTATGTGAGTTTATAGTTGTGATCAAAGGAGAAACGACGTAAGGAGGAGGATCCTAAGCGGAAGTTAAAACTAAAAAAATGGGGATAAACATGCCGATTTAAGTAAAGTATGAAAGCGTTATATTTTCTGCTGAAAATTTGATGACTGAGATTGTGCAGCTTAATGTGTTGCTATCCAGCAAGTTGTAGTAAGTAGCTCGAGCTAAATGGAAAGATGCTACATTGCTTGGAACATGAGTTGGTTGGAGAGGTTGGAGTTGAGTGGATGCATGCATTTGTTTCTGTGTGTGTACATGCATACATAAATGGAGCATGTGAGAAATGACGGAAGACGAGATTTTTTTATGTCTTTGCGAAAATGGGCAATTTTGGGGGAAAGTTGAATGCAAGAAATTAACTTCATGAATGCAACATGATTCTTGAGCCAGATAAAAGATCCTGATGATGATATCCATCCGTATTCCAGCAGCAAAATAAAATGCTCCCTAAGCACACAATGAAGAGGGATTGAGGGAGTTTTTTTGTGATTCATACCATTTACTTTTATTTTATTACGTTTCTCAACAATTTCAGCGAACAGCGTGGTATAAATTTTCACAAGGACACACACAACATATACTACACACCAACACCACCCCCAAGCCACGCCATACTATGCCTCACAAAATTGCGAAAAACTGCAAGACTGTTCCAATTGTTGTGTAGACACAGACTTTTTATGAGTTTTTAGTACAAAAGAGCACGCAATGCTAGAGCAGCTTGGCAAAAGGAAAATATATATATATGTACTATATTTTAGTTTTTTGTCTTCCTCCACTTCTTAACTACTGATTTTGATTACCATCTTGACTTGAATCTTTCACTGCGCTTTCCTCCCCAAAAAACATAATATCTTTGGAGTGAGTCCCTTAATTGTTATTACTAGTTCGTTGTTTTCTTTCAGCCAACTTGTTCTGTTTGAGTTGAAAACAACAAAAAAATCTGCGGAAGCTCTGCCCTTTGCATTACACTGTGAGGAAACGGTTAAACTAAAATACTACGCTGTACGTTCAACTCTGCTTTACTTTGTGGCCGTGTATCTGCATTCTGCATGCAAACAAGAACTAAAAAATAGGTTTAATACACATGCCTAGTTTTCCGTCCGTCCTTATGTAATTTAACCCAGAGGTCAAGTCAAGTAAAGGAAACAAATTGTACACTGGAGAACAAGCGACTACCTATAATTTTCATTAGGATAGCTAAAATGCTACTGACTCCCAATGCGGCCATTCGTTTCGTATGTGTGTTTCACTATTTTTGAAACACAAAATGGTATATTATATTCTTTGCTCCAATTACAATGGAGTCTAAAGCAAGGGAGTTAAGCTGTAATAAAGCAATATTGTTATTCAACCCCATAAATGTATTTACGTAAGTATGAACAAAATGTGAACATAATTTCAGTCCGAATGTAGTTATACTTATACATACAAAGGTTCTTTGCACAATCGCTTGGGAATAGAATCCCAAAATGTAGTCAATTGCATTTCACAACACTCTTTTAGTTGCTCACTTCACATTTTCACATCATCATCATCATTATCAGCAACATAATAAGTCTTTGGGTAATTCTTAGCAACATAATGTGATATAGCATATCTAGTGTTATTTGCACGATTAGACACCAGCATAAATCAAAGAGTCTATTGTGAAACATATGTGAATTTTAGCAAGCAACACCAGTCTTTAGTTCTTCATTGAAGAAGAGCTGGAATCGTTTGAGATGATTATCATGCAACATCGTGCGAAAAAGTAATTCAAAGGAAAATAATATTGATTATTCCAGTAGGAGTGTGAGTTGTATTTTTTTATTCTAATATGGAGCCATTACTACTACAAAGTAGTAATTGACTTTTAATGTGTTAGGTAGGTCGGTAGGTGGGTTTTCAAGGACAAATGGATACGTTTTAGTAGCATAAAGATTCATTTAAAAAAAATCATACCTGTTGTATCTTTACTAACATATAACGATGTCAACACCTTTGCGACTAGAGCAATTCATAAAATCTTCTTCAAAAGCATCTCAACTTCCAATTAGAATAAAATGTGATTCTATGAGATACCATACCCAACCACACGCATTGCAGTGAAGAAAGGTTTCCATTATCTCTCCGGAAATTATCTTTGATGGACTCGATTCAGTCAGGTACAACATAATGCCAAAGGGAAACCGCTCATTTTTCACATGTGTATGAGAAACTGTGTGCTCAGTGAGCTATCATATTTTGACTTCGTTTCATAAGCAGGAACTCAATGAATAAAAAATGAAATGTGTCATTGATCTCCGCCAAAATGGGAAGCATGAGTGAACAAGGGCAGCATGTGGAAACTTGACCTTTGAACTCAAACCTGGTTTAGAGGTTTAGTTCAACAACATTTATTTGGTTTGACCAGACCAGACCACATCTCTTGACCTATCATGAGTAAAATACAACCATTTATATTCTTAAGAAGATTATAAAAATGCCTATTTGTCATCGATAAAATATGTTTTAAGTCGAACTTACGTATGACATAGACAAACCACTTTTGTGTTGTGGAGAAGGATCAAAATTCCAAATATGGGGGTATGGCGAGGTAAGCATTTTACATCAGCTCACGTCACATCCTTTCTTCTTCTCTGTGGGCATACCGGCGGAAGATATGCTTGAGCGATCAGTTGACAATAGCCAACGCAACACTTTTTTTTCCTCTCTCTCTCTCTCTTTTCCAAAGTCGATTGGATTTCGAGTCACGAAATAATCACTCTATTTCCTCCACAACAGGATTTAAGCATAAGTACCAAATTTTCAAAGGAGGAGGAAGGAAAGCCAAACCACTCAATCTACTGCTACCGTTCACAAAATCATTTTACATGTGACAGCTACACAATATATGAAAAAAACAGGTTCAGGACGAAAAACATTTTCCTTGAACTGGGAAAAGGAACCACAAACAATAAGATGGAAAAAGGAGGTTCAACTCACAAAAACAGTTTTTATGTTCAGAAAAGGAAGGAAAGGAGCAGCTCTACAGTACAATGAACAAGAAAATAAGTGAAGTGAGGTGAAAAGGCGTTTGAAAACACAAATACGCTTATAACTACCACCATAAACATATTTTTTTAGCCACACATATCCGCACACATAATCGTAAATAGTGAGGCTTATCATCATCATTGCATGGGCACACTCAACCTCAACAACTTTTTTTATGACATGAGCATCCAAACAGGGGAGTCCATTATTGAAGACTAGCCATTATGTTTTGTAGAAGAGTGCAAACAGCAAAAAAAAAATACTAAAAAAATGTATAACTGGGGACGGAATTGATCGTGCAATATACATAAAGAAAAGGAAAAGAATAGACAAGTCAAAGAGGGAAAAGAAATGTATCGAAATTAAGTTTGTGTTCATGTTCTTTTTTTTCTGTTTTTTTCTGAACTTTCACTGACTTTCTTTTTATAGATCTACGGTAGGGCTGATAATTCCCATTTTTATTGGTCTAATGCATATTTTTATAGATTTATTTTTTCCCTTTCATCTTCTTGTTTCAAAGGAGCTCTATGTCTGCCTCTTCAATATTATATACGGATGTAGGAAATTCGCACTCCTTGTGGATTAATATAAACTTGGGGGTACCTAAACACAATAATATACTGCATTTTCATTAACAAGCAACTTATATTCCTGGTTAATCTTTTGTTGATTCTGTCCGTCCGTGAGCTTTCATATCTAGTTTTGTTTGCCTTGAGGTATTGTTGCTTGAGAATGAATATCTTTTTAAATTTCTGAGATGTACGTTGTATAACATCAAACAAAAGTTTCTGCGTAGTTGGATTCATTGGAAAAGTTTCAAAGATAAAAACTACATATTACTTGAGAAGTTGCTATTTATATAAATTTTTCTTTAGTAGATTTATGCATGTTTCCTTTTTGAACGTAATGCGATTGCAGTGAACACACGAACAGCACGACACGACGTCTTCAAAAAAAAATTCGATATGTTGTTTGGTTTAGAGAAAAGTCGTAGTGATGGAGGAATCAGGAAAGAAAAAAAAAGTTTTGGGAACAGCGGCAGCAGCAGCAGTAGAACCAGTTCCATTTATGACCATTGGGATTTGCATGATATCGTATTTTGATGTTATTATTTTTCTCTCCGTGTATGCTCGTTCGTATACAAAACTGCATTGCTGGGTAGGTATATCTAGCCATAAAAATGGGATTTCTTTCACTCCAGCCTTCCAACTGAACGCCACTTCAACGCTATTCTACGGCTATTACATGACTCTCACCGTGCTGGGGATTTTGCAACAAAATTTCAGAATTTTTAGCCAAGTTACATCATCCATAAAAATGAAAGAGAGAAAAAGTGTGCACACACATGGGGATTTTTTTTGTAGTTCCAACTCGTGTCATGTATTATCATATCATGCCTTCATTACACCAGTTATATATTTTCTTTTCCCTTATCCTTCCTTTTTTCTGGAAGGAATGAAGGAAAAAATTGCAAAAACATTAGATGACGATAGGAGATGAGACAAGAGGGAAATGTGTTTTTTGTTTGCAATTCAAAATGGTATGATCAAAAAAAGATCCTAAAGCATACTGAATTCTAATCCCTTTCTATCTTTATCCATCCATGATGGTCCATTAAAAACCGTTGTCTCTTTCCTTGCTTTTTGCCACGCCATACCACCACCAAAAAAAGACAGCGACAGAGAGATAAGGCTTGGCAAAACAACAAAAAAGTAATTCGAGGAAAAGCGAAGGCAAACATGGAGAAAGGGAAGGACGCTTCACACACACCAACAAAAACCAGAAATGAGAGTAATCGGATTCCTTATGGGTACTAATATATGGACAAACCACTAAAACAGCTGGAGTAGTAAGCTTCCGTCAGATATTTGAGGAGGAATAATTCCATTTTTGAACATTTGCAATGGAAAAGTAAAGAGGGATAAATGGAAGGATGAATCACACACACGAAAAAAATTGGGTGTAGTCAAATATTCAAAGGAAGAATGGAAAAGGAGAGTATTATTTAATTTGTAATTGTAATACGTGCCTTGCTTGTTTGAGAGCATCAAATTCACGGGATTTGAAGTGTGCCCATCATATTATTTATATCCTAGTTTTGTCATCAAACAAAGAAAGGCTTTCACTTTACTTACCTGAATTCTCTTTCATCCTTCATTGTAGGGCCGACGGGCAGGCTCACCACCGTAATCCTATAATATCTACTTAAACCATACAATAAATAGAGATACTTCTACATACATAGCGAGGCCATAACTAATTTTAATACATAGACAATTAGAGATAATACCCATGTACTACCATGCATCTCAAAAATTTCAACCGTGGTTTGCTCTTCCTGTTAGCCTTGGTCCATTTTGAATCACTGCAGGTTTTGAGATACGGATACTGTATTATGTTATCAACGTTGAGCGTGAATGAATGCATGAGCCTTTCTCTTCTTAAAAATCCTGTCATGACGGGTGGTGGTGGTGGTGTGAATGGGAGTTTTGGAGCGAGGAAATTTAGGAAATTAAGAAAATGAGAATGCTCAACGTTTTGATATGACGATGCCTCCAAGCTGGAGGCCCCCACTTCTTTCTCCTTCTACCCGGAAGATCCTGTTTGGAGTGTTCTTATGAACACCATGCCATTCCATGGCATGCCACTACCAGCAAGGTTTTTGTGGAAAGAAGGTAATGAGCAAAGTTATAAATGATTTTTCCATTAGTGGTCCATGCACAAGTTTTTGATAGAGGAGCAATTTTTACAAGTTGAGGCCGTGGCCTTTCATAAACATCAACAGTCTGGTAATGCACTGGTTTTGTATGGTATGGCATAGCATGACTGCTTTCTCTTTCCATATATTACTTTAATTTACTCCAAAAAGTAGCATCATTTTCTGTCAAGGTTGACCCTTAAATAAACTTTAACACAAAAGGTTCTCATGCAACATGCAAAATAATAATTTTCATGGGTTTGGCGAATGTGCTGCATACGATTAATAATTCGGTTGTTTTGTACATGTGATGTAAATGTCCAACTAAACAACGCGATTACCAACAGAGCATGCTTACCAAGAAGGAAACTAAAAGCATCATTCTTTTAATGCATGAATATGAAAGGTTCAGGAATCATATTGTAAAATCCATTTAAAGGAAACCCTTTCAATAAACGAATATAAAGCGAAATTATTTTCTAGTAAAACGGGAACTAGCTGCGTTTTTTACTGAATCACAGAAACCACACAAAATACACATTCAATTTATTTGTTTTCACTCAACGTCGTTACTTGCGCTAAGTGATTACATCACAGTTTGTTTACACAGATTTATTTGAATTTATGATAGCTAGATATGGATGTGGGTATAAGCTTGTGCATTTCTAGGAAATGAACTTTTGTCCATTTGGAAGAAAAGAGTTGTGGAAAGTTTTAAAACTTTAAACGAATACAAAAATGTTACTGCATCATCCCCATTGTTAATTTAGAGTAGCAGATGGATTTCACAAGGTTTATTTGATACTCATCAACATAATGAGACTCAAAATCCCAACTGTTACATACTGATATGACTATAGAGAATTATCACATCACCACAAAACTCCATCACCGTTATTAATGTTTGCCTGAGATTTTCTCACGCTTAAATAACCAGCTGGATATAACATTTATAAATATACCATAATGAAAGTGACTGATTTCTATCTAGATTTGAGTTGATGATGGTGATGGATAATTATGTATGGAAATGGGATAATGTTTACAGAAATGGGGTCTACTTTCAACGGAATCTGATCCCGTTGTTATTTCAGCTGACGGTTTATCCCCTGAAAACAAATTTGTTACTTTCTCTGCTTCAACTAACACAGATGTAATTACAGAAGGAGACAAAACTGAGAAGAACACCTAAAACTGGAGAGAAACGGTTCGGTTTGGGGTAATGTGATTTTACAACAAAAAAATAGCATGGCATTTAATAGCTCTTGGCTTTTAAGTGTGTTGTGTATCTTTTTGTACAATTTGTAGGAAAGCTTTACTTTTACAAATACTTTTTATAAGAATTTGTTTCCTACTTGTTTTGAACATTCTTCTTCATTTTTCAACATCTCTTTTTTATTGTCTGCATGCCACAGGATCAAGTTACGAATAAGTTGCCACATACGAGAAAATCATTTGTTACCTTTCTCTTCAGTCTTGTGTTTGTTCCGTGTCCTTGTGTGAGGGTCCTTGTGCAATAAGCATACATAAGTATACATATGTGCCCACACACTATTATTATCATACTTCTTATCGCGTTACGTAAATATACATAAAATGGAACGGATGGAGATGTATGATGTAAAATATATTATATAAGTTTAGTTACGCAGTGTAAGCTCGTTTCCTATCTGAAAAATAAACAGGATGTAAACGTCCAACACAAAAAATGTTTTTCACTGTTAATTACGATGAATGTTCACGAATCAACCATGTTTTCCTTTCCTTTCTCCGTCAACATTTATAGTGTTTTCTTGTCAGCTTTGCTGGGGACTTTCACTGACTGGGCTTGTTATGTGATGTGATATATCTTCTTCCTCTTTTCATGAGTACTTGTTTTTGTGTAGGTAGATGGACAAGCGGAACATTGTCATGCTGATTCTTTCTTTCTCTCTCTTCTTTAAATACGGAGAAAAAGATTACAAGTTGATACTTTCTACTTAAGCCGTCTTGATGATGACAAATGCTAAGATATAAACATGATCACTCTTGGCAAATGCTTAGTTTGTCAAAGCTTAGATCCCTCTCTACTGTGTAAGAGATTGAGTGGGCATGACCTCCCTAACGACCATTTTGAATTTTAGCCCAATTCTCTCAATCACTGTTTCTTCATTTAGGTCAATTTTATTTGTAGGTGGACTAAACAGATTATATTAGAACGTGCATGTCAAAATATGTAGGATGTTGCTTCAGATATATGTAGGTATAATTATAACATGTCATCATTCCCTTTGAATTTTTGTTTTACTGTCAATCTAAATTATTCACGGTAGATTTGGCACAGGTTCAGATAGATGCCCATCACAAACAAGATGAAATGAAATGACAAAAACAGTAATTAGGTGTCCAAATGTATTTATTAGTTTGTTGAAAAACACATGAAGCATCAATTACCTCGATTTCATTACACAACTATGAACTACGACTTGCTCCTATCCTTACCCGATTTCCAATCCTCTTTCTGAGCAACATATTATTCAACATGGTAACTACAAACAAACCTAATTAGAATCTAATTTATAACGTATTATTATGGAAAAAACATCATGTATGATGCAAAATAAGGGGAAAGTTGTGTACCAGTTTTTCACTAGCCGTGGGCATAAGCCCAATTACACATCCTCCCATCATTTCACATCCGTACATATCAATACAAATACGTAGAAAGCAACGGGGAAAGGAATTGAGCGAAAGCACACAAATACATTCACATTTGCCCTGCCTTTCATTTAGTTGGATTTATCAAGTCAAACCCACGCTGGGAAAATGCATTTTGTTTGTTATGCAAGTAGGTTATCCAAGCAAGGAAGGTTAATTCGTGGGCAAAATAAAAAGTTGTATTAGTTCTGATCCGGGTAAATTGGGTTGGATATATATGAAAGCAGAAGTCAGAGAAAAAGGAAATGTACAATTTTAGCAAATATTTTGTGTGCTTAAAAGCTGAGAGGACGGATGTGGCAAATTTTATTCATTTTCATTATTTGATTTTGACGTTTCCCCCTATACATTCCACCTAACCTCCAGTCATGTTGCGGAATAATCAAAGTACAAAAAAACTATTTAAACTTGCAATATCCGTCGTCCTCCCCATATTACTTTTATTATGTGTGTGTCACATCAAAAGTGAGGAACATGAAAGAGGATGTGCTTCCAAAATCGGATTTAATATGTATTTGACTTTTTGACTATTTCATTTGAAATGGAGAATCAGGTCGTGAGTCACATACTCTTCTAGCTTTGAAGCTTTTGCGTCGACCATCATTGTAGATTATGGCATGTCATTCTCGCTGCCCTGTCAGAGTTTTTGTGAGACGATGATCATGATGATGTTGATGTTATTCTGTGAATAGTTGTGATTGTACTACATTGCACACTATGCTCCTCCATGTCCAACCAACCAGGGCATCATGTCCTGAATCTGATTACGAGTTGTAAAACTTATTTTATTGTAACAGAGGACGGAAGAGACTCAGAAATGAAAATTACTTACGTGTATCTGCGCTTCAGTACATTATGCACATTCATGCATATCCTGACAAAGACTGGGCTGTAACCATGAGTAGAATAATACTTTTGCTTCAACCACTACCAAAGCAATTCCAAATGGATTCCAAAATGATAATGAAAAGTTGGAATTTGGAATCCTCGTCTCCATCTTACTTTACCTCTTCCGTGCCTGCATATCCATTTAAATACCTATACTTACTTAGGCTAACTATGCATTATTATCGAAACAATGTATATATGTGTGGCTGGCTACCTTACTTAATATTATGCTCTGAAATAAAATAAATTTTTACACTCATTCATTTCCAAGGGGGAGTACACGGTTTCTAACTCACGCTAATAATTCCAGTTCCTTGTAAACCATCAGTGTAATGCAAAAACTTTGTGCTCAATTGGCTGTTTCAGTTTTCACAAGATAAATGCAGAGGAAAGCATGAAAAAGCATCGTCATCATCATCATCATCATCATCACATCACCGTCACAGTCCACCTTCTCTTCACGATATGATATGGTATCAGCATCAGCAGCAAACATGGAAATGTGTGTTCAATGTAAGAATATTAAACAAAGCTCTCTTACACACACACATACAAGAAAATGAAATCTAGTCACGCTGATTGCTACCTCTCGCTACTGTCATGCCACTAGTACACCATGGAATTATATAAGTAGAGCTATTATGAGAGACGACTTAACAAAATGAGTGACAAGGGAACAAGGGAGAAAAGAGCTTTCACTTCAGTTTAACATGCAATATGGTTCCATGAATTACATTAAAAGTCCATAGTTCATCACGAGGGAATGAAAATGATTGGCGGTTTCTATTGATGAAGAGCACCATCATCATCATCATCAACATCATTGGCAGAAAAATTGCCTAAGTAAATGGGATGAAATAATTTGAGTTCCCCGTATGTCGTATTGTGTTTATAGTGCCAGCAGCCGAGTTGGGGCAACGCAACACTGCCTCTACTACCAACCGTACATGGAAAGGAAAAGTACAGGAGTGTAGCACCTTATTCCGTACAACAAGAAAGAAATAAATATAACCAAGAACTGATAACCAATTGACGTTTTTATGAGAGGCAGCTAATGCTGGCGTGTAGACAATAATATTATGTATGAACATTAATAATGCTTCTTATCCCCTTGGGAATATGAAGTACAAAAAACTTTTGGGATGAACTTACACTATCGTATCACTATCCTATCAACAATAACAACGTAGTAGGAACCAACATCATATAAGCTAAAACGCAGTAGTAATGCTGACTAACACTAACCATTATAATTTCCGTCCCGTTCCCATTTTTGTCAGAATATCAACATTATCATGACTAGACCGCGGATTCCTATGTTAATGATCTGGAACAGTTATAGCTTTGCTACCCGTATATAGCAAATCCCCCATTTTTGGCAGTTTATCTATCAGTTTGTATCTTATTTCAACATTTTCCAGACATGTTTGACTCAACAAGACATCTCTAGTTTTTCATAAATTTTTAACAAGTTTTCGCAATTGTTTTTCTAAGTAAAAAAAAATCAGAGTCTAATGATCATCATCAATGCTGACATTACTTTGGACATGGTAGGCCTACGTGTCTTAGCATACAACATCGTTACATATCAACAAGGTTTCTTCCTTTGAACAAGAAAGCCAAGTCTTTGAGTCTTTTCATTTTCTTTGTACTTATGTCTTACATTTTTCATTTCATTATCTCTTGAAAAACAAGTATCAAAGTTATAAAACCATCAACCAAACATCACATCACACCATGTCACTACCCACATAAGAAAATGTAATAATAGTAATTTATAATATTATCCCTTTTTAATAATATGCTCTTTGTTTGTTTCTCTCTATATGTATTTCTATGAAGTAAGTATGCATAACATACGCAAAAGTATTACGCCTTTGAACATTCTCAAGAATTGTTTCTCATCTTATTATTTTTCTTATCATCAACTCCATTTTTACTATTCATATACAAAATATTAATACCTAATCCATATCATCATGTCATGTCATCATCATCCTTGCAAAAAAAACTTTTGAAAGGAAACTACTGGCATGACAAGGCAAGGCTGTTCTCCAACTTCACTCCAACTGCTTGTTTACTCTCTTGAAGAAGTGTGCATCAAGCAAATCTTGGGAATCTCCTTGTTTCCTCTTTGATACATGCTTAAATATTTTCTGAAATTCAATAGGCCTGGCCTGGATGTAATGTCAGAACTGGGAATGATGTACATATATAATATTATGTACACATGCAAAATGTAAGGCGCACGGCTTTTCCGTCGTATCATCATCATCATCATCAACATCATCATATCATAATGGGATGGCAAATTGCATATTTTTGAAGTTCTCCATTGTGAAAGGTTGAAGAAAGGGAAGAGTTTTTCTTTCATTTCTAAAACTTTCCTCAATGTATACAATTTACCGACTCACTGACTTTCAATAAACGAGAGAGTTTTATTTAGAGTGAAAGGTATACTCTATGAAACTGATGGAAAAGAAGAAAAGTCCTCCCTCACACTACCCTCTTCAGTTACTCTTATCCTGGTGAAAAGTGAGTATGGGAAATATGTGCATGATTTGGTTACCACCTCTGCCTATAAAAATATTAATTCGTAATGCAACGGCTCCGCTTCGGGGTTATCATGTCATGCATATTATGTATTATGGATGGGTGGGCAATGTTATTAGCCATTGAATTATTATTGGGGGCACAAGTGGTTCTGTGACTGGATCCAAAATTTATAATATATTTAAAGGAAAAAGTGTCGATCATCTTGTGAGCTAAGTGCATTGGACAGGCAGAAGAGTGCCCTACTCCAAATAAAGGTGCATGAAAAGTAAAAACCTTTTCCCATATTTTTCATAATTCTCAATTTTTTCCCAGAACGTATACCTCGCAAGTAAATGGGAAGGGAAGACTCATTAGGTACGTGAAAATTTTGGTTATATGAGAAGTGACAGTTGTCAAAAAACGCTGTGAGTCGAGTCAGTTGAGTTTGTCCCTCAATTTAAGAATGGGAGTTGATTTTCACGAGGTTAGATCTCCATTCATCTGAATTTTGCGAGAGCGACGAAGTAAGGAATGAAAGGAACGAGAAATCATATTACAAAAGAAAAAAGAAGTGAGCTGAAACTGACTGCGGAATATAATGCAAGCAATAGTATAGTAGGTAACTCACTCAGCTAATATTCTTTTTCTGCATGCATGCATATGAATAGAAGGATGAATGCTAGTTAAGCCAAGAAAAACTAATACTACCACCATCATAAATGAATGCATAAGAAATTTTTTTTGGGAAAAAAGCTTGCATAAGAAAGCCAATGAATAAAAAAACTTGAGTCAAATTACGTGTTCTTTGACATGAGATGATAGCTCTCTTTTCGTGTATGTCTTGAGTAGGCTCCGCGTCCCTCCAGCTCAGCGTAAATATTGAAAATTGTTGATCCCAGTGAATAATACGGGGCTATGTTAATGTTGTTCACAAGGATAGCATTATAGGCCATAAATCCATTATAAATAGAGTGTTTTGTATGCAGGCGTAGACATAATTATTTATGTACATGTACTCTGTACACTATAGTTGAGTAGAGAGACGGGCGAACACAGAGAGAGAGAGAGAATGAACATTTCATCAAGAGGACACTTGTTTGTTGGAAGGTCAAAGTCAATTTCCATGAAATTGGATGAATGATGATGATAGTTGTTGATCCAAATGAAGGAAAGGAAAACGGGAGCAGGGATAGAATCAAAATATTATTATGCTTTGACTTTAGGCGTGTGGTGCTACAGTTGGTGTTTTGTGTGTGTGTCTCTCTCTCTATCTCTCTCTATATGTCTATCTGTTTGTGGCATGACATGAACATGAAATGACATTGGCATCCCATGCAAATGCAACTCATAGGAAAGGAAGGTTCCAGCAACTAACTGCAGGCTTTTGGAATGCATATATTTTCTGTTTTATTTGGTTAGTTTGGTTAAGTTAAACCTTGTAAAATTTTATGTTGGGAAGTTTTTTATGAATAACAGGCTGAGAGAATGAAATAAGCGAGTGATATGATAGCACATCAAACCCAAGTTGGTCATGTCATGGCATTTTCCTCTCTGGGAACATATGCTATTGGCAAGTTGGGTTTGGTTTTATGGCTTTTATGATTGTTTGCGTACATTTTCAAGAAATTCTATGCAGACTTGGAATAAGACGAATCTGATTGTTATTACGGGGAAAATTTCACCGCTTCCTTTTGCTTTTGGTCTCTTGTTGCGTTTTCCCTTTTCCTCTTCTTTCCTTGCTAAGGTATTCATGCGAATGTGTATAATCCCAAACCGAAATTAGGTTTCGTTTCACCGGAGAGGAAATGCCAGTGACAGAGACCAAGGTAGGGTTCACTACCACACAACATCACACAAACACACACACACCTTCCTTTTGTATGTATGTATGGTAGAGGAAAATGAGAAAAGGAAGTGAAATTACGTGATAATATTTTATAAGACCTTTCGTTTATGTACAACTTTGCGACATTTGACAGACCCCTGTTGGATTACAGATGGAATGGAGGAATTTGTAAATGTGGCTCACCTATAAACTCATGTGACCAGAATGATCAAGTAGCCAAAGGATGGCTTGCGTATTTTTGTGCTACATCATCATCATCATGACATGTGTGTAGGCTGTTTTAATCGCGTTCCCCCAAAAATTCTTCCGTCCTAAAGCTTCTTGCTCCTATCTCACCTTCACCACAGCATACTTTTACTGTTCTCTACAACCCACTCAAAAACTCACCACAGCTTTCTTTCAATTTTCCTTGGAACTGGAATGTAAATGTATGAGAAAGGTAGAAAAAGAGAAATATATGAAGGGAATCCCGCTTTTCCTAAATTTTATACGCTTCCCACGAACCGTAATTTTTCAGTTAAGATGCGTTTAGCCTCAAGTCAAAAAGTGGTGTAGTTGTAGTGGAAAGGATTATATCATCTTTGCTGGGATGGGATCGGATAGATAAGAGTGTGGGAAATGCTTACAAAATACATCTCCAAATGCCCAAAATATTTCTAGTTGCTACTAGTTGGAGTTGTGATACATAGCAAAAATGATTATGAATGGTGACAATATTTCTCTTTAGGACATGTATCTTCAAGGAAAGTCATTTCTCTGATGAAATTTGATTTTTCATGAGAAAAAAAACTTTGGTATCTGATGATGATGATGGTGGTCGTGACAAGAAGGATTTTAAATCATTTTCTCTAGTTTATTCGTCTGTGTGCTGTTTCTTTTTGCATACTGAATGATGATGAAGGTGATGATGAGGAAGATGACGAATTTTTTTTGGAACACCAGGGGCAAACTTAGTTTGGCACTATTTGGCCTGATGTTATGCTTAATTCATGGGGATGTGTAGAGATGAGTGAAAGAGAGCGGATGGAGTTCATATATAACTCACAATTCATTCCAAGAAAATGCTTAAGTTTACTTTTCAAACTGTTCCTTTTCCCATCGAGTCAGTTGTGTGCATCTGTGAATAAAACATTTAAGAATGTTGAAAAGAGGCTTTTACTTACTCAAAAAATTATTTCTCAACAGCAACCCCATCACCAAAACGCAAGGCCCTGTTTCCATTTACGGCTTCTTTCTTGAGAACAAGTGGGAAAAAGTATTCAGCGAGTCAAATTGCTAAGAAGTTTTTTCCCAGCCGTGTGGACCAACAACAACCCAATGATATGCAAACGTAGTCGACAAATTCGGAGAAATACTTCACTTTATACTATTGACGATGAGCCGATTACAGGATCCGTAGATGGATAGGATGGATGGAGAGTTTCCATCCAATCAAACTTTTTTTGTCAAACAAGAACCGAAAAAGAAGTCTAGTCAAAGCAAAAGAAGAAATAAAAAGACAATCATTCAATTTCAATATATAACTGGCAATGATTGAATTGAAATGTGAAGAATCGGGGCTTCTTGGGACTCGTTCAAGATGTGTAGCCTTAACGCTCGTTTCATTTGACTCTATCATCATCATTTTATTTCGAAGCTAAAAAACTCCACCATTATTCAAATCAACTTGGTATATAGTTACTCAAATAGTAAAAGCATTTCGAAACAAGTTGGGAAAAGTTTTAAAAAAAAATTCATTCGTCATTCATTGCGAATAAAAAGTTTTTTTGTGGCAATGCAATTTATAGCAATACCAACTTAACTTTTTCTTTTGGGCAATGTGGGCAAGTTGGTTTTTCTTACAATCCAGTAGCAGCGTAGCAGCTACCCATTACCTTTGCTTACATTCACTTTCAGTCCATCTCATTTTTCTTTTGCATTGAACTCGTTTCTTGCTTACCCCCAAATGTTTTCATTGTCTGCGCACTCTTCAAAAGCATGGGAGTTGTCCCATCTGATTTAGTTTACATTCTCATCTCATCACATCACATGCGATATCATTAATTATCGTTCATCTGCATTTAAGGCGTAGCCTATTTAGCTTCTGGAGTTTAACCTGAAAGGAAAGTCAGTTATTGTTATATCAATCAGCATAGGTAGCAGTGTTACGTAAACCTTTGTGAGGAGCTGAACTCATTTCAGAAGTGGTTTATCACCTCTAAATTTTTTGATAAACAGAATCAGTTATAAATCACAGTGAAAAGTTTAGTTATTTGGTGTAAAATTAGTTTTCATAATGAAGACAAAGATTCAGAGTTTGCTATTACTAGGTATAGTAATTAATTCGTTATGGGTGGTAGACGCAACATCTCCCGTTGTCCTTTGGACGCTGAAAAGGTGAGTAACTGGCTCAAGTGTTTTTTGTAGGCTTTATCTTTTAAAAAAATAAACAGGTGAATAAAGTTGGTTTAATAAACAATAAATATGTTTTAGAATTGGAGAAGGACACTTGGAATCAAACTTGAATGAATTTTCATCAAAACAGTTTGCTGATTTGGTGGCATGGAAGTCAGAGCAAGGAAATATCCCAGTTATAGCTTTTGGATTAGACTCAGTAGGGAATAAATTGAAAGAAAACTTTAAATATTTTTGTGAGTAGCTTGTAACATGAAGGTTAATCGTTATTTATAGCTGAGTCTCGAGGACCTTGCTCCACAAGGTGGGATAGGCTCAACAGAACCCTACAGAAAACTTCGCAAGATAACAGATGCATCTGCAGAAACATTATTGTTTCCAGCTGTTCAATCGGCTGGTGATTCCATTTCCATTCTCCAGCAGAAGGGTTTTCAAGTGGTTCAAATTAATGCTGGAGATGTACTCCCTAAAATTGACGCACCAAATACAATCCTAATCATTAATGAGAAGTCCAACGTTAATATGGGTAATTAAACAAGTTATATTGGAAACCAAGCCAACATGAAACTTTTTTTGCGAATGTACATATTTCCCTAATACTTTATGGGATTCCTCCACAATTTTAGATGACGAAGTGCTTCGAGTCTTCTCGAAATACACACTAGATTTCCCCAACCTTGTTGGTATGCTTTGGGGAAAGCGATCTACTTGGACCGAAGAGCCTGAAGATGATGCTAATGATATTCTGAGCAGGAAAAAGAGACAAGCTCCACCTCCAGAATCGAATAACACCTTTGTTTTCAACGATAAAAATGGACTCTTTCTGGTATTTCGTGACGTTATCCTCACAGTTATTCCTGGAGGGTATGAGAATACCTACTAAGTATATTGTTCCTTTTATACAATGTAGTCCACGATTCCTTGAATAACAACTTTGTATATCAATATTTCATAGGAATACTGCCATTTACAAAAACGCAACAGTTGAAACTAAGGATGAAAATGGTACCGTCGTTTTGAACTTTAAATTCCCAACCCGAACGGAAGGGCTCAAAATAACCAAATTTGAATTGGAGTACGTCTAAAACTTTAATTATGTCATTGGTATAGAAAATTAAAATTGTTTGCGAACTAATAATAATAATCCTATTTATCTTTCAATAGTCTTATCCTCAAGAAAGACCAACTGGGTTATTGGTCAATGAAGAATGCAACCGCATCACTGGAAGGAACTACCAACACATCCAAAACATTCAAATTCGACAAGGCCTGGCTGACTTCAGGAATTGACCTCACAGTTCCAACTCACTTGTCGTTTCACTGCACTCGGTTTGGAAGCCTGCGTCCAATTGATAAATTGGAGGATCTCAAAGAAAACTCAACATTCGGAATTGATTTCAATGGTTTCCAGGTATGATGAAAGATGGACTTGCTCAAACAGTTTATAATTGGATTTTAAAAAACCGTTTCTAATATCTTTTTCTCTCTTAGATCCAGGCATTCCAGCCCGTCTCCACACAAAACGTCTTTGCTGATGCATATGATTGTGTGGGATTCTTCACTCCTGGAATTTGGTCTGGAATCTTAGTTACCATCGTATTACTCTCCATCTTAACTTGGGGGATAAAAATGATCATGGACGTGAGGACCATGGATAGATTCGATGATCCTAAAGGAAAGCCAATATCATTTGGTGGGAATGATTAGGCATCCATATGGATGTCTGATTTATGGGGTTACAATATATTTTTCGTCATCTAACCAATTGTCACGCTCCTAATTTTTGTCATCAATTTGTTAACATGGTGTGGCGTTGTCAATATTAGGCAAAAACAAACGTAGTAGTTAAGTGCAGCTGTTTGCACTCAATTGGACAATATATCAAATAGTGGAAGGGGTGATGATTTGTTTTCAATTTCACTATGCAAAAAAACTGTAAAATATCCGTAGCATTTTTATTAGTGTTAAGTTATGGTATACCATTGTTATTGAATTAATCTGATCAAATATGTATGAGAATTTGAGCGTACTGTGCAATGCTCGTGCTTTTAAGCATTTATAAATCAAGGGAAGAAGAGTAATGAGGCATATTATACTGAAAATACAGTAGTTGAGGAATTCAGGAAGTATTTAGATAAACAAGTGTTCTACAAAATTTACCTAGGCAGTTAAATACTAAGCAACCATGTCGTCTTGCATTTTACTAATAATATTATTAGTCGATAACGTGAGGTTTGCCCTCCAACAAAGTTCTTGTAACTAGTCAGCACTACAAAATACTTCAAATAAGTAAAAAAAAATGACTATTCAACATTTAAAAAGTAGATACTAATATAGATGATAATAGATGTCGTCACCCATTTTAGGTATCAAGGTCACCTATTGTAGTAGTTTTGTTGTTCTGTTTGGGAGACTGATTCTTGAATAAATCTGAGATTTGTCAAGTTACATTCCATGTAAAAATATATCTCATGGTTCTAATTTCGCAACTGTTGTTGTCTTTTTAATCCAAGTTCATCCTTGCGTTTATATTCTCATAAGAAATAAAATGTTTTAGGCGTGCACGAGTTCTCATAAGTATTTTCTATTTATTTTGTTTTATTCTACACTAGGGTCACCGGTTGAATCACAATGAGAGGCTTACATTCTATAATCTATAACAAAAACTTTGAACATTAAATGCATAGTTTGAAATGAACAGTAACAAAGTATAAAACAACCGTACCAGTACCACTCTTCTTTTAGTAAACTCTAATAAAACAAGTCCTAACAACAATATAAAACACATCATTTGTCAGTCAACTATAACAACAAATTTTTTTTCGTACCTAGTTTAATATGCTTTATAAATACGTTCTAAAAACAGTTAAAACTAATAACATGGAAGATTCTTTAAGTTGTATTGTATTATGAACTATCACGTTGACTTAATTTTAATTAATTATAAAAGGTGTCTATCCTATTACCCAATACGGAGTAATATAAACAGAAGCTCTAAATCACCGGAGAAATGAGTTATTGGTTTTCTTACTGTTATACTATATTAAGTACATTGGACATTTACATTTGGAATTCGTCAAGACAAGCATATTTGGTTGATTTTACTGGTTTTCGTGTATTTCTTGAGTCTAAAGCTCTACCACGATCATCACATGATAAGTATATGATGGACTAACAAACTAACTAAATAGAAAGTGATTGCCTTAGCCTTAAAAGTGTCATGTTTTATGTGTGGGTGTGTGTTTGTATAATTCCTAAGTACAGAGATGCATATAAGTTAATTGTAGTCAGTCAAAACATGTGAGATTTCTAAACTTATAAATATGGAAACGGTTAGTTTTCTATGAACGACATGAGCTATCAACAAAAACCCGACTTGAGTTTGATACGTCGAGTTTTTTATAAATTAAAAAAAACCAAGCCTAATATACTTAGGCCACCTGATTGTTAAAGTGTACTAGCATGGACGGACACGTTACGTTAGTAGCAATATTATGTATGTATGTGAGGTTAAGTTTAAAGTTGAAGTGAAATGGATATCGGATTTGGATATCATCATCATCATCATCAAGATTCAGTGTTGTAAGGCTGTGGTAGAAACCCACCATTCTTGGCACAAGAGTTATCTTAAGAGTTTGTTTGAAAAGTTGTAAGTAACTCACAGAGAAAGTATTGACTACATAGGGAAATAGAGAGCGTTTAGAACTATCGTAGTCATCATCATCATCAACAACATCAACGACAGGCTCTGCAACCTTGTCGAACCGCTGCGGAGTGTCTCCGTGTCACCTGTAGTTCAAAAAATATAGATGCATACACACAAAAGAAATTGAAGAAGAGGAAGAAGATAAGATACAAAAAAAAGGTTTTCCGGTTTGTAGCTGTAGCTAGTCCGTACCCAAGACAAATTCTGTTGCTGGAGATGACATTTTCCCATCTCCTCCGGCGGAATAGGCAAGAACACGAAGGACGTATGTTTTTCCCGTCTTCAAATTGTCTATTGTTGCTTCCAGCTTTCTAGACTCAATTGCTATGTAAGTGTCATTTGCTGTAGCGATATCTTGATCTGCTTCCCAGATACGGACCTATAGTTGTTAAACATTGAGGTTGAGATAAACCCTTTGCATTCACTTGAAATTGTATAAAATTTATAATGATGGGATGCAGGCTTGTTACCTTGTAGCCAGATAAAGTTTCTTCTTCAATTGACGGCGCGACATAACGCCATGTAACCACCACAGTACTCAAGTCCAAAGCTCTGACGTTTACAGCCGTTGGTGGTTTTTGTGGGGCCTTCTTTAGTGTTCTCTCTATTTGTTTTAAATTAACAAACCGATGAAGAATAGTGTTCATTTTTTTCCATTTCAAACTGATCTTAGCATTCCCCAAAATAAATATCAAACGTACCAAATATAGGTTCACTGGCAGGACCAGGACCAGCTGAATTGTACGCCATTACTTGCACGTAGTAGTACGTGTTTGGCTGAAGACCCAAGATAAGAGCCCATGGCCTTTCTGGGAAACGACTCAAATAGTTGATGGCATCTGTATCGTACAAGTTGTTGTCCTTCTTTTGCCAGTAGCGAATCTATTATAAAGGAAAGTAGATATACAACATATATTAACCAAACTTCCTTCTCATTTATATAATAAATATCATTCCATTTATCTCGTACTCTGTATCCAAGTAGTTTTCCACGAATTCTCTCACGAGTCTCTTCAACTGGTGTCCATGTGACGTTGATAGCAGTGGAGTTAAATGGCATGGGAGTAACAATGGTTGGTGTTGCTTGCGGCATATCTTCAGCTGTAAACGCTGTGGAAGTGTTGGATATTGGACCTTTACCAATGTCATTGAAAGCCTGTGGAGAATACATTCATAATAAATTATAGAAAAAACTTGGTACTTTTAATACTACTTAAGAATAACCCTAAAACTGTGGTGGTGGTGCTCTTCCATTACCTGAACTCTGACTTCATAGAGAGTATAATAGTATTGAGATGGGACTGATACAACGTATGCTCCAATGTTGCCCCATTTTTTGAGGGTTTGGGATTGAAATTCTTCCTCATTATTGTCCTCTCTGTATCTCCTCCAAAAGATTTTGTAATAGACTCCTGGGCCATTTTGATTTTGTGGGGGAAGTGGCTGCATGGAAACAAATAATTAAATTAATTAGAGGCACTTTAACTGTGTTTAGAGAATCATGCAATATAATATACAACTGTAGCTTGACATACATCCCAAGTGATTGTAAGGGAGTTAGTCTTTCCACCACCACCACGAACGTTATCTGGTGCCTTTTGGGGTCTAGCAGGTTGCGTATTGTATTGAGGAGAAGGTGCTGATGCCGGACCATATCCGTATTGATTTGCTGCCATTACTCTAAACTCATAGGCGCACCATGGAGAAAGTACCCCTCCAACCTTAATCTCTTTTCTGTTAGTTTCTGGTCCTAGTCGACCAGCTCCAATAACTCGTTCTGCATCAAAGGCAGTGACATCTAAAATAATAGAAGTAAAATGTACTTTTTAGCATCTTACTTTCATGCGCTTAAACCGTTAAAGAAGTTTAGCCTTACTTTCAACAAGATACATCCACGTCTTATTCCATTGCGTTCGTCCTTGAATGCTATAAAGGTAAGCATCCGCTCCATGCATTGCACCATCAGTCCATCTAACAGTTGCATTTGTTGCTGTCAAGTCAAGTGCCTCAACTCCACCAGGAGGTCCAGGTGGTCCTCGAATTTCAACTCGAGCAATACTACGAAGGTTTCCTACCCACGTGATAACTTCACATTCGTAGTCTCCTTTGTCTGCCAATGTCAAGTTAAAAACATCCAGTAACCCCAGTCTTGAGTCGATATGAACTCGCTCGTGAGTCTCATTAAATCGAAGTCCATTGTGTTTCCAAATGTATGCTACATCCAATGCTTCATCAGCATCTGCTCTGCACCTAAGCGAAAGTTGGGATCCAACGGAAGACTGAATTCGTTCTGGAAGAGCTTCTATTAGCATGGGACCCCTCAAAACAGTGAGTCGGCCGGAACTTTCTGCCATGCCAAGATTATTTTGGGCAATGCACGTGTATACTCCCTGATCTTCCCGTGCTACTGGGTTAATTAGTAGGGCTCCACTTGGAAGAATTCGTCGACGACCTCCAACACCAATCATGTTCCCATCTTTTCTCCATGAGAAACGGGGTCTTGGAGCTGCCTCAGGGTCACACCTAATTGTGACATTACCTCCTTCTGCACCAAGAATCTCTGGGTCAACTGGTCGCTTTTTAAAGCTTGGTCGCAAAACTATAATCACAATTCATTTGTTAAGACCACTACCATCATCTCTTAAGTATTTAGTAGGTGTATTTATTTTAAGTGTTTCGTACTTAAAACTCTCAATTGTCCGGATGAGTATCTTGCAGCAAGTGAGTTGTTTGCTCGACATTGATACAATCCAGCATCCCGTTCTTCATCCAGCTCTCTTATCGTTAAAATATTGTCTTGGATAATGTAACGGCCTACATCTGGGGGTGGAAGAGTTTCTCTTGTCAAAGGTCGTCCGTTTCTATACCACTGATAGGATACACCTGGAATACCAAATGCTTCACACATCCACGTCAAGTCGGAACCTTTGTCCATGTGTCTGTCCCCGATTGGAATATTAAAATGAGGTGCAGCTATCGACAAGAAAAGTAATGTTGGCATGAATAGGGCTTCATTTGATATGATAAAATAAGCATGTCTCACACTGCCCCAAGTTTTAGCTGAATTTACCTTGAATGCTTAGCGTCACAGAATTTTCGATAAAGAGACGACTGTTGGTTGCTCGGCAACTGTACTCCCCTTGGTCCTCAACGGTGACATTTTTAATGGTGATGACACGATTGTAATTAGATAAGATGGCATTTCTTGGGAGACCAAGTCCCATCCGAGTCCAGTTATAGGATGGCACAGGACTATTAATCGAAATGATTCGTATTTACATAACATTAGTAACATAGCTCAGTATATTGAGTTGAAACGGTCTATTAAAAACTTTTCAATGGAATATTAAATTAAAACAAAAAGTTTACTCACTATCCAAATGCAACGCATTCTAATCGAACGGAATCTCCAGCTTTTGGTGACTCTGGAAAAACTTTTGGAAAGTTATTGGGAAACTTGAGTTGTTGATGATTTCCATGAGGTATAACCCGCAAACTAAACAACGGTCCATTTCTGCCTGAGTCTGAGACAACACTTTGAACACTACAACTAAAACTGCCAGTGTCACTCATGTCAACAGCGGAAATGTACAAGTTCCCATCATACGAAACAAACACTCGCTGATCCTCTTCTAAAAAGTTTGGAAAATAATCTCTTGACCAGTAATAGTGAACACCTACAAACAAGTAATTTCCATTAATTTTATAATTCATATTATTGTTATGGAGTCGCACAAATGTTAACTTTGTCGTAAACAAATCATTACCAGGGAAATGTTGAGGAGGGTCGCAGTAAATTGCTTTGCCCCAGAATTGATTCGCAAATTCTGTAGTTCTTTGCAAAATGAATTCAGCAATGTAGCCAAAGGATAAAGAAACGGATTCAGAAATGATAGATCCAAATTCATTGCTAGCAACACAATGATAATTTCCTCTGTCGTCCTTCTGCTTTGGTTCGTGAATAATGAGGGATCCGCCACTTAAAGTGTACTTGGATTCCTTTAGTGGATTAATTTTGATGGAAACTAATGAATTATTCCTATATTCTTCCTTGAACCATTCATAATTTGGAGCTGGCCAGCCACCAGCAATGCAACTGTTGTTAAAAAAAATATTGACAGTATTGTTAATTCTTGTACCTCCTTTCATCTCGTGACGCCTGAGTAAATCTAATCTAATACTGAAACTTACGTCAAGGACACGTAGCTTAGTGGAACTGCTCTTGAAATGTCAAAGACTTCGGAACTCGGCTCACGTATAAAGTAAGGACCTCTTGGAATCTTTTTTATATCGGAAACTTCAAGACCATATTCAAAATCTCTGTTGTCCACAAGGATATATGGCACTCGGGCCAATGGAACTTCACAAATGTATTGATTGGGCTCTTGTCCAGTTACTTTAAGTAAGCCCCAAAGCTTGCGACGATCAGAAAAGCTAAAATAATAATCATGCTCATTTGAATTCCTTTCCAGCTTCTAATTATTATGGTCCTTACAGTCATGCTGAGCTTTACCTGTAAGCAAGATAGTTCAAGGGTACATTAAAGCTAGAGTAAGGTTGGTCTTGGAGAAAGGCTTGATCAATGTTGACCATTGAGGTTCCATCCGAATTCGTCCAAGAGCCTGGTGACGTTTCTCTCGTAGAAATGTACCACGTTCGATGCTGTGAGTCAGTTGCCAATAATTTTCGAACGATGTAGCTATGCTCTTCCATATTATTTAAGCTAAGAAGATCCGCTTCATTTCCATAAGCCTTAAATTGATTCATCAAAAAACTTTGCTTAGCAAAGACATTCCAAGCTATTCCACAAGAAGTATATAGCATGCACACTTGTTTCTACACAAAATACCTGACAGTTTCTCTGTGCCTCCAGCCTCGTTCGTGTTGGAGATTGTACGAATCTGTAGCAAGATTCTCTAAACATATCCCACGTTTGTGGACATCTTTTCTCCTCATTTCCAGTAAAAGTATAGCTGGGATCACTTATATCCAGTCTTGGCGTATATGAGCCAAATGGATCTCGTCGTGTGGAGAATGGGTTATTATTATTGTTGTTGTTGTTACTGAATGTATCCTGACGATTTGGAGGTCTTGAGTTATCAAACTGGTTGTTGTTATTGTTGTTGTTGTTGTTGTTGTTGTTATTTGCCTGATTTTGAGGGTTTTGATTTTGATTACCAAACGGATCTCTAGACGGATCTCGTTGTTGAGGATTTCCAAAAATATTGTTATTTGTTACGGGAGGAAACGGTTGAAAATCGTTACGCTGGGCAAGGGTAATTGTGCCAAGCAGCACAAATGGGAGGAAAGCTTTTACTGTCCTCATAATGACGGTTTATGAGCCTGATAACCAATACATAACATGCACATAGAGTTTTAAATTTAGAATCATGACAGAATTAATGTAAAAATTTCAAGGAGCTTCATTTACCTTTAAGGCATCCAGGAGGTATAAATTAATTAAGTTTATCTTAAAGCTGTAAACTGAAGTGTCATATCAGAAACTTTGGCCAGACCACTTATTCAATTACTTAAATATCTGTTGTTCACTCTTGAAGTGACAATTTTTAAAGCATCATTGCACTGGAAAGACACTGATTTATAAGTCAATAGTAGTAACATTAATTTTTCAATTCAAATCTCAATTTTCATGTTTCTACATTCCGAAACACCAACCAAATCAAACGCATCACCTCACAACACAACAGAATTCCCTACCTGACATGGACTAACTCTTTCGGAAGACAAGAATGAGTCAGGCATGAAACATCGTTACCATCGTCTTTATACAAAAGGATTCACTGAACACAAACAAACGGACAAGTGGTCTATTAGCTACCTCCTGAGTATGCTTTGCTTCGCCTCATTTATGCCGCTACAGCCTAGTCAATCTCATCCTCTGATTTTTATCATTGGTTAGGAATCGTCAGCCACACCTTGACATGACAACCGTCAGGTAATACAGTTCTATTGTTATTCATCCTCATCATCATCATCGTCATCATCTCCATTATATCATCAATATACAGGTAGTCTCCTATTTGTTTGCATTAGCAACGGCTGCTGAGTTGAACATGGCTATCTTGCCATTACCATTCCTCCGAATATAACAACAGGAGCATTATTTGCATCAAGGAGCAATGTATTGTTTTCATTGCTAGTTACATAAAAACAACTTTTTTACCTGTTAGGGTTTAGCAAAAGTGATATTCCCCTACTTGAGTAACTATGAAAATGTAGCAGCTGCTTTGCTCCACCTTCGTTCAAAGCCAAGTACTGCTGGTTTTTCTAGTGGAGGTCTGAGAGCAGCGTCAAGTTTACGTACCTTTATACATACACATATAGCTTACCCTTCTACCTGTTCCATTCTGCTTGTTAAAAGTTGCTCTTGATGGGAGTATGTTATGGGAATCGGTGTGTAACTATTTCATTGTTGGCAGTAAGTCATACATACATGTTACAAGCATATACGTTACCATGAGTATATATAGTAGAGCTCATGCTTGGTGTACAATTTATGTATTTCTCCTTGATGACTAAATGCACAATATCATCTTAGCCGATGAAACATACATGGGCTCCAAATTCCTGGACTTGTGCGTGGGGGCCGCTGACTGTATAATATGCGTGGACTCGATTGTATTTCTCTCAAGAAGATAGTGTGTAGGCGATAAAAGTCAAGGCAGACAGTCACTGCATTTCTTTTCATAGCAAGAAAGCAATGAGCAAACGGTGAGGGACGACGTACAGAACGCATTTGGTTCTCAGCCGGCTTTCAGTAAGAGATGCAATGTAATGTGCAGTGCGGTGCAACAAGAAATTTACTCCTTCCTCCTTCGTTGTTTTTGTCATTTCTCAAGCTCTGTGAGAGAAACAGTACACACTCTCACTTTGACTCATCAAGTGCATGTTAGTTGCTCATCCGTACGAAAATCACTAGGCCTCAATGTTTTGGGTATTTGGATTTTGTTTGTACTTTTCTATTTGGATAAAATAAACTACAAAAAAGCTCGCACGTGGAATCCTCCGTAACATCGGCAAATTATTTTTGACCTGTCACTTTTGGTTAGTGAAACGGTAAAATTGTTCTATTATTTTTGAAGTTTTTCCAATATTTAGTGTGGTGGCATCAAGTTGGAACTTTTAAGCTTGCTACAAAATGGAAGCCCTAACTTTAGAAAGTGAGCAGATTAAAAGGATCATGAAAGGGTTTCTAACCTTTCGTGATGAGAATTATGATCCTATTCTAAACGTCAATGACTTTAGTGAAAAGGCTGGTTTTGTACTTGACATTGAGACTCCGAGCTCGGTAGGTGATGTTGACAATGTTAGAACGGCCACTGAAGACTGCTACGGAGAACTTGAAGAGCTTCACTGCTGGTTTAAGTTGAAACCGCTTGAAAATAAAATCACGTTGACCCAGTTCGAAAATCGGAAAGAACACTATTTCATTCTCATTACCGGGATGGTAGAACAAACTAATGATCCTGAGGGTACCCCCGGAATGTTCATACAGCAAATCCTTTTTCGACGAAGAAAGTCAGGACAACTACTCATTCTTAAAT
The DNA here is from genome assembly GCA_964034955.1 of Orchesella flavescens. Lineage (NCBI taxonomy): Eukaryota > Metazoa > Arthropoda > Collembola > Entomobryomorpha > Orchesellidae > Orchesella > Orchesella flavescens. The sequence continues at coordinate 20,099,423 of OZ035953.1, forward strand.
ATAAAGTTTACATGAGATGGCCAGCACATGCCTTCTTAGACAGTGGAGAGCAGGATCCTAACATTAGTGTAGAACGTTAAAATGCGTTGGTTTGTATGATAAATTTTGGACTGATTAGGCTAGGGCCAAAAGTAATTTTAAAAAGTTCCATTTCAATTAAAACTCAAATGACAGGAGATTGTCACCTAGTCATCATTCTTTTAATTGTACTGTTTTCTAGTATTGTATTCCATTGTATTGAATCATAATGTAAGACTGTGTAGTCAAGTAGTCGCTGGTAGTAAGTTATTCCCGGTAATGCGTATAAAAATATTCAACTCCATTGACACTCCCACCCCAACATGAAGGGATTCGGTTTGAATATCAAAGCAGTCATGTCGGTAAGTTTAGACCAACCTTTTATACAACACATGAATGTGTATATCTATGAACAAGTATATCATATCGGTCACGTAGCCAACTCACATGAAAGTCATCTTCATCTGAACTCTACACTAAAAAGTTATAGAAACCCAAGGATAAAACCTTTTTATGCTATCTCACTGTGACAGACTCCCCCTTTTTTAGTTTATTAAATTATCAAAAAATTCTGTTGGAGCCTATTCTAAATCAAGGAAAGGATATATGTACTTGCTGTATGCATTCATCATACGACGACATTTATGTAAAGATGAAGTTCTTACTTGACTTGATTTGGGAAGGTATTGGTTTGCCTTATGTACGCAGCGATATGTGGGTTTGTATATTGTGTACCTTACTTCATACGTGAGCTATGATAAAACTTTCTTACGGTTGTACCATCTCTTTTCCTTTGATTCCACAGGACTATTTGGTTATCAACTTTATGCAAAGGAACATGCCGTCGAGTCACGTAGGCTTTCTGTCTCTTTGCCGTCCTTGTATGTAGCTTTGCTTATGAACCATTGATGCAGCCTTGAACCAACTACATTATCATGCTGCTGCACCATGCCGTTTGTACAAAATCCCTCCGCTTTCATTCCTTATCGTTCTTCTGTAACTGGGGGGCGTATGTGAGCTGAAACCCAAGCCAAGCCACCTCTATTCTGGTGAAGGACACGAAGGAGAAAATGTAACTGCCCAAGTGGAATATTTCTCATTCTCTTACTAGTCGTCACAACCTTAACTGCTGAACCTCTTCATCGTAATTATACATTTCAACGCACCGAAGGTAATTTTAGATTAAATTAGAAATCGTGTATTATTCACAGTGAATAGCTTCGGCTATCAAGATTTAAACCACATATTAAGCTAATAGAACGTTTTCTATTTGGTACTGTGCAAGTGACTTTTATATAATATTATCTGATTGCAAACAATATTTTTTTTACATTTTTATGTTTATTAGCAAAACTTCAAGAACCAGTCCGGTTTCTATCAACTTTGAACTGAATTTCTGTACCGATTCCTTCTCTCTCTCCTACTCGTATCTACCTGGAAGGTGGTCCAAGCCAAACCCAGTGCTTGTAACTTTGCTGTTCAGAATGACCAAACCGCAAGCTCCCAAAGTAGACTCTTTCTCGTCTTTACAGGCAGGGGCAACTGTACGGCGGCCCAACATGCCTTTCTCTCACAAATCTCAAAGAAACGAAGGTAAAAATATTAAATTTTCAAATTTGATTACATTCGCCTTTTCAGTATTTAAGCAATATTTTAAAGGATAATCCATGCTCCGATCCGATATTTGATGAAACATATCGCGTAAACCTTACATGCGCGCATAATACATTTATTGCCACACGTTTTCATCTTTTAATTCAACAGTAACTTACTTCGTTTCAGTAGCAGTACAAGAAGAAGAACTAAGGATGGCCTTGAAGATGACCTGTTAATCATCAATCATCATCTTTCCGTTAGTAGCTTCACTCCAAACTACTAATTTCACTTCATGGATCGCCAACGCCACTTTTATATGAGGTTTGGCAATTTGTCGATATAATAATATATTATTTGCAGTTCTTTCTGTTGTAGATCAAAAATAATATATTAAATTCAAGGTATTAATCATAGCCTTCTTTTATTTGTCTTTCCAGCTATGCCATGGTTATTTGGGTTTGGTTTGGGTCTATTAATTTCAACTTCCCTTCTCAGCGTTTTAAGGTAAATTTTACATAACATAATTTGGCATAGAATCACATTTCTATTCCTATCATTAGTTTTCATTTCTCTCACTGGGAGTATATCAGAAATTATGATTTTGTGAAATTAATATTTCACAGTTGCTGCTGTAGCGTTCATACGGAGAATGGATTCGCCGCAGTAGGAATATAGTTGAGCCTCGTGTTGCCTCAACATCTCCAAGACGTCCACAGTTCAGTGTTCAATTTGTATTAAGAGTCTAATACTTAGAGACTCATTACTTTATTAGAGATAACTACTTTTCCTAGCCTACTTAACAAATTCACATATAATTAGTGAAAGGAGAATATAACTAATGTGTTAAGATTAGACGTTTAAATCGATTCGAATACTTAATTTCAAAATTATTTTAGTCAGAGGTAAAAAATGTATTTTGCTTCTGTGCAATGTTTATTTAATAGAGAGTGTAAACAAGTACTAAGTTTGATGATAATTTCAAAATGGCTGATTTTGAGGGTTTGAATTTCTTCAGAAGTTGTGAAATGTTTTTGGTGAAAAATTCAATTCAAGTTTAAATTAGCGTCGTTCAGTTAGGTTAGATTAGAGCTAAGTATACCGTTGAGTTTTTCAGGTACTGTAGCCAATAACGTATTTTGCCACAGTGCATTGAATTTTCTTAATTTAATTTTTTGAGGTAACGGTAGTGAAATGGTTAGGGCTTTGAGGCTCAGTAGCTCCTTGAACATTATGCTAATCTGAACTCGATCTGGCTGTATTTATAACTTCTTTAGCATAAAATTGTAGCTACAATATCACATGTTAAGGGTACTAAGGAAAAAGAATGTTGATTTGTAAGAAGGGAAATAATGAATATATTGATGGCTTCCTTCAGCCGGCATGGATTCTTTATAAGAAAAAGGTATTTCTTATTAGTGTAAGCAACAGGGTATTACTTTTCCTTTTCATTTAAGTCAGTGTCAATCAGCCTTCTAGTTGTAATCACATCAGATAATGTGTGTTTAGATTTAAACGTTTCAATCGATTCGAATACTTACTTTCATAATTATTTTAGTCAGAGACAAAAAATGTATTTTGCTTCTGCGCAGCATTTATTTTATAGGCGTTAGGGATTCTGTTTCATTATTTTGCGGACATTGTTTCGGATAAGTTCTCCAATAACTTAGGAGAGTATAAACAAAAAGTTTGTTATAAAATGGCTGATTTTGAGGGTTTCCATCTCGGTTTGCGGGAGCCTCTTTTGGTCCTTTTCAATGAAGGCCTTTTAATTATCTCATAGAAGCATTTAGGAAATTAATACAGATTTTATTTTCTACAGTCTTAATACAAATTGCATGCAGTAAAACTGCAAATATTTCTGTCAAGCAAGTTGTTGAATGTGCAAGTGATATATATGTAGATAATTTAGTTCATCCAATCATGATTACTTTACAGAAAAAGGTATTTCGTAAAGAAAGAATTTGCATTTTTTAAGGATGTGTAGCAATTTTTAGTTTACTACTTAATGTTTTCGCAATTTTACTTCTTTATTGGAATGATTTTTGCTTCGGTATGAATTTTTTCCAGTTTGGTGTACTTTGTTTTCTTTTCGTTTTCTAGCTTTTCGACCAATCCCAGCAATTTTGTCAATTCAATTCAAACATGGTCGTTTCGCTGTCTTTAATTAGCAGTTGAGGAGTTGAGATTAGTAGGTTGTAAAATAAGCGGAAGTATAAAGTAATTCACAAATTGTACGGCATATATTAGTAAAAATGTATTTGCTACCATGTCTGTATTCATTTGTAAAGTTGTACATAATCTGCATATAATTAGCGAAAGGTGAATTTAACTAATGTGTTTAAATTTAGACGTTTCCATGGATTCGAATACTTAATTTTATAATTAGTTTAGTCAGAGACAAAAAAGGTATTTTGCTTCTGTGCAATATTTATCTAATAGGCGTTAAGGGTTACATTCCATAATTTTGTTGACATTGTTTTGGATAAATAATCTGCTCACTTAGAAGAGTGGTAAGCAAGTAATAATTTATTATGGTTATCAGAAGATTATTTCGTCTAGAAAATCCCTCCAATGAGAGCAGTGCTGATTTCAAAATGGTTGGTGATAGTATTTGTTGGTCTAAATGTGCTCCATCAACCAGCTTGTTTGAACAACTCATGCAATTCAATTAAAAAAAGGTTTTGTTATCTAGAATTAGCAGTTAAGGAATTGGCACAGATTTGGTAATTCTAAAATAGTAAAATATGGTATTGAATAGTAAAATGTAATTACTGTCATGTCTGTAACTAGTCGTAATCTTGTGTCTAATCTATAAGCTATAAATCAATGGATATTGTACCAATGTTTGTTACATATCTGAAAACGGGTTGTGCAATCTCGTTTCGAAAATAAATACTTGAAATTAGCGTTGCTTAGTTAGGTTAGATTAGAGCTAAGTATTCAGTTGAGTTTTTCAGGGATTGACTTTACTGTAGCCAATAATGTATTTTGGCACAGGGCATTCAAACTTCTTAATTTTTTTGAAGGGCTGTATTTATAACTTCTTTAGCATAAAATTGTAGCTATAATGTCACATGTTAAGGGTACTAATGAAAACGAATGTTGATTTTCAAGAAGGAAAAGAATGAATATGTTGATGGCTTCCTTCTTCCGGCATGGATTCTTTATAAGAAAAAGGTATTTCTTATTAGAGTAAGAGACAGGGTATTATTTGTCCTTTTCATGTAAGTCAGTGTCAATCAGCCTTCTAGTTGTAATCACATCGGATAATGTGTGTTTAGATTTAAAAGTTTCAATCGATTCGAATACTTAATTTCAAAATTATTTTAGCCAGAGACAAACAATGTATTTTGCTTCTGTGCAATGTTTATGTAATAGAGAGTGTAAACAAGTAGTAAGTTTGATGATCATTTCAAAATGGCTGATTTTCAGGGTGCGTCGTACTTGTGGAAGCACTTGGGGTGACTAATTAGTTGTAATCCCTTAATTTAAGTCACATTAATTGTTTTTTTTGCTTGCTGGTTAGTATAAGCCCAAAAAAATGCATTCACACTTTACAGAAAAAGGTATTTCGTAAAGAAAGAATTTTTGAAGGATGTGTAGCAATTTTTAGTTTACTACTTAATGTTTTCGCAATTTTACTTCTTTATTGGAATTATTTTTGCTTCGGTACGAATTTAGAGCTTTGAGGTTTACCAGCTCTTTGGACTGATTGTAATATTCCAGGTAAAATGATATTTAATGGAAAGCTTTCGAATTATATTTTTTACAATGAACTTAAAGGCCAAGTATCAATGTGTGATACTACAAACCTTAGATAAAATGCTTACATAATGCCGCATACATGTGAGAACCCATAATACGATTAGCTTGTAGCTACGGAGACTTGTAGCTTTTATTTGTCAAGAATTTTTAGAACCACAATACACTAATTGTAGTTAAGTTATGTATGATTGGTTGTTATGCAAAGTTTGTATTCGGTTGCGCTGTATTGCTTATTTAAAATCTGTATATTAGTAAATAAATAAAAATGAAATTCCTCATATTTTCCTTCGTTTTTACTACTTAAAACTGGTATCATCAAGTTTACTTATCTCTGGTGTGCGAACATGTGCATTGACTTACATCACAATGTCAAATTTAGGAATTTAATTTGTTACGAAGCCAGGGGATGTCCATACATACAATTAAGGTTCTTGAAAGAAATAACGTATGGTCATAATTAATATGACTTAAAGTCAGAGCTCAAGCATCCTGAGGGTACCCCCGGAATGTTCATACAGCAAATCCTTTTTCGACGAAGAAAGTCAGGACAATTACTCATTCTTAAATATAAAGTTTACATGAGATGGCCAGCACATGCCTCCTTAGACAATGGAGAGAAGGATCCCACAGTAGTGAAGAACGTTAAAATGCGTTGGTTTGTATGATAAATTTTGTCACCTAGTTATAAGTCATCAATCTTTTCATCGTACTGGTTTCTAGTATTGTATTCCGTTGTATTGAATCATAATGTAAGACTGTATTAGTGAGCTATGATAAAACTTTCTTACGATTGTACCATCTCTTATCCTTTGATTCCAAAGGACTATTTGGTTATCAACTTTATGCAGAGGGGCATGCCGTTGAGTCATGTCGGCTTTCCGTCCTTATATGTAGCGTTGCTGACGAACCATTATTGATTCAGTCTTGAACTAACAACACCATCATGCTGCTGCACCATGACGTTTGTACAAAATCCCTCCGCTTTCATCCCTTATCGTTCTTCTCTATCTGGGAGACGTATCTGAGCTGAACACCCAAGCCAAGTCCCCTCTATTCTGGTGAAGGATACGAAAGAGAAAATGCAACTGCCCAAGTGGAATATTTCTCATTCTCTTACTAGTCATCAGTTACAACCGTAACTGCTGAAGCTCACACCGAACGTTATTTTAGATTAAATTAGAAATCGTCAATAGCTTCGGCTATCCAGATTTAAACCACATATTAAGCTAACAGAGCGTTTCCTAACTGGTAGTTTTTTTTAATGATTTATCGCTTTCAAAGTGTATATGAAAGACAAGGTTTGACAAACAGTCCACCGATGAGTGAGCTCTAGACCGAATTTCAAATTACCTTGGGAGTAGGATGTAAGCGGGACAATTCGTTGATCCCCACCTTTTTATGGAAAGTGGCTTACCTTCGATAGCAAACACGAAATTGTAACAGTTGTCTAACCTATTCAACCAGTTTATATGAGGATACAGCAAGTTTGAATATGATGAAGGCTTCGCTAGAAAAAATGTAGCAAGAAACCTAAGTGCCAATAATTTGTCATTTTGATGGCGTTGCATAATTACGGAGGAAGGGTATTCACCGGGTAACAGGTTACAATAAACTGTCGTTTATAAGGATGAAAACGTATGAATGAAAAACATAAACTCAATTACTTTAATGTAGTATAAATACCCGAAGCTTGAACAGACAATCGATTTGGATTAAGTCCCTTTTGTTCTCCTTCATGCCGTCAATTTAATTGTATCATTAGCTTTTCTCATCACTCTAAAAAATGAGTAACGATGAGAAAAGAGGAAGAGACGACAGACGACCAATTTTATCAACGTGTTATTCACACCCTATTTGATTAGTAGTAAGATTTTGTGTTAAAATGTTGAAAATACAAGCAATCGTATAAAGTTGTCTATGGATCAGTTAATATGATTGAAATGATTTATTCATATGTGTGAGTAAATATAAGAAATTTGATTGTTTCGCACTATCGCTAAATAATGGAAATGAAATTTTTTACATAGAAAGCACAATTTTTAGACGACCGGATACCTTAAAATTGTTCATGTTGGAAGTTACATTTTCAAGCAAGCAAATACATCAATTATAATCATTGGCTTTGAAAACAGAAATTTCTTTGTCTCTTGTCGCGTCCTTCATCTCTACTAAATTATATCACAGAACCCCCGATAATAGGCGCCAAAGAAAATCTGTTTGTTGCACCATGTGCACCCATGAACGAAAAACACAATATAAGTTCATTTCTTCATGCATCCTTAACTAGATGGGATATTTGTTAACAAACCAAAACGGTTACCGGCACTGTTAACTAGAGACTAAGATACTTTTACACGTTTGGTAATTGCTAAGAATTGGTTAAATTGACTGTCTGACGGTTTGGTGTTGACCAAAATTATAATGTTGAATGTTTGAATACGACTATACAACCAACGAATGTGAATTTTCTAAAAAGTTGTGAATTTTACTCTAGCTAGTTATTCAGCTGGGCAGTCAGTGCAGTTTGGTTCAATTCTCAGCGGATAATAATCAACTTATCATTCATCTTATCATTAGCTCATTAAAGGTCTGGTATCTGGATAATCATGGCTGAGTTTGTCCAATTGAGGAAAGAGAAATGGACAGGAGCACTTGGTGCATTAAAGAAGCTTCATTTGTTTTCGAATGACGATTTGAGGTAAGACTTGTAGTTGGTTAGTTGTTAATTTATGTGGATTAGAACATATGCAATGAATGCATTAATATGAATTTCAACTTTTGTATGATATTTTATTAGATCCCTGGTACGACAGCTTGACCACTTTGAATATAAAATTCAATCACCTAATCGCAAACTTTCGGATGTCTTATCCTGCATTGACTTCGAGTGTAAGCTACTTAGGAGGATACAACAAATTCGCAAGGTGTGTAGATAATATATTAAGTTATTAATCGTTAATTTTATTATGTATTATATATTTGTTTACGAAAGCGTATTCAGCATTTCAGTAGTTACTTAAACGGCAATTTACTTATTCAAAATGATCATGAATTTTTATTTGTAGGAATTGAATCAGCATGAGCACAATGATGAAATCGACAGATTTATTTATTTGGAGATTTTATCCCAGTTTGGTTCTGCAGAGCTCAATTTCAAACATGAAATTGACTTTTGGTATGCTAAACTCCAGTTTGTTGCCAACATGGTGGTAAGCTAAGAACAAAAACAACTCATTTTAAGATCTAAGCACATTAATAATGAAATTAGTAAATGAGTCATTGTATATTTAAATTTTATTGCTTATAGCCTGAATCGGACAGAGAAAATGAATTGAGTAACACCTTTAAGAAAGCATTGAACTATTGCGGCAAAGGAAGTTTTGATCTCTACAAGGACGCAGTGAAATACCAATGGTCACTACTGGATCAACCCAAACCAGTCTTTAAAAAGAAGAAGATGAAGAAGAAAACGCAGCCCAGAGATTGCTCACGGATAATGAAAAGTATCCGTGAGATTACCGGGGATGCTATTCGCAACTATCGTGGGCGCTCAGAAGTTTATCTTTGGGTATTGGATTTGTTGATTTTCAAAATAATTATTAATTATCTACAGCAGATTAAGATTGTAGGATGAGGTATTTGTGTTCAACATTATATAAATGTTATACTTTTGACGTTTCAGGTGATTTCCAGTGAGTTAAGATACTTATCGGTATTGGATGGAAAGACTGAAGCTCTAATGGGAGAAGATAGCAAGGTTTGACATTCCTATTACATTTGGGTAACATGCACGCTATTTCTGATTTTGTGTTTATGGAAAGTTTATTTTTGTCTTATAGAATAAAGAGTCATTTGACATTCAAGAGGAAACTGCTAAAACGGAGAAACTCATTCAACTATATTACTCGGAATTCCTTGGTATATTTGTGAAGGAAATCCATCCTCTTTTCCAATTGTATGATGTGTGCTCGTCATTTCATGATATTCCACTAACTAAAGAATTACAGAATCAGATACGCAGGTAAGTTTCTCGTGTGTTATTGTATTCATTTCAACACATGCAAAATCAAGTATTTTACAAGTAATTGTTCATTGTATTTACAGAGAAGTTTTGTCAATTCAGCTTAATGAGCCTAAATCATTAAAAGTGTTTGAATGGATCATCAATCAGTGTGATTGTCTGGAGGATGATTCCGTAAGGTACTTACATATCACTAACGAATAGAACCATTAACGAATATAAAAACACAACATCGTTGTATATTGTAGTTTATTTACTAATTTTGTTCTGTTATGGTTGGTTTTAAATAAGGGCATTTTTGAAAGCCATAACTCAAGCGTTGTCAACCATTTCGACAAATGCAATGCTGGATGTTTGCATCTCCAAATTGAAAAACGTGTTGCAGCAAGTGTCAGCTTCGAATCATTTAACTACTCTCTCAGAAGTAGTTCAACTCTGTATGGAATTGTACACTAGCAAAAAGTTTGAGACATTTCCGTCAGAAACGTTCCATGTTGGCAGAGTAAGTTGTGTTTAGCTGAGATAACCAAAAATCGTTTGCTACGTACATCATACAAATCCAAGTGAATTCCAAGGTTGTTGTTTAACCGTTTTTTAGATCCAATTCCTGAAGCAAATTCCAGATTACATCAAGTTGTTAGAGATGACATCAGACCGGAAGACAATTGCATCTCTTGAATCCGTTCTGGAAGCATATCCTCTTCAAGATACTGCAGTAAACTCGTTAGAGAAGCTTCCCACCAGCTTCGCTCTGGTAAAAGAAGTGGTGCTTCTTATTATCTGTACAGGAGAAAAATTAACTAACGCTGATGCTGGGCGAGTTTTACGATACCTTTCGGGTGTGAATTGGAAAGATTCAACGGACAAGGAGAAAATTCTACAGTTTTTAAAACTCGTTTATTATTCATTTGCCACTGCAAGTTTGAAGGTTCAAGAAAGACTGACTAGCTTATTTAATATGAGCATGATTCCAGGAATGGATGAGCTTCTTATTAACCACCTGAAGAAACTGTACTTTGGAGGTTTGTGAATCAGTGGATTATTCAGCGCTACGTTTTTGTTTTTATTGGTTTAATAAAATTTTTGTTAACAAAAGCCTCAATTATTTTAACAGGTATGAATAAAGGAAGGTTATTCTATCAACAATTTCGTCTTAGTACCTCATCTTGGAGATTGGCTTGTGCAGTGATTGGGATCGAAACGGATTATTGCTCTGCGAAGGGACAGTATTCTGATGTTCTCAAAACTGCTATTGAGGATTCTATGAGGTTGTGTGATTCATCAACAATCGGTTAGTTTGTTCCATCACGTTGAGTTATATGTAATAAATCATTCGGTGCACGCACGCACCCGTTGTTGAAAGCGGCTAGTTGCTAATTTGTAGATTTTGTTTTCAAAATACAGAGCCTTGGAAAATTGCTATATTGAGCCATTGCCGGATGAAAAATGAGAAAAGTGCTAAGGAGTTGATGAGCAGAGCTCTATCTTTTAGTATCGAGAAAGGGAACACCAAAATGCACAAAGAATTGTTACTGTTTTGTAAAGAAAATGTTAAATGAATTAATCTGCATTGCACTGTGCAAAATTTATACGAAATTATTTAATCAAAGTGTTCTTGTGACAAGAAGGAGTTTTATTTATAGCTAAAAGTATTTTATAACAGTTAAGTTTTCATTGTAATCGTTTGAATACATGTATGAAATAAATTGTGTTCCTGTATGATGAATTCAACTTTTCTAGCGTAGTTTGAATCAGCTTATTTCTACTACCCAAACTATTAAGCTAATGATGTGAAATATTATGAGGATGTAAAACAATGCCAAAATATTGGATTTAAGAGATTCATCTTTCTGTGAGCAATTTTGTTTCTTCACATTGTTATCTTTTTTAATCCACCGTTTACAAAAGTCAAATATACCTGAGTATTCCAGATAACGCATTCTTCGTATCAAATACCGTCCACCACTTTCCTGAATGTACCATGTTCCAGTCGTTCTTAAAATAACATCTTTACCAGCATAGAACTCTTCCTTCTTTAAGTCACAATCTTCCTGCAAATTCCTTAGTATTCTCTGAAAATAATTATCCAGATCAACATAAACTGCCTCATGGCAATTCTTACTCAGAAGGCGGTGGCGGCGGGTAGTGGTATATCAAAATGAAGCTACTGCTAAAAGAAGATCAATGATACTATTCACAACATTCATTGATAACCTCAGCGTGAAATTTGACACTAGCAATAGGATTTAAAGGTCCATGATTACATCTCTAGTTGTCGGGTTGATTAAAGTAACAACCGAATCCATGCGGCCACAAGGTATAGCAGTAGGCTCCTTTGTATCAATTTCATTGGATTATAAAAACACAATGTAGTGACATCACCTCATGATATCTTTAAGGCTAAAAAATATGTGGCCCACTGGATTACCATTTTTGCCACCCGTAATTTGCAGAAAATGCCCATTGCACAAAGCGTCACTTATTTACAAATTTTTTAGGGTGTTTATTTAAATTGCCCACTTTTTTGCATTACATTTCACTGGTCAAAATTCTTAGTATACGATACAAATCAAAAAACTATACGTCATTATTTTTTAATTTAGAACTTAATTTAATGACTATTAAATAACAATACAGTTATCTTGAAGGAAATAGTTGAACTTTTACTGCACAATCATAGATTTCTTAGCCTTTTCTGGTCTACCACGCTTTCTCTTTGCACCAATAGTTATTTCCTTCCCTTCTAGCCTTACTTCAAACTTTCAATTACGTATTGCTATTCCTACAATGTGTTTATATGTGTATTATTTCTTAAAATTAATACATGAGCAAAAGGAATTTTCCCAATTTTCATTCCTCATTTCCACAAGATGTTAATACCACGTTTATAACCATCAAAAGACTTCCGTCTACAGTTTGTGGACAATGCTTGCAAGCGAATATATTTGTCAATATACTATTTTAATTTCGCACACCACAAGTTGGCGGAATAAAATAGAACGTTGTTTGCTTATCTGCTTTGCCGTTCTATATTTTATTTCTGCTGACCTGCTCCTATGATATTCTTCAATTTGTAGTTTAAGACTGATAGTTAGCTGGATGCTGAATTCCTTAAAGTTAGATGATTTTGGATTACGTTCTTTATACCACCCTTACAATAATTTTAAGTGTTTAAATCAATGATCCTAATCCATTACGCTAATGAAATGTTCCTTCAGATCAATTACCCTTGGTGGCTTCAAGATCATTTTTGGTACTCGGGTAACCTGTTACTTTACTCTCGAACCATTCTGAGTTTTGGTTGACATATAGTTAAGGATGGGGGGTCCTTAAGGTTTACCACGGGGAATTATATTTATCAGCTTCATATGTTCGCTATTTCTACAATGTTAACTTCATTCAGGTTTCTTCTGGATGACATTTTTATATTCAAACATCATAGTATGTTGAAGTTCAAAAAGATGGGCCACTTTAATAAAAAAGTGGGCATCCAAATAAAAAAAAAGTGATCAAGCATGCACTTTCGAATAATGTAAATTTCGGGTGGGCAAATTTGGTTAAAGCGGTGGCACTTTAAATACATCCCTATCTTTAAGTCATACTGTTTGTCATAAATGAATTTTTAATTACTAAATGCAATGAACTGTTATGGATATGTGCGTTTTAGAATGATCTCTCGTTGTGTATTTAGTTTTTTGAAGTTCACAAAGAACGTCCACTAAATTATAAAGTTATGTAAAAAGTAGTAAAAACATCCATAGTCATTTAACGTCAAAACCATGTACTTGCAGCAAGAAAGAAATGGACAAAGTGTTAAAAGCGCACATGACACATTCACGAGATGCAGTCAGTCATATAGCACCAAACACTACTTCCTACTTTGTATATGTCACATGATAATGTAAACGAAACAATCTGACTATACCTTATTTATAGTGAATGCTAATCTTATATCTATCTATATAAATATAAAGCAGGCCACTCTTTTATGCTGTGTGTACATAGGTTATTCTGGTGTTAACATACACAAGTAGTTGGGTAAACTAGCCAGTACGGAAAGTCTCACGTTTGAAATCAACATTCATTTGACACTTCGATCTTGGTCATAGAACACGAACAAGCATTTTTCACTCATCTTCAGTACCTTTTCAAGTACTTCAATCCATTCTTGTAGTGGCATGACGTGGTACACAGTCTTTACTGTACATGCATACATATAATCAATTCCTAATTGACCTCTCGTGATAATTATGTTCGGCGATTCTTACAAGTTGTAAATTCTTCTGAATCTTTAAAAAAAAAGTTAATAATAACGTTTCAAGTCACCCCAATTAGGAAATGTACCAAATAGCCCCAAATAACATGTGGAATAGGATTTTTCATAGAATAACAAGTACCAAAACGGATAATTTTAATAATGTTGAAGAGGAAGTATCCTGTAGCCCAAGTTGCCCCAGTCCCTTTGTCAGGTTCTAAACATGGATAATTTTCAACAATGTAGTAGGCTTATCTTATCAAATTGAAGAGTTGAGACTTGTTGCTCAAGCAATGATGTCCAATGCATACAAGATTTATTATTCAAAAAGTTTATGCAAAATCAAGTTGGTTTAATTTGTATAGTGAAAGTTTAGAAAGCACGCGGGTCCAGTTTATGTAGCTTTATGCAAATCCGGTAAAAACATCTTGAAAAATACGTCGACCAGCAATAACATTTTCGGCTTTAACCTCGACCAGCATAACCATTGACCAAATTTGTAAGTAATCAGCAAAAACATCGACCGACCAAAAACTTTTACTTTTTGCATAGAAGAATATTAATTGTGAAACTTTCCCTCTAAAACCATACGTAAATCTGTCTATCCAAAATTCGTATTTGTAAGAAAAAAGTTTTTGTTTAGGTTGGGATAAAATCATGGACTGCTAGGTATTTGCATTATATTCTGGGGGTGGAAAATTGACTTTTATTCTTTTCTCTCAATAATCATGAATGGAGTAGACGGGAAATAGAGCAGCGTGGTAGTAATATTTGTATGCCAAAAATTGTTAGCGTATATCATGTACCATATCTTGAATTTTTGTACCATATCACTAACAATGGCTATATCAATAATGGTCGTGATAACATGTTGATAACCCTAATATGCGATTTTGAATAGCTAGCAAGTATTTTTGTAATTAGCTAACTAGAATATGAATGTCACCGTAATTTTTTTACTTATACGTATGTAAAAACCATTCGGTAATCGACGTTTGATGAAGTCAATGTTTTAACTGACGACGTTTTACCTAGGATCAAATTCTCAATCGAACAGATTGAGGTCTTTCAACACATCATTTGTCATCATGCAACGCATTCCACATCAACCACATCATGTAAATTATTATGTACACTCCACCTTGGAATGCAACTTAACTTACAAGCTTTATTCCAATTCCCTTTGTTTCCGATCGAGACTTGTGCGTGTTGGCCACTGACTACGGGACATGCGTGTGCTTCCTCGTATATCTTGTGAGATATGCTTGTGATTAAAAACAAGGGTTTTTACTCCAAACCAAGAGAGCAATGAGTGAACTATAATATCTGTACAGAAAGCTTTTGTCACCAGCTGTACCAGAGGCAGTACGCAATACATAAAAACAAGACACAACCCCTTCCTACTTTTCTTTGTTTTTGTCACTTCTACCAAATTCTTTTTAAGAATTATTTTGTCTCTGATTCAACAAGTGTGGTAGTTATTTTTATCCATCCATACCTAATACAGATAAACTAGATTTATGCTATATGCACGAGAGTTGTGCATTGTGTTTATAATAACTCAAAAAGTTGGATAAAGAAGGAAACCAAAAATGTTCACGCTTGATACCGTCTGTAACACCAGCAAGTTATTTTCAAGTCTCTTAGTTTTGGCTAGAGAAATGGAGGAATAGAAATGTCACTGATTATCCAGCCTTTTCATCTCAGGTTGAAGTGACAAAAAGTTTGAACTTGTTAATTAAAAATGGAAGCCCTACCTTTAAAAAATGGGAGAAGAACAAAATAAACAAAGAATGGACTCCTGAACTTTTGGTTCCTTTTTGACTGAAGCAGACTTAATAAAAAATGTGGGTTCCAAACTGGACATTGAGACAGCCTATATATTTGATCACGGTAAAAGGTTAAATGGCGTAAGTTAGATCATGAAAGTTTTACCTTGAAATTTATGATATTTCGGAAGGTCGGAGAGAGTTCGTACAACAATTTTTCCCACAGTTACAGGAGTCAGGGCAACTACTTTTGGCTAGGTATATTAATGCATAAAGAACTGACCCATGACATGGTTAACATAGACTCCTTCATATAAGCATTATGTAACTAGGGGATACTTTTCATTCGGTCGTTTACAACGTTAGTCCTCTGCAAATCGGGATTGCATTACGGTTTAACCGCTATCAAATGGGATACTGCTGAAATTAGCGTATCAATATTAAATGTATTTATGTTCTCACTTTCTTTTCATCACTTTATGTTGAGCTTCATGCATCTGCTAATCAACATCTTCACTATTTCTTGTGATTGTAATATTCTGAATGCGGCTGGCTAAATTAAAAGTTTTAGAAATCATGACGACGTGAATAGGAACAATTCACTGATTAGAACTACTACAAATCAGAACAGAGAAAGTGGTAGCTTGATGTATTGTATAAAATATTAATATATTTTTACTAAATTAAGCATTAGCCAGGTCAGAAGCCGTTGACCAATTAGGGAGTATAAGCAGTGTCTTTCCTACAGACCAAAAGAATATGTTAGCCATAAGCTTTCCCTAGAAAATGCAGTATACAAGAAACATTTGCTAGCATTCTGTCATCCAGTTTGGTATACACATATACACGTTTGAGAGCAGTGCACAACTTTCAGTTCATCATATACATGCCCGATGATCATCTGTACGCCTAGACGGAAAAGATTCCATGGTATGTGAATATTGTATTAAGACTGGTTCTAAAGGCAGTATAAAAACACAAGTGAGTGCACTCGCACGTGGAATCGTTCACTTGTCAACAACACCAACAAAAAGACTTGTTAACGTGTTTATATTTACATAAACATTTCTTTTGAGAGTTCATCTGTTAATCTCATCGTAAGAAAAAACTGAAACAGCTACTTATGTGTAAATATTTAGGGGGCGGAAAAAAGGTTAGAACGGACGGTGAAGGTGTATACATACAGTGTAATGGTATGTTTACCCAAGTAAACTGTACCATTTTAACTAATCGTAAGTGTATTGAATACAAAAGAAATCCAAAACGATTGAGTGTGAAATTCTCTACAACACATCAAGTGATCTCTTAGCCTCGTCTTTCAGTAATAACAAGAAAAGAGTGATAATCTTGACAGAGTGTTTTTTATCGCAGTTTACAATTTAGATTAGGATCAAAGTTATTATAGCTACACTAGTTTAGTAATAATTACAACAAAATGGAGCCTCTAACGTTAGAAGCTGCTCAGGTAGAAAGGATCATCAACGGGTTTATCCAATTCCGCAATCAAAACAAAACTCCAATTTTAAGTGCGGCAGATTTCTGCTCATTTTCAGGTTTCAAAGTAAAAATTGAGACGCCTACGTCTTGTGGTGATAGTGACAATGTTAAATGTGCGTTTTTGAATGGTGAATCTTGCTACCAAGAACTCGAAGAAATTCATGGTTTTTTTGGTTTCCAAGCACTTGAAAGAAGCATTAAATTACAAAAGTGTGAGCGGATGATAGAACAACATATAATTGACATTTCTGGTGTGGTCAAACAACTTTATGATACTGAGGGAAAGCCTGGAATGTTTACACTTAAGATTAAGTTAGTACGGTCGAGAAGTGATGAAATACTGATCCAAAAGTTTGCACTCAACACCACTTGGCCAGAATGCTTTAACATGAAGAAGTTTAATGCACCACATCCAGAGGGAACAATAACGTGTGAGTATTGCTCGGAGCCTGTCCCCAGGAATTATCAGCATCATATCAAAAAACATCATCCAGAGAAATATGAGGAACATGTAGGTTGCATCGTAGTTGTTCATATATCATTTTTTTTGTATTATATTTTCCCAATAATTTAACTGTATGGATTTTTAGATGAATGGAGCCCCTTCCATTAGGATTAAACAGGAGCCAGATTGCGAAACAAGCAAAGTCAGTTGTCTTGAACGGAACAAGGAGGTCGGAAAGCGTTGGATGAAACGTCACACGAGCAATAGTCAGGGTCACCCAAATTTGAAAGAGCAGAATCCTGTTGTCCACCCACTTGAAAACTCTAACGTAAGCCAACTCAAGATCACTTTGAATACTCAAGTAGTGTATCACTCCACTCGTCAATTTTGTGGTGTTGATATTCATCGGTTTTGTTTCATTTTTAGCAAAGGATTGACGAAACAAAGCTGATAAAAGAGGTGGTGGACGAAACGGGACAACGCATCATTATCTGTGCCATCTGCAATGAACGGCTGCCCTCCAGAAATCAAACAGGATCCCACCTCGTCTCCGCCCATCTTGATGATTATGAGCAGTTGAAAAGCTGTGACGTGGTTGCTAATATGGCTAAGCCTCTTTGGAGATGTGGGGAGTGCTCGGAAACATTTAATACGGATGAACTCTATTACGCCCACCCTCACTCCAAACCAAAGTATAAATGCTCGCAGCCAAACTGTTTCAAACTCTTTAGTGGGTTTAACACCTTACGGTTTCATCACAGAAGGGATCACCCCTACAAAAAGTTACGAAACCCGTTGTTGTACGAAGGGGAATTGAAGTGTACTCACTGTGAGTTAATATTCATCCAGAAATCTCAACTGAATGAGCATGTGAAAACTCTTCATCCTGATTACTTCTGGTTTTGTCCTCATTGCGAATCGATTTGTGATACTAAACAATGGCTTGAGACCCATCTCACCGAATGTCGCAAAAATCCAGATAAATATGCCAACCCGCAGAAGGTGAAGGTTGAAGTTGATTGCAGGAATAAGAAAACAAGAAAACGAAGAACCGAACGAAACGAAGAAATGGTTTGTAAGATTAAAGTAGAGGTGAAAAGTGACGATGGCGGTGATGAGGATCCTCCTCTTTGTGAATCTCTTGATGAAACAGGTACGCAATGGTCTTCTTGTATTAAAACTAGAAAGATTCCAAAAAAGATTAAAGTAACGACTAAACATGAAGATAACCACACAGATAAATTGATAAAGAATGTAAAGGTGTTGCTAGTAAGACTGACAGAGGAGGAAATCGAACTTTACACCTTTAGAAAATAATTGACTTGACTTTTTATTTATTTTTGTACATGACGGTATGCAAAATACAAAAAGACGCGCTGTAGGAATATGTTATAATAATAAACTAGAAGCATGTTATTATGTCTTTAAGAAACTTTTTGTTTATTTATATTTTTGTTACTGAATAACTGATGTAAATGCAATGAAATGCTCATAAATGGCGTAACTATGACTATCCGATCTTAGCTCATTCATATTGAAGAACATTCCAATTTACTCAAAGTGGTTTAGGTCGGTTTTATATTTTTGACATCCCAATCATCCTACTAATGATCACTGACTAATTAACTAAAGGGAAATCATTTTATGTATATATCAATTCTTTATTGACCTATGATTATGGTGGTAAATGCCTTACCAATAACTCAATCATATTGGGGCATTGTGCAATTGTATATCATCTTTCCCAACCTTGAAGGAAAATAATTAATAGTGATGAGTTTATCACGTCTCGATATGCCCCCATTCAAGAAATATTGACCTAAATAGCCCCTTTGAACACAATTTGTCGTAGTATTGAATAACAATATTAAATGGACAATGTCACAGAAAAGAGGTCATCAATGCAATGGCGAAGAGGAAGTTTCCCGTACCCCAAGTTGCCCCAGCTCCCTAGACAAGTCCTAATCATGACAATTTTTTATCTAGTTGACTACCTTATCATATTGTTAAGCTTGAGCTTAATTACTTAAAAAAACAAGCAGTATCATGCACACAAGATCTAAAGATTTAAACTTCATAATGCCTATCGAAAAATTTGTGTATAACCACATTGAATTTTTTTTCTATTCCAGTGCGAGTTTGCAAAGCACGCAAATATAGTTTATGTATAGAATTTTTTGAAAATAGCCCGTTCAATTCTGCTTGCTAAAAGATGTTTGACAAGAGTGTTACGGGAATCGGTATAAAACTATATTTCATTGGTGGCAGTTAGTCATAGCCATGCAAAGATACACCAACTGCATTCAAATTCAGAAAACACTCAATTTTTCTAGACTTTTACGTGTGAGCTGCTGACTACAAACATGCACTGACGACTTTACTTTATTTCTTTTAGGTTATGCTCGTGATTAAAGCATTTTTCCTGATTACAGATTGAACTTTACTTCAGACCAAAAAAAAATGAGCAAACTGTATGTGTGATACGTAAGCTTTTTGTCATAAGCTGGTATACTACAAGAAATGCAGTATGCAATTCTACTGCCAAACTCTATTTAAGATTTATTATGTTTGTGACTCAACAAGTGTGTTGGTTATTTTTATCCATTCATACCTAATACACATAAACCAGGTTTATGCTGTACGCGCATGGGTTGTGTATTGTGTTATAATACACTCAAGAAGTTGGCTAAAGTAGGAGACTAAAAATGCTCGTGTGTGATACCGTCTGTAACATCAATAAGTTTTTTTTTGCAATTGCTTAGGTCTGGTTGTGGAAATGGGGGAAAAGCAATATCACTGATTATCCAGCCTTTTCATATCCGGGTGAAGTTACATAAAGTTTGAACTTATTAATTAAAAATAGATACCTTTACTTTAAGAAAGGAGACTTTAGCGAAATGGTAGGTTCTAAACACGACAACAATTTTTTCGTCGACAAGCGTTAGTGCAACTACTCATAACTAGATATTGAGGTAGATATTTCCACAAGTCCATACGCTACACCAATTCAAACCGGAAAAGGATTAGCTTTTGTCGTGGTAGTCTCAGTCCCAGGTTAAATCCAAAGCTACATAGATTCATCAAAAGTGAAACCCAAAAGCCGTTCTTGTCAACTCAACATCTTAATCTCAAACGTTTATATTTAATTTTATTTAATGTAGTATCATCATTGTGTAATAGTGTCAAGCGGTGAAGTATGGTGAAAGATATCACTTAGAAAATTTAAAACGCCGAATTTATAACCGTTAATGCTTGGTTGAAGTCTTTACTATAATTCCACTTAGCCGCTCTCACACTCTGCAACGTATGGCTCTATAGTAGCAAAAGTGATTTTGAATGAGAATGGATTCAGTGATATCGGCAAGTTTCAATAAACAATAAAAAAAATATAAGCAGTTATGTTTTTAGGCAGCAGCCTGCGGCAGTTTATATGCAGATGATTTGCAAATTTAGGAAAATGCATCTTGACAGGACATAAGGTCAACAAAGAAGTAGCATATATGTGAAAGATACTCCATAACTACTACCAGCGATGAAACATAATACGTAAATTCACTTCATTGAAGAGCCTACTACTATTGCTTATTACAATGTTATTATTAGATAAGCCAAAGACAAACAAAAGATAATGGATTGTTTCCGTGTTTAGCTAAATTTATTTACTTAGATAAAAGGCTTTTAGAAACGTATGAAATTTATAGTGCACTTGATACTAGTACGAATCAGAGAATTATGTAACTATTTAAATAAACAGTTTTACGGCGATTCTGCTGTAAATTAGGATCTATTTGATCCTGAACATGAGCGTTATCCCTCAGCTTCTTGACTGGTCGTTCACGTTTTGGGGGAGGTTTCGGCACAACTTTCTTTTTCGTTTTGCGACCACTGCTTCCTTCAGCATCTTCTACTTGATGATCAGGAGAAAGTTCTTTTTTGTCAATTGTGCTTTCGTCAAAGACCTTAAGGTTCTGTTTCATTAAATAGATTTGGAGATGGCTCAAAAAAGAAGAAGTATCTATGTTACACTACAAAAGGGATCTTATCTCATTCTTATTACTCAAAAGTGGACTTCATTGAAATTGAATATAAAGTATTATACCGAAATACATCCATATGAAAATGGCATAGAATCCTCCACCAAACTGCGCAGCAATCCATCTCCCCCTTCTTGAAATCTTGTCTTTAAAATCTTCAGCAGGCTCTTCTCCGATGTACAAGTTAATGGTGGTTGATAAGTGTACTTATTGCTAGCGCCAGCACACTTTCGAATTAGGTTGCTGCTTGGAGTCCCTCTTCAATTAACCACTGGTATAAATCAAATTAGATTTAGCGAATAACATTATCCAAAAATTTATACTTGAATGAATATATATTGAGAAAAAATATCAGGTTACCTTCATGATATCTTCAGAAATCTGTGATTCCTTAATATGTGCCACCAACTCCCCCAAAGTAAACCTGGTATCACGACACTCCAAAAATCTTGAGAAAGATGATGATTTTCGATACAATGTAATACTCATACTTTCTTCCAGTAGTGAGCTGGAGCGCACTAGAATGGGAATAAAAACATTTCTCTGTACGGAGAACTGCAATAAATATCAATATCAACCAAACCATTGACACTGAATTCGGTTGACGTTGATACCTATTCCGAGCACGCCTCCATTTCACTAAACCGTTGTTGGACCCTCCAAGCCACGGGTTCAAAGTATTAGGTCTCACTGCTTCCTTTCTCTACATGGTAGTGCTATGCAGTATGGCTGGTTGGTTCAGTTGTGGGCAGTTATCTCTTGGCTCTTCACCTAACCCATTAGCATCAACCTAAGCCTAATTAGATTGGTGATTGACTGGTTCGAAGGGAAGTTAAGTCATGTACCTACTACACATCTTAAAGCACATGTACTTCAGCTTACACTTGCACTTACCAAAACTGTTACTCAAATTCAAATCAAGACTATATCACATAGTAAACACGTATTTATTGTATCAGTAATATTGCAAGTGCAAATCAATTACACACTCCCTTTAACGACAAGGAAAAAGGAATCCTACCATGGTGGTGAGCCGCGTTTTTTGTGCATGAAATGATAAACGAACGCTCCTCAGCCTTTCCTATTCTTTATAAGATAAAATTTATCCGTAAACTTATTTTGCTAATTTGACAGAATTTAAGATTTAAGTCTATATAGCCCCAATACAGTGTGCCTTAAATATCTGACAAATAATATTTCAATGCGACACGAAGGTTCATTACCTTCTTAGTGTTGCATCACCTCATATCCTTGCAGTACTATTGAATACAGCTAACGACATATTAACTTAAGCAAAGTAGTAATCCCGCCTCATTTACCTTGCATACTAGCTACACTCATTCTTAATTCAGCCTTGAACCTAATCATCCCATCTCTCTTACCTTTATCTGTCATGACGATGTTTTCCAATGGCATTTCTATTTAGGTTAAGTGCTGCAGTAAGAATCCTTCAACCTCCTTCACGAGAAGTATGAATCCTACTTACATGAAAATAAATTAGTGTATCCAAGTCGCATCATTTCAGAATAAAAAGCTTTATTCGAAGAAATTTTTTCCATATAAATGTACAGTAGTCGACTGATTAGATGGGGTTATTGACAAGTTTAAATTCATGCGATTCATTAGTAAATTTGGAAGCTAGAAATGTTACCTCACATTTATAAGATAAGATGTTTTGATTCTGAACGCAATTGGCTCAATACTGAATATTAGCAACTATATATAATTTTTTCGAACCATCTTTCAGATTTTTGGAGTCTATCAAATTTCTTCGATGCCTACTTGCTTCACTAAAAACGAATATGATTCCAAATAACAGATTATTTGCAAAAATATGGGTGCAGTTTTGTAATTAATGTACAATATGACTTTAGTAAGTACAATGAGAAAAGATAGTGCTTACAATCTCATGACCACTATTGAGTGTGCCAATCAGGTTAATATAAAATTGCATGCAGAGAAGTAGTGGAAGTTTCCTGTCTCCCAGGCCATTGATACAAGCCAATAGTTCAGTCTTGAAGTCAACTAATCGAAAATGCTTTTGTACCAATGTTTCAGCCCAAAATCTCTCATCCCTGCCAAATTGATCTTTCTTGTCAACGTTTACACATCCTAAAACCAAGCTCCGTCACCTTCTTCATGTGGTGTAGTTACAAATAAAATATGTTACCACGTAGGATCTTCCTCGTTCTAATTTTATCCGTTCACTGAATACCAACAACCACACCTGCAGGTAAAGAAGTGTTTGTAAATTTTCATTACCTTAGAATTTTCGCATTTATATGTATACTGAACTGAATTATAATACTCAGAAACTTTGATCTGTTTTGTCCTTATAGATGATGACCTGCTTCTCATCAAGCATTTCTTCTGACACGGTTTCTCTTCTTCCCTTGCCAATCCAGAATTCAGCCAGATACCCCAAACCTTAAAATAAGGTGTGTCAATTGTTGTCTAAGCATTCTCCTTTTATTCGAATGAAGCAATTGGTGTATTATAAATACACTTATTCAAGTTCATTATTATTTCAGAAACATCTTTTAGTTATTGGTTTTGGATTGTGGACTAAGCATCTCCAAAGTTTTCTCATACTTACAACGCTTTAAGATAAAATTTATGTAACATTATTGACTTATTGTGTGTCGCATTAATCCTGTCTATCTACATAAATGGTATCTAATGATTTATGAGTGAATGTCCGATACAAGTTTAAGTTGTCAAATTTGTATTTCAAATGGGTAGCTAAGCAATTATTATGCACGTAGACAAGCTAGATTCTTGTATTCACTGTAGTTAATAATGTAGTTTAACAACGGATTTTTTTAAATTTTTAACTGTAACAATTTTTATCAGTAAAAATTTAATTTTAAATATATTTTAAGCACTTGTACTTGTAACCTTGTAACATGACATTGTTGCTACTTTGTCACCTTTCGACTTTCACATTTGGAACATTTGTGATTTTGTCTCGGTGATTTAGGGAACAGACCAAAGTAGTATAAAAACTTAGATTGAAAAGAAATAGTAAAATGTACAGACCTATTATATATAAGTCTGGGGATAGACGGGTGTATAAAGGTGTATTTACCGTCTAATGCTAGGTAGATGAATTACAAATATATTTCAGCTTGATGTGGTATTATTTTGAGTTAGATGCAATGCAAATGAAAAGTTTTGAGTCAAGAAGTTTTGCACTTCACTCCTGACTATACTTCTTTTATGTAAGCCTTCTGCGAATATTTTTTATCTAATATTTAATTTATGTTGTACTACAGTGTTTAGCAATGAAGTTCAACGTTACTGTTAATTCTATTGATTAGAGTTAAAATAATTTGAATAAATATTTAGCTTTATATTGTATGTGTTAGTGATGTTTATAAGCTTAAAATGAAGGCTTAATTACGAATGATATAAGTATTGTAATTTGAATTATGGCTTTTACTCAGCCTGTTTACCTAGGAAATAATTCTAGGCAACGGAGCTGTAGGACTACTGTTTAACATGGAGCATTAATGTATCGTTATACATTACCTATGACTTGATGATCGTAGGCTCCAAAATAGTAGTATTATGTAGCATAAATAACATGAGGGTACTTTTTAATCATCGTCAGTTGTGTATCTGAAGGTCGGGATTCCATTACGAACTGCAACCAAATAGGATACTTTTGACCCTAATGTATGGATAATGGATGGATTTGGATTCTCAAGACTCCGAAACCATAAACAAGATATAAATGGATCAAACACAACATTTATGGATACAATTTTCTTCCATGAATTCTATTTTCAGTAGCAGAACCATTTCTCCTTCCATTTTCATCTCGATGTACCAAACACCTTATGATCTCTTAGAGTTGATCTACATCTGTTAGTTAACATCTTCATTATTTCTCTATATTGTGATGTTCTGGATTTGACTGTCTAACTTTAAAAAAATAGAAATCATGACGACGTGAACAGGGGCAATTCGCTCATGTATTAATTGGAACTGAGATTGTAGTCGTTTGACATATTGTTATTACATATTAACATAAGTTGATTCTCTAAAGGCCAATCATGTCTATGAAATTAATCGCTAAGTATTGAAGGCCAGTAACATCAATCTTCGGATCTTAATGTAAATAAATTATATAATAGCTCTATTCAAAGTATGTAATGCTTTTTATCACTTGCTATTTAAAGACAGTTGAAAACTTGTCCTTCTTTTAATCAGTTACTCTAAGTGCTAGGTTTATTATGTCTATGGTTTTAAACTGTTGTGATTTTAGCAACTCTAAACGATATATTTTATGGAATGGGATACCCATATAGTATTATATGGCGTTTCATTGCAACATCCGATTTAACAATGTTTTGTTTGATTTCAAATTAACCAAATAAAAGAACTATACCAAACGCCTCAAATTTGAAATCTCAATGAAGTTTAGTATCCCTTCCCAAAAAAATCTACGTCTCTATATCTACCACAACAGACTTAAATTCTTAGTATATTTCTTTATGCGTGGTTTTTATCCAGTTCAAAGGTCTTTGTGTCATACACACTACTACACACACACCTTAACACTTGAGATTTGCTAGTTTTGAACGTTCTTCAATAAAATATATGACGTAATGATTATTGTGAGCTAGACTGACTTGACTAGACGTCATGAAGCGATTACTTTCATTTTGATCGTATCGAGAGACGATTAAAATGCAATAGCTAATAATCACATTTTTTAAATTTCGCGTGCAAGGTGACTATTTTTCAAACATTATTCATTCGTTGACTTCATAGAAAACGCTTACTTTGAATGCAGCTAATGTAAGTGCAGTGAAATAACATTGTATTAACTTTGATGTGTAACTTATTTGAATACTTGTAGTAATGATGTCTTAGTTTAGTCTTAATAATAGCTATGCGTGACAGCTATTCCGTCATTACTATAAATTAGCAGTATTCATTGATGTTGTGTTACAATTTAGTCTAGCGTTTCGTAGTGCAGTGTAGATGTATTGAATTTTAAAGTAAAATAAAAACTTTTTTTGTCGTCTAACTTGAATCGTCCAAATTTCAATCTCAACAAAAACTATTTTTTTTAAAAACCTGCCTGCTATAAATTACTCAGATTAATATTTCCATGCCCTCATCGCAAGAGGGGAATGAAACAATTAATTAAGTGCATTCGTGCCGGTTCCAGAACAGAATTGCTGATATTTGCTGCTGAACCAAATTGGATTGTATTAAACTCATATCATATGAAGGTATCATGCCAAAATTTGATCCAGAGGACAAGTCTGGACTCATAACCTTAAACAGGGTACACATTATTATGTTGTCAAAAGGATGGAATGTGTGCTGGTCAGATTTCGTCTGATAACATGGAAGATTAGGTAATGGTAAGGATATATTTAAATATTCAATCTACTTGAAAAAAAGTGCAAAACAATGCAAATTGTACAAGAACTGTAGAATTTTTTTATTACAACATAGGAATTTTATTGCTGACTTCTATTGCTTGTAGTCACAAACGTAAATAAATTTGGCCCTCCTATGGAAGGATTTTTTACATTACCATTGACATTTTGAAAAATTAACAGTCTTTAAGGTTCGTTGAACACATTCGTAGTATAGAAATGTCAAATATCAAGATCATCATTTCCTATTGTATAATTTACATCACGACTTTCTACGATTTATATTTATACATACTTCTTACAATCTTCAGTAAAAAGGATTGACAAAAACCTTAGCTCTAAATAATATCGAGAGTTATTCCGCATATCGGCGTATATATTAGCAATCAATTAATTTGAAAATAAAAAGTTTAGGCGCAGTGCATAGAGATCCATTATATGGCTACACACAACATATTATATAATTATAGAAGACGACTTCTGCAGTGTATTGATTCACAATAGCAGTACATAGTTCTTCCCGGTACGCTACCGATTTGGTAATGGTAATCCCAAGTAAGTTCTGTTCCCGCTTTGACAAAGGTATTGGTGAAGAACGCAACAAGTGGAAAGCGAAGGTCAAGGCTATCCACGAAAACATTTTGTACGAAAACATTCGGATTACACGAGTGCTGAAATTATTTTTTACAAAATATAGTGAGTTACATATTCTAACCACAATACAAAGAAAAAAGTAGCATTCAAGTAATGTCGGCACTTGAAAATTATATTATATTACTATTAATCATTATTGCAGATGTATCTTTTACGCTCGAATACAAAGATAAACATCCGTATTTTCTACTCCATTACACATAAAAAACCTTAAACTATCATATATATTAAAATTAAGAATACTTACGTTCAAATATCGTCCAATGTTCCCTTTACTTTTGGCATCCATAATGAAACATTGCTCGTCTGGTCCATACAACATCCGTAGGGAAGGCCTTTCCTTCTTTTTACTTGGTTTTATCTGAGGGTTGAAGTGAGATGCAGTACGCGCTGTTAAAGCGTCTACGAGTATACAAAACAAAAATATGTCATGATTAGTCATTGAGATTGTCAATGACCCAGACGTCAACAAGTAGTTATAATATTCATGATTTGTTTTTGTTTATTACCCCCATTTTTATCCGAAGAAGTCACCTTCTTTTTTTGTCCACTGGTGCTTCTGGTAGGAAACGAACGTGTTTGCTTGGAAACTTTTACGTTACTGACAAAACCGGTATCGGCCTCATGAGTATCCATTTCCACATCTGAATCAGGGTTTTCATTTCCTATAGCAGTGGTACAAAATAAAACTGCATTTGAAAACCGTCTAATGCCAACAATAAGAACATTCATATCATGTAAGATTCTGTACCACGTTTGGATCTACTTCCTGCTTGCTCTTCTCTATCCTCACAATCGTCTGCTTCGATGTCGGTAACATCAGACTCGTAATCTTCCTTTGTATTTTCCACAGTTTCAATGTAGTCAAGTTCAGCTAGGTATTCATCCCCATTTTCAATGCCATCCTAATCATAGTAGGTAAATCAGTAAATTTTAGGTAGTTTGTACATTAATCCAACTTTTACTTAAAATAAGAATGTTGGTTTTGGTTAGTACCTTGTCAGCTAAATCTTCAGGTAAAATCTGACCAGAATAAATACAAATGAATGTACCCTCAGGCATATCACACATTGCCCGTATACCCCATCCTTTCTTCGTTGTCTTGAAAATTTGTAAGGGCCAAGTAACACCATTCTGAGCTACACGGTTAGAGCAAGTGCGCTTACAATGGCATCTGTAGAAATGGAAACAATTAGATGGGTATTAAATGATGTTGAAACCAGAAACAGAAACCTATTTAAATAAGTCACAACGTAAAAAATATTATAGGAAAAAATGCTTACTTGCTGTTGCACTCATATATACCCGACACGATGTGATCCCTTAATCGCCTGTTCTCATAACCCTTATACAGTACACCATAGGGATCCAAAAATTTATCGCTAAAACATATTCCTTCCTTTGTGCGTTTCCAACATGCGCATTTAGACTTGTCCTATTAAAAACAACATTACGTTGAATAATTGTTTTCAATAAATGATTTTTAGGTCAGACGGAATTCTAGTTAAAGATTTTTAACTATTTGTCTAATCGTTTTGTTCTATTTTCTATAATTATCTACTTCATAATATTTTAAAGATGCAGACCTGGCAGTTGTCAGTGCAATCACAGCAAGCAAGGAATCCATCATCGGTACAAATTGTCACCCCATCACCTGTCACTCTGTACGGAGTGTAGTCCATGAATGGTAATTGATCGTAATCAACACTGTTAACACAGTGTATTGGCCTTGGTTCCTTCCCGTATGATATATCCTGAAAAAGTTAATTAATTTGCATAAAAAAATATAAAAAATATTCTCATTATAGAGAATCACATCAAGTCTAAAGATTAATAGAGTTAAACTTACAAATATAGTTGTAAAAATCCTTTCTGGCACAAATTGAGCAAGATGGTTAACCTTGTACTCAAAACAAAAAAAGTCTACAAACAAATTTGAATTTGTTTTAGCCAAGTAAACGTACAGTTCGTCATAATTCGCAATCATTATGCCACAGGGTGTTCTGTAGGAGACTTCTTGGCGAGGAGAACTTGTGAGTTCCCTATAAATAAATTATTAATAAATATTGAATTTCCCGTTCATTATGTAAACTCTTTCAAATAAAGTACAATAGTAGCGTGGTGCACCCTTTATAATCTTACCGATTCCAACCAAGGAATAATGGTATTGCTAACGGACTGCATTTGGCGAAATCCTTTAATGTTGTAAACTCGTGTACACATTCCGATTTACATTCATGTGGAACATACTTCTTTGGTTTGGGTGCACTCTCCGGTATTCGGAGTTTCTGTTAGGACAAAGCACATGTACATGTCCATAAACATCTCAAGGCACAGAATATTTTTTTATGACTTTCAAAATTAAAAAGAAAAATTACAGAAATAGATCCCTGGTATTCTATGTACAAATCAGGATGTCCCATATTTATATGATTCTCTGTTTGGTTGCTTAGGGGAAACACTTGAGCCTTGGATGTGGATTTCCTTGCGGTTTTCCTTTCTGTCACGTCAATGTAGTTGTTGTATTCAATTGTTGGATCGTTACGATTCTGAAAATATATTACAAATCAGTACAATAATTTGATTTCATGCAGAACATCAGAACAAATAAAAAAAACTAAGTTTACCCTGTATTGAGCAGCATTATGACGAGGTCGCGAAGAGGAATTTTTCTTATACTGAAGTGCCTTATAAATTGGTCGAAATCTTGGAGCACCTCGATAAATCCACTCTTCACGAGAATCGTCCTCAAAAATAACCTTTGCCAACGAACAATCAACCTCCAGGACACGTGCAACGTACCAACTTCCTAGGGTTTAAACATTAACAGATTCCTTATCATCAATCAGTCCCAGCTCACATTTTACTTTTCTTATTTACTTAAAACCTACCATTCCATTCCGTAGTAATCATACTACCCTCCGAAAGCCGTGCCATTGGGTATTCAGGAAATCTGGTAAGGTACTCTTTAATAAAGTCACTTGCTTCTGGATATACATCTATCCAGACTTGTTGACTACTTTCACAAACCAGCAAAACTCCATCAGGATTAATGTACTGAGCGTAGCCATCATCAAAGAATACAAGATACCTTCAAATGTAAAAAAAAGAGAAGTTTTTAATAGACTTCAAATGAACTGAAAAATATCAGGCAAAACTAAATCACACTTTAATACCTGTTCTTGTTGCCAAGTTTAGGACTTTCTGCAACAATTCCAGCATAGTACTGACCATCTGAGCCTGGATTTATTTTTAGGTCATCTCGAAATTTTCCTATGATCCTTGAACCAACCGGCAAAATAAATGGACAGGGGAGATTGTAAGCCAACTCTTTTAAAGACATTTGCCTCAGTACTCGAAAATTTTCCTCCTCTTGATCACGAGCACCTTTACGCTTAGTTCGTTTTTTTGGCTCTATTCGATCATACTCTACTAAAAACTCAAGCTAGAATATACAAAAACGATATAAAGTTGAATATTAGAATTACCATGAAACTTATAGAGTTATTCAAACTCAATCAAAAACCCCTACCTGATTTAATTGTGCATTGTGGATTGTCTCCAAAATTTGTCCTGAAAGCCAGTAATTTAGAAGAGAGTTGTCCATTGCATAGACATGACCACCAATTTTTGGTTGTATCCGAGGAATGACTTTCGGTATAGGAAGAAGTGCTTTCGTGCTTCCTGTTTCCATCTCCGATTCTTTCGTTTTAGACTACAAGAACATTTTGATACAAACATAAGCTTTGGACATCACGAGATACAACAGCACAAGAGAACGTTTAACAATTAGCAAGACGTACTTGATCGGAACTTACGTAAACCACCTTACAGTATCCTGTTTTCGAAGCAGGCCCAGCCTTTCTCACAGCCGAAGTACTGGGTATGGCACTGTTGAGTGTATCAAACTCAGCAGCTGCTTCACTGGCCACTTGAGATACTTTTGACAATGAAGGATCTTCTCCTGGTTTGGAAACACTATCAGTCTTTATGTCTTCCTTCTTTTTTTCAGCCAGCTTCCTCTTGCTTTCTCGGCTGATAAAAACGTTCCTATCCAAAGGCTTTACAAGGTTAGAACGCCTGATGCTTCCATCTGCACCAATATCCACCTCCTGGATCACGATGGGCTAGTTTTAAAACGGCAACAAGATATTATTACTACTAGTTAACTTCAGGATTTAATATTTTAGGCATATGAAAACTGTAATACAATCGTAATATTTTTTTTACCTCTGATCTTGGCTCAACAAACTGGTTGTAACGCTTCAAAGTATCAAGTAGCTGGTCATCCACTTGGTTTAACATGTCTTCTAATTCGTCCATATCATTAGCTGCATAAAAAAACGTTAGTGTCAGTATTGCTAAGAATTCTACATACTAGTAACTTGAAGCAACTGCTCATTCCAGGCAAAGTATGTGTGTGATTCTTTTACCAAGTTCATTAGCTTCGACCTCCGCTTGTTGAGTGCATGCTTCAACTTGCCCTTTAATATCAATTCCTTTCAAAATCTTCTCCACGAGTTCAGGCACATCGTGTTTGTCAATATTGACCATTGTCTGGTCACTTGGATCACTCACATAACTGGCATCTTCCATCTCCTCATCATCACAAAGATCAACTACGTCCGGGTCATACTGAAGCCCTTGATTTGCTTTAAAAATGCATTCTCCTCTAAGGATAGCATTAACTGAATCCTATAATGCACACACAAATATAGAATTAGTTTTAAGATGGCTGCAAGAATCATTTCAATTTTAATTAACATCTTTCATCATCATACTTACATTAAGAGACTTGTCAGCCTTTGACAAACAGCTAAGACAAATTTTTATAACTTTTGAATTCGTAAATCCATAGTAAGTCAGAGCATGGAGAGGAGCAGGCTTCAACTCATCAGTTATCTTTCCACACTTTGTGATAGCACAAACTTTACTGCTGCCATTTGAATTGGGCATTTTCTCCTGTGGAGGCACCGTTGCAGAACTAGTCTGCTTAGTACCACCATTTCCACCTTGATTCGGGTCCGATGTGGACGATATATCATTGCACTGATCCATTTAGTTGATTGTAGCGTTCAGAGCTTCATAAATACTAAGCTGCAGGTCATCATTCATCTACAGGAGTTTAAAAACAAAAGAATCAGTCGGAAAAATTAAGTAAACTGCTTCCTTTACATAAATCACAACTTCAAACTTGAACCCAAATGCAACCCAGTTTTAGATCATAATGGCATGTCAATGGTTAGCTTACCAAATGCAACGCAGGCACGTCAACAAAAAAATTAGCAAACTGAGGCTCCAATAACAATAAAGTTACCATTTGTTGAGTTCACAATTTAATGAAAAGAAAACACTATTAAGAATCCACAACAACTACACAAATTTTCCAACGGAACATAAATCAACTCAATGGATGCTACAGTGGTTATCTTGAATACAATGGGTCACTTGTTGAACCGCAGATTAATATTTATTTTTATCCAAACACCAAAGACGATATGAAAACTGTAAGTCACATTCATCAATAGCAGAGGAGAAATCTTGCTACAGCATACGATGCTTCAGCACCCGGCTGCATAGGATTTGACTCACAGTAAACAACAACATCTTCCCATTTGGGTTTAGAGAATGTGCATTTGAGGGAAGGAGAAACGAACGTGTTTTTATCTTTGGTGCACCGTGCACTTCATACTAAGAGTAAAAATACATAATGTACATACATACCCCTCCGAATCGAGCGGTTGTGTTTTATGTACGTATGGTAGTGGCTCTGCTCCATATCACTACATGCTATTTTTCACTCCTTCTTATGTATATATGGAAGGGTATTATGGAAAGCATTTTTATTTCTTTCACGTTATAATGCTCCCTTCAAGGCGTACAAAAGTCTCTAAATGATTGGTTCTTTGGTTGACCTGATTGCCGCGTCTGTGAGATATGCCCATGGAAAGAAATATGAGGGAGAGGGTTTATTAATGATTTTTTTCTTCGTCTCCAATTCTACATGAATGTAAAAGTAAAAAATGTGTAAGAGAGAGATGGAAAAAAAATTTGTGAAGCGTTTTGTTTCTATATACGCACATATTAAAATCTTTATTTGGTAAATGCTACGAAGAAGACTTAACATCATCTTTAACTTCTATCCAGTCCTCTGCTAGTAATGGACTTCTAAAATTACCATGCTGTTTATTAACTCGTACCTTTCGGTGATTTTATGCTTTCAGA
Organism: Orchesella flavescens; assembly: GCA_964034955.1. Classification (NCBI taxonomy): domain Eukaryota; kingdom Metazoa; phylum Arthropoda; class Collembola; order Entomobryomorpha; family Orchesellidae; genus Orchesella; species Orchesella flavescens. The sequence continues at coordinate 20,133,101 of OZ035953.1, forward strand.
GTTGGTTTTCAGACTTCTCAAATGCTAGAGAGAAAGACCTGACATGATTCCTAAATTAGATTTATTAGGATTTATTAGCTTGTGTTTGAATCTATGATAAATATTCTACTTGTAGGAACTACATAACAAACATCGGAATTTGTAATACTATTACAACAATCATGGTAGACGCAGTTTTATCCTTACAGTGAGGAGAATAGTTGGTAGAGGTTCTGAGACCCTGGATGTATGCACATTCAGTTTTAAATGAAGATCGACCCTTGAAAGCCCGTTTAAGCCCGACATTACATTTTAGTTTCCTTTGATATAAATGGATACCATATATTTTATGGCCAAGAAACAATTTACGAATAATTTGCGTGTGTATTCAATATCTTAACATTAACGATCATTATCTTCATGTGTTTTCTACTTTATCCCATTAACATAATATACAGTTTTACTTTATTCCTATGCCAGGCGCATGGACTATACATGAATCTCATTTTTAACATTAAGTACGACCATGGTGATTTAGTTTCATGAATAAATTTTATTAGCTTCACCTGCAACCCATGAAGCTCTCAGTAACTAATTCACAAAAAATGTTAGAACAAGCCCCTACTTGTCACAATAGTACTCGGAAAGAACGAAAAAGCGACATTTGGTAGAGTGGAGTGTATGCATCACCATAATATCAATGTACTCTATTCAGAATCACTATCAAGCAATAAACAAACGTTGGATTTCCTTTGAACTGCATTTGTCACACTGGTTTCCTTAAGTTATGCATCCTGCAATGCACTCAATTTGTTCTCTTTCATTTCTTTCTGTTGCTCACATAAAAAATTTTCAGCTTGATGTCATTTAGTACAAAATGGAAGCTGTTACATTGGAAACTGCTCGGATAAAAAAGATCATCAACGGATTCATCCAATTCCGAAATAAAAACAAAACTCCGTTTTTAACTGTGGAAGATTTTTGCCCATTTTCCAGTTTTAAACTAGACATTGAGACCCCTGCATCTTTTGGTGCTAGCGACAATGTTAGATCAGAGCATTTAAATGCTGAAGCTTGTTACGGAGAACTGGAAGAAATTCACTGTTGGTTTAAATTCAAAGCGTTTGAAAGAGAGAGTCAACTACGAAAGTGTAAACAGTTGATAGAACAATATATAATTGATATTAGTGGTGAGGTGAAACAAATTTTTGATACTGAGGAAAAGCCGGGAATGTTTACACTGAGGATTTATCTACGGCGGAAGCAAAATGGTCAAATACTGATCACAAAGTATGAATTCAACACGACGTGGCCAGAATGCTTAAAGATAAAGAAATAACTGTAGTTTTAGGTGTAGAAAGTCGCGTAAGCAAATGAGTAAACTTTTTTAGTTAAACTTAGCAAGGCAGGAATTTTAGAGATCATGACGACATGATTTAGAGCAGTTTACCCATTTTTTAAAAGTTTTAACTGAAATTTTTGTCTTTTGATATATTTGACTTGGTTCTTCGAAAAGTAATCCCATCAATGATACTCATAATCGTCTTCATTTAATGAGCATTTGAAGTCAGTAAGATAAGTATAAGTCTCGAGTATTAATGTGTAGTTTATAATGTAAGTGCAGTGAAATTGATATAACCATCTATATCTATGTTTGACATTGGAAACAAAATTGTTCATTGGTACCGTCTGTTATATTTTGGACGAGCGTTTGGTAATTACAGAGTTTATGTAGGGGTTTTAAAATAAATAAAATATTCTCTACTGTCGGTTGTTCAATTAAATATTAGTCAGACCAAAGCCATGTGACAATGAACGAGCCTATCGTTTGTGACAAAACAACAGAGTATAGAAGCCAGCTTTCCGTAAGAACTGCAGAAGGCAGTGCAAAAGCAGTTTGATGGTAACATTTTGCATTCTGAATCTCAATGAAAAAAAAACGTTTTTATACATTATTCAGACCATGAATTTTGTCGCCTCCTTTAAACTCAGACTTTCTTGTTGATGTCCACAAGCTATTGAAATTCCCACACCGGAGTTGGCAAACTGATAGAATGTGAGCTGGACACATTTCACCTGATATCACGAAAGATTAAGTAAAGGTACGGATTTTTTTGTATATCTAGTTCTTGAGCGAAAAGGTATTGAACCAGAGAAATTGAATTGGTATTTAAAGTTTTTACAGGAGGTTAGCCTCGTTTTTATCGTTACAAGCCAATAATAGTTGTTATAAAGTAAGGCCTTGCAGTCATCATTAAGATGTAAAAGGTAGCTAGCTAGTGGAGAGATTTTCATTCTTCTTGTACATTTTAAAAGTGTATTCCTTTCAAATCCAATTCATATTTTCATCTTTATGAATTACCATAATCATCTTGTTTTAGTTGAGTATCATTTCTTGCTTCATTCACAGACATGACAAGGTAAGTTAAACATCAATGTCAGTGTCGAATGTACGTAATTCATAACATTCTCTCGAGTAAAGCATTTGACGTCGTTGTTATTGACAAACGTACTATCATCGAGTTTAACGCAATTCATGCGTATCTTCATGATGATACTTGAGTTACAAATTTATCAAAATTATTCTGTTATCAATCAGTGATTGGGAAATGCATCGTCACGGTCGACGTTTTTTCTTCTGATGAAATATTTGCTCATATATCATTTTATATTGTAAAGTGCGACGAAAGCTTTCTTCTCGTACGTTCTTGCCTTCTTGAGCGTAAGAGTTGATCAAGTTTGTGTGCACAAAAGAAAAACGAACAAAGTCCAGCTCTTTATAGGGAAACTCAGTTACATTATTATTGTAGGTGGTAGTTGTGGTGAGCCAAGATACATCCATGAAATGTCCTTCATCCTTAGAATTTAGGAGGCAAAGCGTAAAACCCAGCACCACACACACCATCCATGCACTTCTCATTATCAATAGAATATATAGTGGTATAGCATAAGTAAATCGTACGGATGGTTTTTCATTCATTCATTTCATTACAACACAAGGCACACAAGAGGTAGAAGTGGATCTCAGTTTTGCTGCTGAGAATCCGCCAGCAGAAACTAAGTCAGTGTGCCTTTGGAAGTTGCAGTTGCCGTCTGATCTTGGAACTCATCAACGGTTTCTGTAGCAGGCTCATTATTAAATTGTACTCATTTCCAATCAGGTAGGTTATTATTTCTTTGTCCGTGATGATAAAAAAATTGTCATAAGTGTAGTCCTTCTTATTTTATTCATTTTTCCTTTAAATCAGCCTTTTCCTTGTTGGAAAATGTGGCTAACAAAATTATATTTATTGATTTAATAGTGAAGCGAATGTGGTAGAAATTAAATAGCAATTGATTTTAATCAAATAGGTAGGATTGGAACGTAGACAAAATAACGCAAACAATATTTCCAGTCAGTCTCATCATCATCAACAGTTAGCATTGTATTTTAATCTTTGTTTTATTTTTGTTCTGTTCATTTTCAGCTGGTGTATCTCCGACTGGTTGATAAACACACGAGAAATAGTTGTAGTGGAGTGGAATGAATAATCTACTCAAGTACAACCAAGTTCGGACTTTATGTAGTAGCTTATCTTTCCTTGCAATACAGTCCCGTAATGCTGGTACTGTTGTAGTTGGACCATTTGTACAAAAATTTAGTTTGCTTTCAAGTGGAACTGTTGGCTTGAACAAGTTCTCAAGTTGGAGTCGGAGCCAGTATTTGTTTTGTAATAGTAGTGTTCCTAGTCTGATAAAAAGACAAGAGTTCCATACGAGAAGAGAAGACGATACTATATTTAGTAAAATAAGCTCAAAATTGTTGACTTCTCCAGTCGGGACTAAATTGATCAGTGGAAAGGACGGGTTCCTCCGTCAATTCTCAAGCAAAATGGCACCGACAGGTGTGTCAGGTGATGCCATCAAGGCCAAAGTTGAGGAGCTGATCAGTCAAAATACTGTGATGATTTTCAGTAAAACGACTTGTCCATTCTGCAGAAAGGTTAGTGAATCTACTCAAGTTACCTTTACCCATTTATCATTATGAAGCAGCAACTTCTCAACGCAATGTTTTGAGAGGCATTTGACATTGACTTGACGTAGTCACATGCCCGATTAGTATAATGCATTAGTAATAATCATTTCTTGATGTGTTTTTATAGCTTAAAGCCTTATTCGCTGACTTGGGTGTGGATTTCAAAGTGATTGAGTTGGATACTCTGGAAGGAGGTATGTACATTCTATGTGTTTTGATGAATGCGTTATGTAATACAATTGAAGTTTAAATACACAAGTCATCTTGCCCAAGTCCATAACAGTACTAGGTACAACAGCCGTTGTACCTAGTAGGTCCCCTAGTAGGTCTTCGATCTCTTGTAATATATTCTGCACTACTAAGCTCAGTGGATCTACCTAAACTTTATAATACGTATGTACAAGATGAGTTCCATAAAATACGAAAAAAATCGATAAGAATCGATATTATGTATTCACAGCAGGCTAACATATTGAGGTGAGCTAGGAAAGCAACGGAAAGGGAACGTTGTTTTGCTGTCAGAATGAATGAAATGACAAAGGCTGGATAAATTGAAAGGCACATGCCATAATTTTCTTTTTGATGTGTTGTATTAATGGTCATTTCCCTTTTATGTCTTGTTACTATATTCCTTACTAGGGGTGACCGACCTTTGCGAATTTTCCTTTTTTTTTGCAATTCTAGCTACTTTTCTTGTAATAAATGAAAATCAGATGTAGTTCAGTATTCACTTAAAGGTCTTATAGGAAAGTGTTAGGCATGGGTGTTCAACTAAGTAGCTGCACAACTCTAACTAATAAAGTTACCGTTGGAGATAATGTTCAGAAATCTTCATTGCAAAACGTAAGAAAGCACATGTTAATTAAATATTAATTTTTAATGATTTATAGATCAAGGGGCTATGTGGCAAGATGCTCTTCTCTCCAAGTCAGGTCAGCGCACAGTCCCCAATGTGTTTATTCGAGGTCAACACATTGGAGGTTGTGATGATACTTTCAAGGTCTATCAACAAAATAAGTTGTTACCATTGATTAAGGGTGAAGCGGGTGGTGCTGATGCCGGGGAGTCATCAAAACACTCTTATGATTATGACTTCATTGTGATTGGCGGTGGGTCAGGAGGACTTGCTGCGTCAAAGGTAAACTCATTTTTTTGTCTAATTGTTAATTAAATCTACAATTTGAAATGATGCTATAATATAATGTGTGTGATTCAATCTAGGCTGCCGGCAAGATGGGGAAGAAGGTAGCTGTTTGTGATTTCGTCCAGCCAACTCCAATCGGAACCTCATGGGGTTTGGGTGGAACCTGTGTTAACGTGGGTTGTATCCCTAAGAAGCTAATGCATCAAGCTGCACTAATTGGCCAGTCACTGAGTGATGCCCCAAGCTTTGGTTGGGGTCTCCCTAACTTACGTGAGTAGCTCCATACTTTATTCATTTCATAAAATGAAAAATATGATTGTTTATGAGTGACTAATGATTTAAAATTTAAATGAACATATTTTAGCATCTCATGATTGGGCTGGTCTCGTGGAAAATGTTCAAATGTACATCAAATCATTGAACTGGGGATACAGGGTTGCCCTGAAAGATGCTACTGTGACCTATTTAAATGAGTATGCTCGTTTCGTTGATAAGAACACTATTGAGGTATGTACTTAGAACAGACTTTCATTTTTATTGCGAATCAAACCATTTCTGTTGGTAGAAATTAAGCTAGACTGTATTTTCAATTGTAACAGACTGTTAATAAGAAAGGGAAAAAGCAGACGGTAACTTCTGATAAGTTTCTGATTGCTGTTGGTGGTCGGCCTCGCTATCCATCTATTCCTGGAGCATCTGAGCTCGCAATAACATCAGATGATATCTTCTCACTTCCATATCCCCCTGGAAAAGTTCTCTGTATTGGAGCCTCTTATATTGCTTTGGAATGCGCTGGTTTCTTATCTGGAATAGGCATCGAAACATCTGTGATGGTAGGTTTCAAACTTTATGTAGATGTTGTTTAAATTTGGCAAACTTGAAACATGCAATTTTCTTATATTTATTACTTTGATTTTATTCTATAGGTTCGTTCCATTTTGCTCCGAGGATTTGATCAGCAAGTATCAGAAATGATTGGGGAACATATGGAAGAACATAATGTTAAATTCTACCGTGGGTGGGTCCCCACTGAGATTATCAAACTTGAAGAAGGAACTCCTCCAAAACTTCTTGTAAGAGCGAAGGAAACTAATGGAGATGAAACTTTGGAAGTGGAGGTGAACACTGTTCTTATCGCAATTGGAAGAGATCCTTGTACAGGCACTTTGAATTTGGATAGTGCTGGCGTTAAAATATCTACAAAGTAAGCTATATTTTACACTACTTCGCAATCCGTATGTGGCTTACCAAATTGGTGATACATTGTAAATACATGTGCACTAACTATACAAAACAATGTTTTAAAAGGTCTGGCAAGATTTTGACCTCTGACAATGATCAAACCACAACTCCTAACATCTATGCTATTGGCGACGTAGCTGAAGGACGTCCGGAACTAACTCCTGTTGCCATCCACGCTGGAAATCTCTTGGCTAAGGTAATCTAGAGTAAAATCTTACAAATAAATTTATGGATAACTATGCTTTCTGCTTGACAGTATGATGGTATTTATATATGTTTGACTTTAATTTTTAGCGACTCTTTGAAGGGGCCACAACCCTAACGGATTACGATAAAATTCCTACGACTGTATTTACTCCTCTGGAGTACGGATGCATTGGTTTATCAGAGGAAGATGCAATTAAAAAGTTTGGAGGTGACGATATAGAGGTCTACCATACTAACTTCCAAGCGTTGGAAGCTTCACTTTCTAAGCGAGATGAAAACAAAGCGTATTGCAAACTTGTGTGTGTAAAGTCTGAAAATGTAAGTTTGTCTCGTATAGTACAAGTATCTTTTGCAACATCAGGACCTTCATGTTACATTTATAAACATTTACCGCAATTTATTTTTTTCAGGAGCGTGTAGTAGGATTTCACTACCTAGGACCAAACGCTGGTGAAGTAACTCAAGGATTTGCATTGGCTGTCAAGTTAGGAGCAACAAAAACTGATTTTGATTCTACTATCGGAATCCATCCAACAACTGCTGAGGTACATACTTACCCATATAATTCAGGAGTAATCTTTTTTAAATTTAGTATTACCTTTTAATTGAACTATACTGATATATAATATTTACATTTTGCAGACTTTCACCACTATGAACATTACAAAGTCTTCCGGCGCTAGCTCCTTGAAGACGGGTTGCTGAGGTTAAAGAACGTGTTGACAGCGACTTCTTGTCGATTATTCAACACATACTAAAATCTTCAACTAATTTACAATTGATGCTTCGTCATGGCATACAAGCGATCTGTCTTGTTTATGATGACCTCGCTGAAAACCCTATCATTGGGTATGTGATGTCGGATACGGTGTTATTGATGAAGTTTTCAAAAGTAGAAAACCCTGCGCGCCACAACATTTTTGTACATTTTAAATTCCGTATTGATTGGTTATACGATACTGGTCAAGATCAGCGTCGGAATTACATGCTTTGATAAGCTACTTGATTGAATTGCGGTGATTTGTTTTTGATTGTGTTATTAGCATTGTTTTATGCGGATTGTATCGTTCTTTAGTAATTTCTTTCTTGCAAAATATTAGTTGTACTTACAGAGAGGAGTGGGTACAGTATTTCGAATAAAATTTCTTGTTGGTTGTACTCTACTATATATACATAGATATATATAAATCTTCTTGTTCTCAACAAATATTGATTTAAGCATCCAAACGCATTGAAAACTTGAGTTTATCAAAACAGTTGTTTCCAATATTATCGAGTTTAGATGGCATCGTATTGCATATTATGTTATAATTTTGTGATACACACATAACAAAAAGTAAAGTGGCATGTGACGATAACGTGACAACTGCGTGATTGATACCTTTGATGCTGATAATTAAGAATCTGCTCGTTGATATAGAATTGTATGCTCAATTTTTTTAAAGCATAAAAACTCTGAATTTAGGACATTTTAACGGTTAACACTAGCTCATCACACATTATCAGACAGAAGGGTGAACAAAACAATTCAATGAGATAATACTAGTATGACGCATTCCCATTATGATTATAATGGGTTCATTCCACAGTTTGTTATTACCAAAATTTGCGCATTAGCGTGGTATGTCATCTATTCAGACTGTACTGTAGCCCATGAGTATGAGAGAGGTGAGATGATCTCCCACTTTTTTGTATGCCTACTCATAAAATTTGGATGTTTGGCGAATGCAAAGGATATGTACGTACCTGTGTACGTAATGCCTACAAGGTCTCATGAACTGCATCCTTCTCGCATGATGATGAGTCATCATCATATTATCGTCATAACACAAAATGCTGGTAATGTCCACCTTTATGCAGAGGCCCTGTGTGACTATGACTGTGAGCTGGCTACCATGTAAAAAATGTGATAAATATATTATTTCATTAAATTGACGAATGCTAATTCAAATGCATCCGGAATGGCATTGCTTATCGATAGCTATCATCATCAATTCTGCACGGAAGGGTTATAATATATAATAACATATATGGTGAAACTTGAGTTCAGTCTCTGTATAATTTTAACTAAGCTATGCGCGTTATGTAATGCAATGTTATTTACTTAAATGCAAAATAAAATTGCAAAAAAATGTACAAATGTATCATCATGCATGGGTAGTTGGTGTGAGGAAAATGCTTATTTGATTTGCTATCAAGGGAAAGACTCAACAATATGATGTAAAAAACAAACCATCGATGTAGAGATTCTGTTTGAAAAGGTATAGTTAAAAATAATACGCTGAATATGAATGTAACCAGCAAATATTCTCACGCTATCACACTCATTATTTTATTGATGCAGGGTTAGGAAAAACATGACTGTAATGCATGACAGCAACATGGTATGTTCAATTAGATGTTTGTGTTATTTTCCGTCCAACAGAAACAATAATTTGGAAACATCAAAATAGAAAATACTTGACTTCATAGTAAACAAATCTATTATTCATACCATGATTAATTAAACTAAAGTACTAAAGACTTTCTTAGACCAGCATTGTTTTTTGGACAGGTTTTCATATAATATTCAATACATCAAGCTGAAAGGGAGGCCTATGGAGGGAATGGGTTTCTATCTCATTCAAGGACTAATCATGGAAAATATGCCAAACAATCATATCACCATTAATCGATTGAAAATCCTCGTCTCGAGTACTAAGTGTTGAATTTATTATGAGCTTTTTCCCCGTTTGTAGCACAAATGTCACCTCTAAAATCTAGGTTAACTCCTGCTCTAAGCTACTAATCTTTTAAATCCAATGTCAATTCCAATACCATGCATAATCTAGTAGTTCTTCCATTTTAGGATTTTAAGCCAGCTTTATGGTGACTCTAGGGACAACTCATTCCCCAAGCCACGAGCAAAGCCCTTGTATTAAAATTCGATTTTAATAGCAGGCTGAAAGTACCATGAGAAGTGTTTGCATAAAAGTTCAAGTTGACATAATTCATACACCCATCATTTTAGTTGGCCTACTTCTCTATCCATTTAATTATGCAAAAAATCGATAGGATACCCGTGCTCATTTATTATTTATATGATTGCCATTTCCCTGTTATAAGCGATGACCTTCTTCCTTCCAGAAGACAACACGGAGACATGAAAAACAAACCATATATACGAGAAAATATTGCTTGCTTCAACAGAAGTTAATTTACTATTTCATCTTACACGCTTCTCCACCCTATTTATAACATTTTTTATATAAAAGCAGAGATGACCGTACTATGTACAATGTCGAAATGATTACAGACGCAAATCAAAACGTTTTTCATCTAGAAAGGAGGATGACGAAGCGTTGCATTGAAGTAAAGACGCTTGAACCAATATTGTAAACATGATGCAAAAACCAGCAAAAATAACGTTGGTCGTGGGAACGAAATGACTCATAGTCATAAGCTTGAAGCTTGCTGATATTTTAGATGGCTTGTATGATTTTTAAATCATTCAGTGTCTATAGCGCTACTATATGCCAAACTATGAACCAACTTACATCGGATGATGTCTACGACTGTATGACAGTAGCATGTTAACAGCAAGTAACAAATCGTTATGCGTTATGCTGTAGCATGAAGAACGCCAAAAGATAGCAAGGGCATATTTAATATATAGCTTTAGTACACATAAAAATTGTTGATTATATTTACGCCTGATCCAGGTTAGGTTACACTAGCAACAAAGTTTCTGCCTACATAGATATACTCATGAAATGACACACTTTCAGCAACAAATGTATTATGTACATCATCATCATCATCATCATCGTTGATGTAAAAGAATGTCTGCTATACTGTTGGTAAAAATGGATGCATATTTAATCCTAATGTAACATGGGGCGTTAATCGTTCAGCCATCCAATCCATTCCACTTAATGAAGAATTTTTAAGCGGAAATTCTCCATAAAAATAAACACCTCAAAGTAAATTCTTTATTGATTTTAAAAAACAGAAAACCGACTGAAACATGCATGCATGTTTTCATAACTTTCCAATGGTTTTCAAGGAAAATGTGGTTTTTTACTGGCTACTTTACCCAACTTTCGACCTGTAAATGGGTTTTGGAATAATATTGGTGATTAATTTTGAATTTTAATATGCAGCGCAAATGGATTGACCACATTACTGTGAAAAATTCATTTTTTTTTTTATAAATTCCGTTTTCTCTGTAATTGCAACCAAAGCGGACAAAGGCAAAGCCACAGTGTCAGGATATGCGATAAGTAGGGGGATAAACAGTTTGTTTGCTGGTAGCCCAAATTTAACATTACAAGCCACAACTAAGCATATATACATATGATGATAAAATGCTGTTGTTATGTATGTTCATATACTATTTAGCAGAACGTTCTAGTAGTCAAGTTGTAAGCCAACCCTTTCCTCTGACGCAAGCAAAACTCATCATCCAATCCCGTTGATCCAAGTGTGCAAGGCGAAAAGTGAAGAGAATGTTGCATCAGCCGAGCACCAGCTTGTTTCCCCTTTCCTTTTGCCCTTTCGTCTCTTACAGCGTAGATGGATGAGTTGGAAGTAGAGGAATGCCAGATTACACAGTAATCATAGGTTTACCACCGTCATAGGCAAGAACTGAAATAGCTATATGACTGCTGAGTTGTAGCTACCACCTTACCAGTTGAAAAATAGAAGCAATGAAGACAAGATTATAAGAAAACTAAGAGCTGTGTTTTGTAACAACAAGTTTACATTTCAAAAAAAACAAATTAAATGTCAAAACCAAAGTAAAAGTTAAAACTAACAAGGGAGTTTCCTGTGATTCCTACGATCTTGGAGTACCATTTAAAGGTAATTTGATTCATAACTTTTAAAGTAATCACGAAATTACTAGTTTCCTATGGAGGATTCAAAAGGAGAGGGCGTTTTTGTAGTAGAGGAATTGAATTTTAATTCAGTATTTAATTATTATTTTGTGTTACAGTATTTTGCTAAGAGAAGTTGGACAAACCATCACTTCAACTATGATTGAGACACCAGTCAGAAGTCGCAAAGACCCTCTGAAACCAATCAAAATGGAGGTGGAGGATATTAAGATCGAGTTTGTTGACTTGTGTGTGATGCCAGCGGAAGGCGTCAATATATTCGAGATGGATTCAGATGTTGACAGTCCAACAGATATGGAATTGTCCATGTCTTCATCATCCTCTCCTGGGGAGGCAGTAAGGCCTAGAAAAAGGGCCAAGCTGGATCACTTATCCCCAGAGGAGAAAGCACAACACAGAAAGATGATGAACCGAATCTCAGCTCAGAGTGCTCGAGACAGACAAAAAGCTCTCATGACACAGCAGGAAATTACTATCAAGAATCTTAATGTTGCTGTAAGTTCTCATTCAATTATATGATTTATATTGAAGTGTCGATTGAGAAATATTTTAAGACAATGGTTCTAATCAAGGTCATATCTTTATTGTATTTTCTACAGAGTGACTCACTTAAAAAACAGAACGTAGTGTTGGTATCCAACAACGAGACCCTCATAAACGAAAACAAGAACCTAAAGGAGGAAAACGAGCGCCTATCCACATTGGTCATGGAACTGGAAGCAAAATTAAAGGCAGCTTCTGAGAATCAGACCCAGATTGCTGACACCAGTGCGGTGTCCACTAACCACCAAGGTATAAAGTTGGAGGTTGATCATGATGATGACAAAGACTGTTGCGGATCTTCATTGGAGCCTGCAGTGCTTCGCACTGTCCCTCTGCCGAAGGGACCTCAAGAACCGCTTCAGAACATGTCACTCATGCTTCTTCTTTGGACGTTTTACCTTGGGGGGATTTGGACTCACCTGAAATCATGCAAATCCTTGGAGAATTCTCAGAAAAAATCCTTAGTGGAGAACAACAGCTGCCAGAACTTGAGCAGGTAAATCATCAACTTTGAAATAGAACACCACACAAGAAAAATTAAATTATTAAAATGTTTTACTAAATTTATATATTTTTTTATTGTTTACAGTTTAACACAATTACAGAAGCAATTGCTGCACAAATGGCTACTCAGACCAAGACCGTTGGGTATGGAGCAGAGAACTCCGGGATAACGATGATCCCAGAGGTCTGCCAAGACGTAATTGATGGGTCTCAAAATAGTACAAGCGCAACTGTCAACGTTCAGATTTCATCTATCGCTGTAACTGAACCTACTACTGCTACTGATGCTTCTCTCAAACCTCAAGTAATCATGATACCTTTGATCGAACCGGATACTTTACATCTCCCTCAAATCAAGTTGGATGTCAACCATGGACCAGTCTCTCCTGTTCCTGACACCCTCTCCTTCAATGCCGACATCACCATCGCTAAACACTCCAACGTAGTCTCTGATGATGATTCCAATTATAAATATGTCAATGAAATATCTGAACTTTATGATTCCTGGAACTCCAATCCCCTCGATTCAGATTTGTTCCCTGAGCTAGATATGTTTTAAATGGAGGGAGAAAGGGCAGTTGCTTGGCAAAAATACGTAATTATTTGTTCATTTAAAAAGTATTTATAAATGTAATGCCTTACTCAAAGATTTGCCACAGAGTTATTTTAATCATCACTTATTATATAGTCCATAGGGCTTTATTATGTACAGAGTTAACTTGTGTTTTCTTGGTTTTTTTGTAAAGGGACTAGTAGAAATATATTGTATAATTCAATATGACTATGATAATGTAATGTATCCTGTATAAAGTAATACTTACGATTCAGCATTTAATTTGACGTTTAGAGAAGCATCATGTAAAAGTAAAAATATGAAAATCAATCAATCTATAAAATAATAAAAGCGATAAAAAACACTTCAACAAACAAACCATTTAATTCAAGTTTTTTCTCAATTTTTTTTAATTCCAGTCATTTCCAAAACGAACTCAAACATGCATTTATAAGAAGTTGAAAAAAGATTTAGAATGATGTCTATCATTGTTTAGTATATTTCCTTTGGATTCTGCAGAGGAATCCGCCTACTGTAAATACAATATGCTCCGTATGTCTTTCTCTGCATTGGAATCACACACTGGAATTTGGCACTGTGTAGCTATAAACTGAGAATTCAAATTTACTCATCATCACAAGGCTCTAGAAAGGCATGTGGGTGAAACAATATCACAGAAAATTATCAATCTGTTGCTTTTTATCGACCGCTTTTGTGCACTGCCAGGTCCCACGGATAATGATCGGGAAGAGGATGTCGATGAATGTGGTGACGGCAAGTCCTCAGGCTGCGCAAACAGGAGATACGTCTTAAGACGGGGAATTAGAGAGAAAAAATGTCACAATCAATTGAATTCATTCCAATCCACAAGAAGCTTATCTCTCAATGCTTTGAAAATATAAATTGTAGTCCACTTTTTAAATGGAACAAAAACTCACCTCCGTTTGAATGGGAGAAGGGAATAGGATTTGGTTTGTAATGTTCCTGTAAATACATCGCCACATCTTTTATTTCCAAGCCCTCATGGAAGTAGCTGGACTTAACACGGAGAAAGTTTGGTTAAACTTGGTCACGTTACCTTTGCTAATTATTCAAATTCCACAAAATTTGAAAAATTAATCAAAATCAAATACTTTGATGACAAAAATGATGGAAAGGATGAAATATTTTATTATTAAGAAAATGTGACGCAAAAAGGCCCTTTGAAGCACTATGGAAACAACAATCTGTGTATTGAAAACATTATTGAATTTTGGCATTTTGCTAGCGCTGTAACTCAGAGACAGTTTGCCATGGAGACCTCAAACTTCGTGTGAGTTAATGTATTAGCATTAGCTTCGATCGTGCGAAATCTCAGCCAATTTCATGGGGTACTAACCTGACCATTCCCTCGTTAGTATGATTGCGAATCTTATGGTTCAAAATGTTAACTAATTCACCATTGCGAATAATTGAAACTGAATATATAGTTTATTTTCAGAGATGAGTAATTTCAATGTAAGTATTTAAACTTCTCAACCCTGCATGAAATCCTTCACATTCAAGTACCGCTTACGTAAAGAAAAGCTTGGGGATTTATTCTTCTGTATTAAATCTTCTGCAAAGGTATAATACCTGCTTTTTGAATGTATGCAACTACATTTTCAGTATCATTTATTTTCTGATTGCAAAGATGAAAAAGGGCTTTCACATAAGAGGACGGAAATTTTGAAGAGATGTCATTTCATGGCAATGCCAACCGCAACCTTCTACATTATTTGAGGGACGGAAAATTTTGAGCTATGTTGCTTGTTTTAAGATTGAAACTTGATAATAAGAATTTTAAACCGGAATTATGAGCATTTCATCTCTTGGAATTTTGAGATGTTTGCATTTTGCATCCAATTCCAAACATATTTGGATTTATGGAAATTTCGGATGCTTCCAAAAAATTTGGATGCTTGATTTTGTTTTGGGTTTTTGGTATTTTGGGATTGGGAATGGACATCGTAAAACATAGACCGATAAAAAGGGATAGATGTTATAGGTAATACATGTGCATCTTTGTTACATTTTTACCAATCTACATTTACTCTCACATAGTGATAGAAACAAGTACTAGAGGAGTATTGTGTACAGTACCAAACTACATTTTCTTCAAGTACAAAAAAGGATTGAAAAGGAAAAGAGCAAAGAAGAAGTATTAAGTAGAAGTATATATCCAATAGATAGATATACATACATATGTTTACGGATATGTATGTCCCTATATTTTTATATTTTTATACACACAATTTTGTATGATCATCCAATGAAGGGAGCACAGAACTAGGTATGCTTTTTTGCATAATATTACTAACATATGTACTTAAGTCAGAGCAACTTTATCCATATCCATGAAACAAACGGACTCATAAAACTCTTGACTATTCACTATATGCTGTATCCGTCTACGTACGTACAACTCTTTCTTTCTCTGGCTGAGCATAAGAGCTACTCTCACCATATCATCATCATGTTCATATTTCATACGGAGAAATACACAGGCTAGAAAGATCTATTGAAATACCATTTTTTAAGGGCACAGACAGCCGTACTTTGGGGCAGTCTGCTTGCTTGCTTACACGTACAATACATACAAATCTCTCTCTGTATCGGAATTGTAGAAAAGATAACTCTATATTGTGTTTCTCATTCAATTTTTTTAAGTGGGTTAAGTTTACAGCTAATGTGCTTCTGTTTAATTTAACGGCTAAGTCCACTGTTCTAACGTTTTAACGCATCAGCAAGGATGTCGCAATTCGTGGATTCCGAAGCGGAGGAAAGTGATGTAAGTAAATTATGATTCTATCCAATGCACCGTTAAATAAGAAAGCTTTTAATTGATATTGGAGCTATGCTGTACAATCAATATTAACATCAACATTTTGATTTCAGGGAGATGGAGAAGAAATGGAAGATGTTAGGATAGTACCGAAAAAGTCCAAGAAAATGAAGGCTGTGCATAGTGACGATGAAGATGATGAAGAAGAAGGTGAAATTTAGATGTCCATAATAGCTATTCCCAATACTGAATTTAATTCAACTGATCAATTAATTATCTTCGTCTCATTTACTAGATGATGGTGAAGTAGTAAATGACTTGATCGATGACAACCCTATAGAAGAAGATGATAGCGAAGACGATGAGTCTGATGGTTCTAGAAAGAGAAAAAAGAGTGATGATGAGGATGAATTATCAGACAGATTAGAAGATGATGACTATGACCTCATCGAAGAAAATTTAGGAGTCAAAGTTCAGCGGGTATAAATTCAAACTCATATTACCCATGAATTTTTACTTAAATTTTACTTAATTTACTGCTTCAGACCGGCTTATTAAAAAACTGTTGTTGGTTTGATAGAAAAAATTCAAACGTCTAAAACGTATTCAAGATGAGGACTCTGACCAAGAAGAAGGCCAAGATCAGGGGGATGACAGAGATGCAATTGCTAACCAATTGTTTGAAGGGTCTGATAATGTAAGCCTGACAATGCTCAACATTTAACAGAATATGTTTAGATGTTCCTAAAACGCTAGTATCGTCACATTAATTCCGTTTCTGTGTTTAATAGGAAGAAGAAAGGAGAGAACCAGTTCGAGAAGAAGCAACTGGTCAATATGCTTCCGAAGAGTCAGAAGGAGAATACTCTGAAACTGATGATTTCATCGTAGATGACGAAGGTAGACCGCTAAAGGAGGTCAGACGGAAGAGGAAGCCAATATTCACAGATGCAACGTTACAAGAAGCGCAAGATATTTTTGGGGTTGACTTTGATTATGAAGATTTTGAAAAATATGAGGATGAGTATTATGAAGAGGATGAAGATGAGGAGGAGGACGAGTATGAAGATGAAGAGGGTAGAACCGTTAGGTACAGTGTAGAATGCTCATCTTTATCATCATATTTTATTGAATTATTTGAATGTAACATTTGCGAATTCAATGTTTATGAACGTTTAGACGGGAAAAGAAGCAGCCTCGTAGACGACGTAAAATGAAATCTATATATGAGATTTATGAACCTCATGAGTTGGAACGAGCTGGTTTCACTGATGAGGATAACAAAATAAGAAATCAAGATATTCCTGAGCGCATGCAACTTCGTAGTGTCCCCATCACGTCAGCAAACGACGAGGAGTTAGATGAAGAGGCGGAATGGATCTATAAAACTGCATTTAGTAAACGTGATGCGAAGAAGGAACATGTAAAGAAACCACCAGATTCTATGGCGCTGGCACCTGGTAAAAGAAACATACGTCCCGTCATGCTCATGTTACTACCACGATTACATGTGTGGAGCAAAGTATTTATAAGCGTTTCTTTTGACTCCTTTCAGTTGAATCTGAAGCTAACTGGGATGATGATTGGGACAAGCAAACAGTAGTACCTGGTCCAACACAAACTGTTGTCGGCCCACCCGCTGGAGCTGAAGACAATTGGGAAGACGACGATGACTGGGCAAAACCAAAGGCTCCAGCGTCAGCACCAGTCCCAAAACCACCTGGCACTCAAGTAGGAAATGAAGAAAATTGGGAGGATGAAGACTGGGATACTGCACCAAAAGATAAAACTGCAGCCCCTGCAGCTGATGCATCATCCGCACCAGATAAACCCCAAGAAGAAGTCAAGCCTCAGATTATCCCAAAAATCCGAAAAGCTCTGGAATTTATGAGGAATCAGTTGTTTGAAGTTCCATTTATTGCATTTTATCGAAAGGAATATGTGCAACCAGACCTTTCTATTAATGATTTGTGGAAGATTTATCGATTGGATGCACGTTTCTGTCAATTGAAGAATAGAAAGAGTCGTCTCATCGAGTTGTTTAAGAATATGAGGGAGCATCAAACAGATCTCATTATGGCAAAGCCGGATGATCCAATATCCGATTCCATGAGACTTATTACGGATGATGATGTGGAGCGCATTAAATCTATAAAGAGTGCCGATGAACTGAAAGACATGTACATTTTCTTCAGCCTTTATTATGCTGATGAGGTTCCAAAAATGAAGGAAGGCTTAGCGAGAAAGCGAAGGGAAGAAAGACAACGCGCAAAGGTTGCCGCTTTGGCTGCTGCTGCAGCCGCCGCTGCAGAAAGAGGAGAGGGTGAGAATGGAGAGGAACAACCTCCTCCAGAAATTGAGATTGATGATTTGGACGACGATGGATTCGCAGATGAGCCATCCGTTAAACGAAAAGTTGGTGGAGGTCCATATGGAATGTGCAAGAAAATGGGAGTTGATTCCTTCGTAAAGAAATTTGGTTTGCCACCAGAAAAGTTTGCTGAGAATCTTCGTGATAATTATCAGAGGCATGAGGTGGATCAGTATCCCACTGAGCCTTTGGAGGCTGCGAAGGAAATGTTGTCAGAGTGAGTTGTGTTTTTAATTAAATTTAAAAAAAACACAGTAAGTAACCAAGTCTTTATAAACACATATTTTATTATTTATACAGGCGTTTGAAAACACCAGAAGAGGTTCTGAAAGCAGCCAGGCTGATGGTGGCCACCCAAATATCTCGAGAACCTGATGTACGTCGTTGTGTTCGTGAAGTTTTCTTTGAGCGTGCAACCATCAGTTGTCACCCAACTAAAAAGGGACAAAAAGAAATTGATGAAGCTCATCCATGCTTTCCGTAAGTTAAAGGATTGAATTCTGCAGCTATTTCAAGGTATTGGAACGATTTATTAATCCCTTTTATTCGTTCTACAGGATGAAGTACATTAAGGATAAGCCAGTTAGAGACTTAACTGCAGATCAATTTATGAAACTATCATTGGCTGAAGATGACCGCTTCCTTACAGTCTCCCTTGGTGAGAAAATCTCGGGAATCACTCATCCCACCTACATTGAGGAAGTGAAGCAGTTGTTTCAAAAAGATGAGTTCAGTAAAGTCGTGCAAGACTGGAATGAGCTTCGTGGAGATTGCATTGAGTTTGCATTTGAGAAGTTGCTCTACCCCGTGTTCAGAAAGGAGCTTCGCATTAAACTAATTGATGATGCTAAGACGCATATACTCAAAGTCTGCACTGATAGAATGAACACCTGGCTCAAGGTTTGTTTTCTTGCCCCAGTGTCTTACCAACCAAAACATTTGAAATCTAAAACCTACTTTTGACTAACCTTTGATTGATTGAAACATTTAGATCGCCCCGTATAAAGTAGAATTTCCAGATGAGGAGGAAGAAGAGTGGGATACAGCAAAAGGGCTTCGTGTTCTTGCCATTGCGTATGTTAACGATTTTGAACAGGCTGCATTTGCTTGTCTCCTTTCTCCAGACGGAGAACCTCTTGAGCATTTAAGACTGCAAAGCATAATCAAAAACAAAAAGGCATTTAAAGAGTCTGATCGACAGGAGAAGGTACGTGTCTTCGAATTGGTTACTTTTAAATATTAGTATAGTATCTCAACGAATCTTTTCTCATTCAAATTTCATTTTCTAGCTGGCTGATCTTCTTGGTCTTAAAGAATTTCTTCGGAATAAGAAGCCACATGTTATTGTCATTGGGGGTGAATCTCGGGATGCCCTAATGATTCAGGAAGACGTCAAAGAAGTTATTAACGAGCTAGTCTCTGAAGAGGCCTTTCCATTCCTGAATGTTGAAGTTGTTGATAACCAGCTTGCAAAAGTTTATGCCAACTCCCTCAAAGCTGGGGTATGGCTCTACTAGAAACACATAAACATAAAGAATACTACACAATGTTTCTGGTTAGTAGCAAAGTATTTTGTTTCATTGACAGCATGACCTTCCGGAATATCCTTTACTATTGAAAGAAGCAGTGTCTCTTGGGCGAAGGTTGTTGGATCCACTACTGGAATTCACGCAGTTGTGCAACACAGACGAAGAAATTTTATGCATGAGATTCCATCCTCTTCAGGATCACATACCTAAGGAGGAGCTTTTAGAACATCTTTATTTAGAATTCGTCAACAGGACAAATGAAACGGGTGTTGATCTAAATCGTGTGTTGAGTTACCCCCACACTTCCAATTTAGTTCAGTTCACTTGTGGACTTGGACCAAGAAAAGCCACTGCGTTAGTAAAGGTAAGAAAATATTCTTAACATGATTCATTTCATGTCAGTTTTATCTGGATTCAAACAACTGATTTCTTTCTACGTCCATCGTATTTCTTATTGCAGATTTTGAAGCAAAATAATCAGAGACTAGAAAATCGTACACAACTCATTACTACTTGCCACATGGGTCCCAAAATATTTATTAATTGTTCGGGCTTCATAAAAATTGACACCAATTCACTTGGGGATAGTACTGAATCCTACGTTGAAGTTTTGGACGGCTCTCGCGTTCATCCTGAAACTTATGAATGGGCAAGAAAAATGGCTGTTGACGCATTGGAATATGATGACGAAGATGCTAACCCTGCCAGCGCATTGGAAGAGATCCTTGAGTCGCCTGAGAAGCTTAAGGATCTTGATTTAGATGCATTTGCTGAGGAATTGGAACGGCAGGTATGGATAATATGATTAGTACCCAAATAAACTCAGCTTCCATATCTTTAATTAAATTAAATTTTCTATCTTAAAGGGATTCGGCAACAAAAGTATCACGTTGTATGACATTCGTGGAGAACTGAATAATCGGTATAGAGATTTACGAGTCCAAAATACAAGTCCTTCTCCTGAAGAGATCTTCAATATGCTTACAAAGGAGACACCAGAAACCCTCTACATTGGGAAGCTTATCACGGCAAACGTTATCGGTTAGTTAACTCAAAAAAACTCACTTTTCTTGTGCTACATTAAATTATGGTTTGACCCTCTTTTACTTAACTTTGTGTAGGAATTACGCATAAGAAACCACAAGGGGATCAATTAGATAATGCCATTCCAATTAAAAATGAAGCAACAGGCATGTGGCAGTGTGCCTTTTGTGGCAAAAACGACTTTCCAGATTTGTCTGAGGTAACCATCCCAAAAAATATTTTACAATTACAGAATTTGACATGTGACTGAATTACTCAACTCGTTTTTTTTGTTTATGTAAATAAAAGGTGTGGGCTCATTTTGATGCTGGTGCCTGTCCTGGTCAAGCTACTGGTGTTCGTATCCGTTGTGACAACGGGATCTCTGGATTCATTCCCATTAGCAAACTTTCCGATAGCCAAGTCACTAATCCAGAGCAAAGAGTGAAACGTGGCCAAACTATACACTGTAGGGTTGTCAAAATTGATGTAGATCGCTTCTCCGTCGAATGTACCTCTCGTACGTCTGACTTGCTTGATTTAAAACAAGAATGGAGGTCAGTGATAGAAATTTCTTAACGTGAGAAAACTCAATTATTTTTTGGGTTCACCACTTAAACTCTATTTTGTTCTTTATAGACCGGCAAAGGATCCATATTACGATCAAGAAAAGGAAGATCTTGAGAGTAAGAAAGAGGACGATGTACGGAAGAACAAGCAGAGGCAAACTTACATTAAGCGTGTAATTGTTCATCCATCCTTTAAAAATATATCATACAGGGAAGTAGAAGTGTTAATGGATACAATGGACCAGGGTGAAGTGATAGTTCGTCCTTCCAGCAAGGTAAGGATGATAAATGAAAAAGATTATGGTGAAGAATATAGAAATTGTTCATAATACATTTTATAATTTTTGTAGGGTGCAAATCATTTAACTGTAACTTGGAAGGTGGCGGACGGAGTTTATCAACACATTGACGTTAAAGAAGAAGGGAAAGAAAATGCATTTAGCTTGGGTCAATCTCTGCTCATTGGCAGTGATGAGTTTGAGGATCTGGATGAAATTATTGCACGACATGTTAATCCAATGGCTTCTCATGCCCGAGATTTGATTAATTTTAAGTATTATTTATCCAATCTTGGTGGAAGTCGACAAAAGGCAGATGAATATTTGTTGGAGGAGAAGACAAAAAATGCAAACAAAATCCATTACCTCATCCAAGCCAGCAAGGAGTATCCAGGAAAGTTCCTTTTATCCTATCTTCCAAGAGTCAAACCTGTTCATGAGTTTGTCACTGTGACGCCTGAAGGCTTCCGCTATCGTCAGCAAAACTTTGATACTATAAATCAGTTACTGAAATGGTTCAAGGAACATTTCCGTGACCCTCTTCCTGCTTCAATGACACATGGTACTCCGAAAAATCATGCTTCTCGGACACCCTATGCAACCACACCAGGATATAATGATGGAATGTCTCGTGTTGGTGGACCAACTCAAAGTCATTTTAGCATTAATCCAGCACCAACTCATCATACTACTCCCCATTATACAACACCTGCTCAAGCCTTCACACCTTACTCTGCATTTACAGCCCACACTGTAAGAATTAATAACTATTTTAGGATATTTTTGTTTAAAGATTGGCCAAACAGTACAAAAAAAATTAAATTTCCTCTCTTTCAGCCATATACACCAACAGCGCAAACACCCTATATGACACCCTATCAAACGCCTTACCAGTCAGGTACAACACCCCGCTTCCCATCTAATAACCAACCTCATTCAAGTGGTTCAGGTGCGTTTCTACATCCTGGTGCTGTTACGCCTGGCTACAAGACGCCACAACAGCGTTCATCACAACATAGGTATGTTTTGAATATTTTTCGATGAAAACAAATTGGTGCATAATTTTACCATTAGACTTGATACATTTTACTTTCACTCACGAATATAGATCGAGTAGTGGAAGAAATAGTGGTGACGGAGCCGTCGAAGGTCCACTGGACTGGCGAAAGGCAGCAGAAGCTTATGCAAAATCTTCACAACAAAAGGGTGCCAACCCTGGCTGGCCATCACAAAGCCGTTCCATTGCTTCCAGTGTAGTTGCTAGGTATGGAGGTTCTGGCTCAATCTTTGGTGGACCACCAAAAATGGCTCCAAAGTCGCCAGCTACTAGAAGTGCCGCTCAAGTAATACACGACGGAATTCAAAAGGTAATGTGATCCACTTTGGAAAACAAAACAGAGAATCTAATCATTTCATGATCGTTTTTTGGGCTAATGATCCTAATAATTTATTCATTAATTTGATAACAGACAAAGCAGTTATCTTCTGCTCACAACTACATTCAAAACAAATCACCACGTTCCGGTAGAGAGAGTTTGAAATCGACACCACGGACTAACTTTAGTCCTCGTAGTATGGTCGAAAGTTGTGGGGATGAGACTCCCTTGCACGATGAGAACTGAAGCAACCAGCTTAAAATATTTAATAAATACTTACAGCAGTAATAAATTTGTTATATATTATTCTACTCAACTTTTACTTTGATGACATAATATTATAATCTTATCATGAATGCCGTATCATGTGAATTAAATTTTAATTAAATATTAAAACATCATTATATGAAAAAAGCATCTTCCGTTGGAATTTTTAGGTGTGAGTAATATAAATGATAAAGGAATTTTAATAAAATGATCAAGAAAACCAAAGTCCATAGTGTTTTTTATGCAATTTATTTAACCAAAATTATTCATAATAACTTAAACATTTAAGTATATAGTAGTACAACGAGTGAATTTAATTTGGTAGTAGTAGATCTGTAATAAATTGGTAAATTATTTTTCGTGATATAACTACAACTTTCTTTTAGAATGGTACATCAAAAATTGACACCATGTTTCTCATGCTATCTACCTTAGAGACTAATAAATATTCTTTTTTTTGTTTGCGAGATAAACATCGTAATACACATTACACATGCATGTTTTTTTTCAAATGGTTATTACTTTTTCATACTTCGTGTTACACGACGAGATGACTGAGTAGTTGACCTGAGTGATCGCTCTGAAGAACCATAACCCTCATCATCTTTTCCCAAGGATTTATCCGATCCAGATCCAGATACGCTGCCTTTCTTCACAGATTTCCTTGAAGCGGCGTCTCCCTAATAAATTTAATTATATTTGTTAAATTAACATGATCAACTGCTTTAAAATGAGATGATATATCTGTTCTTTTACACGTAATAAGACTTTACCTTTCTCGCAATCAGTACTTTTTTCTTGTGCATCAGTCTCTTTTGATTCAACTTCAGAAGGTGGTGCTTAATTTGTGGAGATTTCTCACAGAGAACTCTGACATCCAAATCTCCCCTACGAAGGGCAGCAGCAATACCCTTTCGTTGTATCATTTTACTTCCTGTTGAAGGTCGTGCTGGAGACGCAATCGTGTCTGATCGTAGCGGCCGTGAAGAATGGGGTATATTATCCCCTTCCCCAGATCCACTTGCCCTAGCTGATGAAGACGAGCATTCGCCAGGATCACATGAATTATCACAACAATTTTGTCGCTTTTTCATATTTTCTTTAGCCTCTGTTCCATGTTCCTCAGATTGTTGGGGTTCGTTTACGACAGTAGCCCTTCCATCCCTCCGGAGACGATCATCAACTTTCCTCTCCACTGTACGTTGTAGCAAACGGCTTGTTGAGGGCAAGTTCGGCTTCCCGTCTTTCCGGAGTCGGTCATCAACTTTTCTCTCTGCGGTTATCTGAATAAGACGGCTGGTTAGCTTAACTGTGGTTGGCACTCTTTGTTTAGGTGTTACCTTTTTGTCAGGGTCACCACTCATTTTCATTATTTTCTGAGGGCTTCCTGCCAGCTCAGATTCAGTGCCAACGTTGTTGTTGTCTGATTGTCTTACAGGTCTTTTGCGTGACTGAATTGCAGAGTAGTTGAGGGAATAGCGCTGTTTGGACCGAGTCTGTTTGCTATCGTTTGGTGTAGCAGGAGACGCATCCCGGAGAGTAGCACCTTCTGATCTTTCACTTGACGAACTTATTTCATGAATCTGAACACCGGGATCATCACTATTTGCTCCACGTCCTGCTGATGTGTGGTTATTTGAGTGGTATTTAGGTTGGGGGACTGAGGAAGTAGGAGCACGTTGTGAGGTGCCTTCACCAAGATGATTTTTCAACACCCTGGCCGTCTGCTTTTGACGAATAGAAGGATCACGGAGACGTGAACGTCCTTCGTTTGCCCTGTTGCTAGGATTTTGGTTCTGTATCACCTTTTCCCGTTTTGCAGATCTTTGCATTAGACGACTGGCAAGAGTTTGTTGGGCGGCACGTGTTACTGCCGGTGATTCATCGTGATGCTTGTGTCGTCCTTTAGGACTTCGGGATGGAGATCTTGCCTCATGTCGGTCAGGGGAAGATACTCCATCGTCTGAATGACGTGAAAATCCTTGTCGCTAAAAAGTTTAAAAGTTCAATGTCAAAAAGTGTTAATGAAATGGGAAACAATAAACACTATTAGTAGTGTATCATTGCATGACATACTACCTGCGCTTTTGGAGGTCCCGGAGGATCAATGACAACTGTTACGACGGACGTGTTGTCTGCCCTTAAGTTGTTTGAAAGCCACCTGAAATATATTAGAGAGATATGAAATTAATTGAACTGGTATGCAAATATATTTCCATTTTTTAAAAAGAAAATAGTAAAACATACACACCTGTCTAAAGCTCGATCTACAAGCCTCTTCGAGGGGTTAATCCAGTTTTTAGATGAACTGGAAGCAGAGCTGTTCCCTTCAGCTGCCGCAATTTGATTTTGCCGTTCATTGTTTTTCTCAGCAAAGTAAACGCTGTTAACAGCATCTTGTGCACTAAGCATGTTCCATAATCCATCACTTCCTAATATCAAACATCGATGGGTATTGACATCAATTTCAATGACGGAACAATCTGGAACTGGGGACACGATGAACTCATCTTGTTCAGAATTGTAGCTCCACAAATCCCCTGTAACAGTAATAAAAAGTAATATAATCCCCTATTCACAAAACTATTTTACAAGTGAATAACAAGTTAATTGGTAATTTGCATACCCAGTGAACGAGCCACAGCCAAAAATGGTATTTCATCAATTAAAGTGGAACGTCGAACTGGACCTTTATGACCAATTTTTGGTCGATTCCAAACCACTCTTGGAACTCCTGACTTGGCAACAACCTTTCCACCACATCTATAGTTTTTAAATGAAAACATATATGATGTCCAGATTCTCAAATATTTTCATACTTCATTGAGGTTAAACGAAGAGGTGAAACTTACTCTTTAATTCTTGCGTGTTCCACTGGACTCTCAGGTTTATGGTCCATTGTTAAAGGTTTTGCCTTCCAAAATTGTGATGCTGGATCTTGATACCCCAAAACGATCCCTGAATCCCCGACATGACCAATGTAGAGTTTGCCTCGTCTTACAAAAGCAACACTTGCAGTTGTACCAGATGTGGAGGGCAATCCTGATGGGGTTCTCGGCCATGTTTCTGCATTACAAAAAAACATTATTGTCAAATTAATTCTACACACTTTTAATTGATTTCATTGACAACAAAACTCAACATTTAGAAAAAAAATGACTTTTCTCACCGAGCTCTCGCCACATCGCATGATGAACGCTGATAAAGCCATCTCTGATAGCTCTCAAAATTAGTTCATCATTATCCGACCAAAAATTCTTCTGAGAGACGATATGGTCCATTAAGTGAGTTTTTGCATACAATGCAGCTTCTCGGCCACCATGGCCGTCAAAAATTCCAAAATATGCGTAAAGTAAGTCCCGTTCGTCTGAGGTGGGTTGATAGGCAACACAGAACATATCTTCCATGTACTTTCTACCTCCCTGGTTTGAATGTGCCGTAACACGTAAATTAACTCCGATGCTTGTATCCATGTTGAGATTTCAAGTTCTGTAAAAAATAATTTTGATATGATATTTTAAACTCACTCTTCTAATATATATTTACTAAAATAATGGCATCAAAATATGCGAACCAATTACGGCTCGTAATTAACTCCTCCGTCATTTAATTAATTAAACAGAGATAATAAACTCAAATATTTACCTGCTTCAATGTCTTCCGTTTACCAAGTAGAATGAATCAGCTGATGTATGTAAACCAACTTTGCTCAAATCATGTTGTAACAACCTTTAACTTACTTTAAGTTGTCTTTCCTAACGTATACTGTTTTTTGACTTTGCTAACTTAAATACAATTTCTACATGATGGGATAATAAATTAAATGAAATTTCGTAATTCAATTAAAGCTAAGCTTGATACTGTTCCTTGAAGATTAATTATGAGTGAGCAACTTCCCAAATTTTAAATTAATTATAGAGCAGGACAGCTGACCCAAACAATAAACAACTGTTGACAGTGTCAAATACACTTATCATTTAACAAACATTTATCTCACTTCGAATCCTCACTAGTTTGTAATTTTAACTTACTGCCCACGTCTTAATACGTGAATTAAGTCACGCAACTCCACAGCCAACCTTGTAATGTCAGCGATTTAACTACAAGTTGATGGTAACAACACAAGATGTATTTACCAAACTTTGGGTTTTATGTTCAAAACAAATGACAAAAGTATGAGTAATATGCATATACCAATTCAATCCAAAGAAACTGTGACTGGCATCCTACTACAATTTTTTTTAAAGATTTTGGATCAAATTGCGCAACCACTGAATTAAATTTATTTTGATGATTTCGAAATAGTTCAAAGTCTTTTATATGACTTGGTAACTAAAAGCAATTTCCTGGCTTGCACGGATTACTGTTTCTTTAAAAATTGTCCAAAGTATATGGGTGACTTGACTGCAGACAACAGTTGTCAATAACTTTAACTTGGTAGTTCTAGAATTTAATAAAAATAATTGTAATTTGTGCGGGAGAAGTACTATCCATAACGTTTGATGACGTTAAACATTATGTGTATGTAAATCCAAAAACTATGGATATCCTCCTCATGCGATCATTCGTTCTTTGCAGCCAGACATTCTGTTATAGCAACAGTCAGGTATGATGGTATTCAAATACATACATTTCAAAAACATTTTTTTATGCCCATTGTTTTTTCATATAGGCAACGTTAGCATAACGAATAGGCTATATATAACGATAGCATTTGTCGAAATACATATATATAGTGTACTTATACTTATGGATACACACACACTAATGCCTATATATATGTTCCTTTTATCTGTTCGTCGTCCCCTCTGGAAATTTTCCTATATTATGTTATGCTACGCTAAGGTTCACCAATTAAGAAATCAACTATACTACTCCTCATTCTATGGTATACATATGCTATCTCTTGAAGATAAAAAAGGTCGTTATTGCCCACACAACTAACGTACCAACATAAATGCTTCGTCTGTCTGTCCGTTCATATATACGTAGTTACATTGCCCCATGCCATTTCACTGTTCTAATACATACATTTATATATGTATGTACATGAATAACTTTTGGAAAGGTAGAATAAGGTAAGTTACTGTGGGATAGATGCTCTGTATACTGTATACATATATTCATCATCTCCACAAGGATTCTACCAGAGAGACCGTTGGTTTTTAAAAACTACTCACGTTCATGTACCACTACTCGCATATCAACCCTGGACGAACTTTTAGTTTCTATGTGCACCTCAAACTGACTGGGAACAAACGGAGCATTGGACCTAAAAAGGTTATGAAGAAATGAAAGTTTAGATAGACAAGTTGGAATCGTAGAGGTGATCAATGTAAATCACTTTAGGGGGCTGAATTTGACAGACTTGCTTTGGTTGCTAAATGGTATCAATTTTATAAATGAGTATTTAATGGGTTGTTTTTAAACCATGTGCCATGCATTTAAATTGGTTCGTTGCTGAAATTTTGGTCATAAATGATTAACATTTTGTTATTTGGTAGTGAACTTCAAAAATGTGTCGATTACTTTTTGAGTAATAATAAATGATGAGCCAACAATTTGAGTCTTACTATTCTCACCTGTACCCGAGCTGAATCAGCATACCATAATAATCCTTGTTTATGTAAAAGGTTACTTATTACATGGATTCAAATGCATGTATTTTAAACGTACATTTTTATGTAGCTTTTCCCTATGAAAGCAGACCACAAAAGGCCAGATACATAAATATTACATGTTGTTTCTTATTTTTGTTTTTCAGTTGGCACATATCTCATTTGACGTATATTCACGTCCAACACCATATTCCAATGATATGAAAATGAACAGCCCTTTAGGTCTGGTAAATAATACATGGAAATGGAAAGGTTGAATATGTATAATAATACATGGATATCGTATATAATAGTGTATATTGCGTAATAATACATAGCCAAGGAATGTAGTAGGGATATGAAGAGACGGAAAAAAGTAAACTGTAATATGTGGAACGATCAACCGCGCTCCGTTCTCAAAACCAATGATGTACACTTTCCACTTGGTTTTGATCCGCGCCTCGTTTTCGATAAGCTACAGTGGGGTTGGCTTTAAGTTCAATGAACAAAGACAAAAAATAGGTAGAACTCTCATGAAAGCAACAATCAAATTTCTTGATGTTTGACTGCAGTGGAAATCAAGCATTCCACACTTGACCAATGACCCTTTTGATGTTGAATAGGGATTTTGACCTACTTCTCTATTTGTTTCAATGGCATAGTTGGGGTAACTGGAAAGACCATTAATAGTTACCAATATAAGGTTATCTACATCACTGTAATTGAATAAAGATTAAATTTTCTTAAAGATTTCACTGAAGTAAGGACTGATGAACTGCTTTTATTTATGGAACCAAACCTTCTTTATCCATAAATGTGATGATTATTTCAACGTATCCAAGTCAAATCTTTAAAATTATGACGGATTAGTATGAGTAAGCCAGATACTCATTGGTGAGTTAGCAAGCGGTATTGTGACTCGATATTACATTATCAATACTATATTAGAGTAACATAATTTACAATAACCATGCTTGCATACTCCATTGGCTTTCAATGTGGTGGTGTGTGCTAGCGAACGTGGAGCTTTGTATTTTCTCTTTATTTTAACATGTGTCATTTGTTTACTGTGACTCATCCCTTAATCTGTTAAACATATATTCAGTGTAGTACTTGTTGGAAACCTTAATTAGTAGGCGTATTATATTTTACCTTGGTAATGAATGATATTGACCAGGTTGGCCCTGTAATAAAGTGAAAGAAATATTTATGAGAAGGTAGTTTCCTTAATAATTGTGTTAGTATTTGAGATTAGTAGCAAGCAAATTGAGTCACAGTTAGTAGCAAGCAAATTTTATAGATTTCAAATATTTGAATGGTATAAGGGCTAAACTCATAAGTTTTCAGGGCTTTCAAAGATTTAAGTTGCTTTGATTGTCCTTAGTTGTGGTTTAGACCATTCTTACATTCCCCCATATGTTTACATCAAGTATTTTTTAATAAAGAAACGATTATAATAAGTTTTTCAGAAACCACATACGAAACACAGTAACATTAACTCCCGACATTACCACTTTAGCTAATTATGTCATCATAATACGATTATATGAACAATTATTTTGGTTAGAGACAGCCAAATTTCAAAATTGGTAAAATCTACTTATTGTGCACGCTTGATTGAAAGACTTGTTTCTTCTAGCCACATGCTTGTTTGAAAAGCTTAAAAATTTATGCGGTGGCAATGAGCCACCCTTTTCTATTTAGTAAAATTGTATCAGTGATAGAAATTATTAACGGTATCCGGAGGTAAGGGAACGAGAAGAATATAGTAAATGAGTTTTCAAACAAGCCAAAAAAATAATACAGAATCTGTATCCAAATGAAAACCACTGCCGCTATACGCCAGTTTAATTTTCAGCACTTATGAATTTCATACCTGCTGTCGGTGTTTTCCCAACCGAATTTATTAAAATCTTCAAATCTGGTTTGTGTGTGCAAAGGGTTTCACACTAATAAAATGCTCATATGGACACACCACGGTAAAAGCTACTACAATACAAATGTCTTCTGAAAAGCGACAAGCGTGAGTATTACATAACATCATCCTGGAACCATTTTTTGTACGCTGAACTTAAAATCGTTTCTTATGCTCAACCTCATATCATTACTTTTCATCAAAACTGACGAATGATACGAGATTTTAAAAGTCTAGAAACGCGTTTGATGGTATCGTGTTATGGCTGAATGAGAAAGGGACGTCATCGATTTCGCAATCCTTACATTATTTCTCTGTGATGCTGCGGAGATAATAATTTTGCCTGTTTGTTGATTGCAACACTCGCTTTCACGGAGTCAACTACAATCAACATTCGAGCTGCAGCATTTTTACCTCTATTATTGTTAAATATAGTCTTATTGCTTATTGACATTCAAGTTGTCGGTGACATATCTCCCTCTATCAAATGCGACACTTGTTATCATAATACATACTCATAGCTTGATATTAATTTTTGGATTTTTGCTCATAATATGCCTCTTCTCCATTCCAAAGCTTACAACCGTCGCACCGACCATAAATTTTATTATGTTCTTAAATCCCAATCCCAATTAAGTTCATACCGAGCTTGACCTTTTGACAGCCCAATTCTCCTTTGTATAAAGAGAATAATGAAAAAGTTTTGTTTACTAATGTTATTCACTTTCAATATTAGTTTCGTACATGCGCTGTCACTTAGTAAAACACTTATTATGCAAACGCAAACGTTATTTTACCTTGTTTACATTCAGAAAGTAAAATAACACATGTCATACGGAGGATGATACGAGGCAGTGTAATTCAACATAGTTAATTTATCCAACAATATACAAATTTTTGAATACTAACTTTCAAAATTCTACATCGAGCATTTAATTACTGTACGCTATTAATGTTTAGAACCATTTTGCCTAACACATCCAATATATTTAGAGAGTAATATCAAATCCTTATTAAAATTCAAGAAGAAAATGCTTTAAACTTTTTTAAAACCATTTTAAAAACAACAACGGATTTATTAAAAATCAAGGTAGCCCTAATGAATTATGAATGCAACCCCAAAGGAAAGGGGGCTTATTGAAATATATTCTCAAAGTTATAAGTAGGTATTTTCTATTTACTTAAGTAAAAAATCCCCTTTTTTGGCCATATATCATCATCCTATCATCCATCCATTCATCATTATATTATCTTATGTTCTGCAACTGCAAATGAGGGATTATGTACTTTGTAAACTTTAATATTCATCATGCACGCGGATGATAAGAAAGTTTAAGATGTTACGTTCTTTGGTCATATCATAGTCATTAGTTCATCTCACGTAGTATGTAGAAGGAGGAGAGCAACAGCGTTGATTAAGAAAGTTGCCGTGCCTTGGTTTGGTTTTGGTTCCTGAGCCTCAACTCTTCTGTTCTCAGAAGGTGTGAAGTGAAAATATGAATTTTAAGTTAAGTTACCAAAAACCTTGCATTACATTGCATTGCTTGTGGCTTAACTATTATTCTGTTCTACACCCTTTTTGTACCAATACAGGAAAACCATAATGTTCAACGTATATAATGGGGAGTAGTAGAAAAATACAGATTTATGGCATAATTTATTATCTTATCAGCTATCATGATGTATCATCTGCACTAATTACCTAAGCACGTATCAAATCAGAAGTCATCATCACACAAATTTTTTTTTATCTTGTGCATGAATGCACGGCATATACGCCGTAATCATAATATTAGTGCAGTAGCAATGAGTTTTATTACATATACATCTCATTATAAACACACACGAAGTAAGTGCAGCATGGCATAAGTAAAGTCAAAAGTGCAGAGTAGCAGAGATAACAAAGCAAAATAAATATTAAATGTGAGTTTTGTGATAGTGTTACCCTGTCTCACTCACAACGTTTAACTGTCAGTGCACAATACTCATTTTTCATCAAATTCGGCAACAAGTCAAGACAATTACCATATAAACTTTCAACACAGGTACATCATCATATTATTCATCATCATCCTCATTCACTCATTTATTCATTCATTTCATTTTATTACAAACGGAAAATACAAATTTTTGTCTCGTTAGAGTGGGATTTTCACAGGTGACGTGAAGTATGTATGGTGGCAGGTGTTAGTGGGTTAGTTAGGGCTCAGTGTGATGATTAGCCCCACTAATTAATGTAGGAAACTGTCCTCAAAAAAATCAGTTGAAGTTGTTGGTCCGCATAGTTCATCATACTTTAGAACAAGTTGGTTGAGTGAGGCAGGCCAGGCTTGGCTAGGCACTGCTCTTTGTTATATATACTGGCCATTGAGGGACTTCTGTCATTTCAGGAAAAAAATTGCGGCAAGGAAAGGTAAACACATTGAGCATGTACAAGAGATCAAGTTAGTCAAGTTGGTTTTGGTTTGTTGCAACCAAACAGAACACCAGCCAGACAGATTGACTATCGACTCTCCTCTGCGTTGCTCTGATGTGAACGAACGTCGTTGTTGGTCATAAAATTTGTTTTGTGTGTGAGAGTGTGCCCTGTTCTCCCTTTCCTGTACAAAATAGTAATACAATAGTTTTCTCATATGGGCTTGGACTTTTGGTATTACTTTTCTTTTCTTTTCGTTGTCTCCCTTTTCATTTCCTGCTTTTACGACAAGACAAGACAGGCCTAGTAGTGGCAGCTGAGCTTGTTGATAGTAAGGGAGTTGATAGAATTTAAGTTTTTGTTACATTTTTTGTGTAGTTCCTATATTTATATAATGTCAAAATGTAGATAATATCATTAGTGACTGCTACGAAAGTAATTGTGAATAGTTGGCTAGTCGATTGATAGTATAGGGTAATGTGATGGGCTATCAAAATTTTTGCTCGTTTGTTCCTCTCAAACAACTATTTCGTTGAATTTTTTTATTATTTTTAGTAAAAAACAAACAAGAGGAAAAGAGATCAGATATTATTATTTCATTTCAGTTTTTGATAGTCAACCCTGCATACTGTCATTACATTACGTTGCAAAGCTGTTTTTACCACAGAACAGTCATAATCAAGTACAAATTTAATGTTTAACCACAGACAAACCAAGTCTTTCGTAGTCATATGATGTTTAGATCTATGTTACGTTACATCATTTAGCTTAGCTGAAACTGCTAAAGTACAAAAATATACTACTACTGTGATCTGTTTGTAACATTCAGCATCAGAAATTATTGAGTTTATATTACTGTTCTATTCCATCATTCAATGACACTGGCCTGATCTGATTGATAAAAGATTGTTCAACGTTGAACTCATTGCAAGAACAATTGGTAGACGAGTGCACTAATAGTGGATTTAACGGATTGAAAACTTGAGATTCAGTTCAATATCAATCCCCGTCCAATTTTTTTTATACAAACATTGATTGATGTGATGTATATAACTTCATGTTGTATGTGGTGTATATAGTGTAAATTGTGTGTGTATATACCTTTTTTTACAATTTGTTGGATATTGTTAACTACAAAGGCCAAATTTTGGGTTTGGATGACGAGTACAGGATTCAATCCTTCTGCCAAGCGTCCAGTGTGTGTGATCTCATTCATTGATTGACCATCTGTTGTAAGTTCACTAGCGGTTATGGGGTGTAATGCTACAGGTTTAGAATTTCTAAGCATGTTTGTATTGTAGTGGAATATAAGGTTAAATGCATGACTTTTCACGGGGGAGTTGACTACTTTTAGCAACAAAGTATGTATTTAGACTGATTAAATGTCCTATTTATCATCTGTTTATGCTCAGTAGTCTACATTCGTGGTAGCCGTCAAAACCTTTTTCTTGCTGTTATCCCTTTTATCGACTAGGTAAAGAGAGAAAGTAATAGGAATATTATTCGTTTCTTACAGGATCCTCCTGATTTTTATTGTTAACTGTTTTACTTTGGTGTCATGGGTTAGGTTATTTGTACTGGAAAGACTTTGTAGACTGGACGTGCTGCTCTACTTTTTGTCAGATATTTTAGTAGATTCTATATGTAAAGAGGCTTGCTCATAAATTAGTTCTGATATTTACTTCTCTTATATATCTTCAGACACGAAAATGTAAGGTATGCTGAAATGGGGTGTTTGTTGCTCTGTATTGAGTGGTCCTTAATATTATTGGATACCAAGTTTGATAGGATATTGCAAGGTGGGCTTATCATTGTTCAGCATACCTTATTTACTTTAATAAATAGTATGTCTGCTATCATTCATATACGTTTCTGTGCGGAAAGATGATAGTACAGACATTGTAAGCTGATTAAATTGTGTTAATCAGAATGGCGCTGCAAATATCTTTCATACACTTAACGAAAGAAATGTGTCCATTCTTTAACGGATGCTTGAAACACTTGTAAAAGGAGCGACGAAGCTCCAAGGTCTACGCGAGTAAAAAAATGTAGCTCCATTCCCGTCATTGTAGTAAATCAGTCAGTAAACTTTTCTTGCTGACCGCACATTATTTAACTATACATGTTTTTTACATGAAATTTTGATTAAAAAACGCTTGTGTTCATGGAGATGCATTTCTTTCTTTATGAATGATCACCTCGAGTCAATAGTGAAGGTCAAAATGGTTTGTTTGTAGCGCTATCGGTTGTGGACCTTCATTGTGCTAGCAACTTTGATAGGTTTTCAGTAAGTGTCTCAAAACATGTGCTAATGTACATAAGTATTTATTTAAATTTTACGGAACCATTCATTTGCCTGATGTCTATAAAATAAATGATGGTTTATGGTAGGACACAATTATATATGATCGCTTGAGTTTCGTACTGCGATTGGGATATGAATTATATACAAAACTAAGCTGACATCATCCCTGATCAGAAAAGGGTTTTATGTAGATGATAGGATACATAGATATCCTATCAGTCTTATTGAACGGCTCTAAAAAATCTGTCTCAACTTCAAAATCTAATTCTTGACACACCATTTGGAAAGCTTATAGCAGATTTGTAGTTAATTTATACATATATCGGTTTTTTGTAACAGTTTGGTAGTGTTTATGCTTTTATGCTACGTGTATGTACAAATAGGTAACTAGAATACAGGTTGTCATAAAAACTTTTATAATGCATCTTTTCCCCTACATTTCTTTTTTGTTCGTTGATTGAATGAGTGGTTGTGACGGTGACGGTGTTGTTCAGAGATAAAAATTGGAATTTTAGTTTCAGTGATATTGATTAGCTATCACCAATTATCTTTTTTTCGTTATTGAAGGAACTTTATTCGTCTGGCTGGGGGGTTGATTTGCGCCGCCCGTTCATTCTGGTTCGGAGTTTTGCAGCAGGATACATTATTCCACTCTTAACCACAACCTAAGTTCGTTGGTAAGTTGATTTCTTAAAAAAATTATGTATTCTTTGTGAAGCTTTAGTTTTATTCTGTCATATATACGTATTGATATTAATGCAAGAATATTGAAGCCGTGAATGTGTCACATGTCATTTATCTTTATGAATGAGTGACCATTAGTGTTCCAGGTTAGATAAGTATGACCTATTGAAAAATTCCTAATGATCCAAGTTAAGTTCGGACTGTCACGTCATTGGCATTCATTACATGCGATAATTAACCATTTATTCAAAATAATTCTTAAAATTCTGTTCCGTATCATGGAACGGTGAACATTGGAAAATTGTAGAAAGGACTGAAAGAAAGTAAAACCATTACTTTCGTGTAATACATTTCAGCATAATATGTAGTGGAAATAGCTACGTTATATATCCAATCCAATTACATAGTAAAATACCATAGTGGTCATAAGTCATATAGTGCTACATCAAAGGTATTGAAATATAGACATCAAGATTATTGACGACTATTAGTGAGCTTTTAATTGGATTTTGGTTAGGGCAAGGTGTGAACATCTTCATACTCACTAATGCAGAGTTCTTTTTTTCCATACGACGGCTACTTCTGAATGAGTTGAGCCAATTAAGCAGCTTCTACAGTCGAGCTAAGAAACCAGTGATTCCCTTGTAATCGTGGTAGATTTATGTATCTTAAAGTATTACCTAACCTTTAAAATAAATCTATGGTACGTTCAAGGACGTATTGTACAGTCTTAAACCCTTTCGACAGAACATTTGATACATTCAAGTTCATAAAAACAAAAGTATTAAATTTCCGGACATTTCCAGCTGATCGTATCCACTGCAGTAGTAGAACAACAGTTAACTAATATATGACGTAAAGAGAATTACGAATTTATCAGTGCCACGTCGTCAGCTGTTAGACATAAACTTGAGTTAGATTGCCTTCGTTCTCAATTTTTCGTCTTTGAAAGCTGTATCATAAATCGTAGTCATAAATGTCACATTTGATTGTTTACATTTGTTTTGTTGAAACTTCTGATCTTCTGAATATTATTGTATTGTGTGTCGTGTAGAAAAAAGTGTAGTAGGACATTTGTGTGTAGTAAGTTCATGTAAACATTAAAAAATCGAGTTTAATAGTAGTATTCTCTATCAAGAACATACACATAAGTGCGTAGTAGACAAAAAAAGTCATTTCTGTGGCTTGCTTGGTCGGATGTGAACCAATTGATCCAAGTTTCTATGCTGAAACGGTCTTTGTTGTTCCTTGGTCGATTTGTTTACGTTAATACATGCATTGGCATCAGCTGTATATGCTAATGTAATTTACGACAGTCAAGAACACGGATGTTAAGTTTTTTTAATTTTTAGATTTGAGTAGGAAAGTTGTCATATACTCAGAAGGTAAATTTGAAGTTCATCATGGTTATTTTGTCTCTTGCTCAGTATGCAAATCTCTCTTGCTTCTCGTTAATGAGCTAAACCACTACGTTTGAACAAGATAGTCATTTTGTCCTTTGCAAAATATATTCTCTCTTCTCCTTAGCAATTAGCGAGACTTTTTTTTAGTTCTTTAGTAGAAGTGGAAGCTAAATCATTCTATATTTACTGTATTGGTTTCTAAAATTATGTAGGTGTAAAATTAATTGTGAATTTTGACGTTTTTTATTTGCAGACTCCTTCGCCATGGATAGTAAACGGAAGCTTACGGTGAAGGATGGCAAACCTAAAGTAACAGTAAACAAGCAACTAGAGACAAAGAAAACTAAAGATTCTGATAAAAATGCTAATAGTGCGGTTGCTGAATCCCGGAGAACGATTAAAACTGGACCAACAAAAGTTGCAGGAGTATGTAAGTCATCTAAGCCCCCTCCAGTATCCTCTCGTCCGGAATCTGTGGGTTCTGACATCTTGCCAGGAAGTGAGTTGGGCTCCACACCAGAAATTTGCGACAGTAGTGATATACCTGCCGAACCAATGATGAAATCGACATTATGTTCTATCTCATCCAAGTCAACTACTGCTCAACCAGCAAAGCCAACATGCGTTCGTCCCTACCCAACAGTAGCATCATTAAGGAAGAATGATCCAAAGGCTGTCAAAATAGATCAAAAATTATCTGAATTGGCGGAAAAGACCTTGCAAAAGGCCACTGCTTCAAAAGGATTGCCCAGTCGTCGTCAAATTCCACCAGTGCCACCTCAAACAAAGCGCTCAGTTCAGCCCATGGACCACCGTTCCACGCGCCCAGCTCCGCATGCCAAAGAACCTTTAGCGTCAACCTCAGCTCTTCCCGCTCGCCCACCAACACGCCGAGTGGTAAAGCAGCCATTATTACCGTCCTCACCCCCAGCTACTGCGGTTCGTACAGCGAGTAACGTTTCAACAAGTCCAGCAATGTAACCGCTTTTCTAATTTTATTACTTGAATAATCAAAGCTTTTAACTGTACTTTCATCACATCATATCACATTCTTTTCCTTACCATAACACCAGTTTGCCACTGATCTGATCGTAATACTTAAATAGCCATAATATAATATCATACCAATTTTGAGGTTGAAAGTAATTGGGGGAGATTAGTTTTTGTTGTGCTATCACGTACTAGAGGTGCATAATATGACAACCTGGCTTTTTGTTCTGCTAATTGATACCAGTCCTATTATTACAACTGGCTTGTCACATAATTTATACCGAGTTTATGATGTTGACCAGATAACGCTGGTTTGACTTTGAACAGATCTCTAAGCGACAATAATGCAAGCTTCTCTCTCTCTCTCTCCACATTCGATTTTAATCCGCTTTTTTTCAGCAGCTGGCAGGCTAATATATGTAATCTTAGCAAAGCACGCGTCAGTTGCGTCATATTTGTGGTGTTGGTAGTTGGTGTTGGCTTGTTTAACGACGCGACAACTATCCTTTATTTACAACCAACTAACTGGCACACAAGGCTTGTTTAATTTACTCTAGTTATTATGATTCTTTTGGGTTACATCAAGTCATTAGAGAATCACAAGATTTATGACGAGTTCGTTGAAAAACAGTAAACTGGTGATTTATTGAAAGGCTTATGGTATGTAATGCAGAGTAAAAGTCATGCATGAAATCGGCATATATGCAAAACAAAGTTCATCATCAGCAGTAGAAATAGCTAACTTGCTTGCCTACTGTATTGCATAGGATTCAAGAGAGTGGCAGAAAGCCCCTCTCTTACAATAACTTGTATCGGAGAAGAAGTAGGGCCATCATCGCCTTTTGCCAATGCATTACAAATTGCAAATCTCCTTGCAGACCAGACCAACACCAACAACTTACTTGCCTTGTGCCTTTCACAACAAAAATGGAGTGATTTTTTTTGATTGTGCAAGAGTTTAGTGCATACATAATATTAAACAAAAATGAGCAAGGGAGCTTTGGTCTTGGCCCATCACATCACATCAAAAGACATTCCGAGAATATTATAATAATACTTATGGTATGCTCAAGTTACATATATTTAGGTACCTCTCACTCTCTTCTCGTCTCTGTTCTCACCTCCTCACTCTCAAGTCAGTTAGGGATTGAGTTTCAAACCATTTATGAGAATCTCTTTTGGCTTTGCGTGATATGATGATGCTAAATTGTTATTGCCATTTCATAAGTCATTCACTTTGTCTTCTTAAGCAGCAAGGAGGTTCGTAGCATAGTCCTATCATATGGATATTATATTGTGCCCTGTGATCTTTATTCTTTTCGTTGAGTCGACGAGATGTGAGGGAGAGAGAGAGAGGTACTATTCTCTCATGGGAAAGAAAAACTGTAGTAATTTTTTAGTCAATGCTCTGCTTCATTTCATTGCCTGACTGGCTGACTGAGTGACGCCGCTGCCGCTTTGGATGCGGTAGCTCTTACTTAACTTAAAGCGAAGCAGAAAGTAAATCTGACAAACATTGAAACACGAATAAAATATTAGAAGAAGATAAGCAAGAATGTTTGCATAAACCGAGAGAGAGAGAGAGAGAAGAAGAGAAGAGATGAATGATTTCTTGATGATTCATGTCTACTCTGAAGTCTGAACGAAGTTTTGGTGCTGCTCGATGCTCTCTCATCAAGTTCCTTTGCCTTGCCTTATATGCATTGTGAAGCTGTGATTGTTCTTTGCATGTAAAATGCATAGTTAGGTTGTATAATGTGTAGTTGGTAGTGTATATGACATATTAGAACTATGGGAAATGAATTGCTGGAGTGCTCTCACTCACAGAAGGAAGTTAATGAGATGCATGGTCAATAAAACACGAATGTAAAGTAAAGTAAATCCTCTTCTGCAGCCGGTGGG
The DNA here is from genome assembly GCA_964034955.1 of Orchesella flavescens. Taxonomy (NCBI): domain Eukaryota; kingdom Metazoa; phylum Arthropoda; class Collembola; order Entomobryomorpha; family Orchesellidae; genus Orchesella; species Orchesella flavescens. The sequence goes on from OZ035953.1 coordinate 20,173,593, forward strand.
ATGATTCATCATCGTCATACGTGATGGGATAAATAGGGTAGAACTGGATTTTATGTGTAGCCAAATAGAGATATTATATTATTATCATCATCACATCACCGTACTACCACTACCATCTACTCTCCCTATACTCTTCGAAAGGTCTTAACGTGAGGGTGATAAGAGAGTAAATATTTAATCATACAATAATAGAAAAGTTTTTATGGACGTCAGTCATTGATTTACATTGGGATCGTTAGAAAAAAGTCATATATGAAAAGTATTATCAGTCAGTGTACGTCTAGCAAACCACTTGATATGGACACGAAACTTGTAGCGTCTCTGACGAGTAGTGAACATATAGGTGCAGAACACTAACTAGTTTAGCAACAGATCAGTAACAGTAACAATCCTCCTCTTGTAGTTTAGTGCCGTGTGTGTGTTTGCAGTTGTGATTTTTTCAGTGATAGAAAATAATAATTAGAAAAACTAAATTAGGGGAACTAGTATCAATATGAAGTTTAAATCTTTCTTTCAAAGACGCTCTACTGCTAATGGATCCACTTCGGGACTTGGAAAGAAAAAGGATGTGGGGACAGGATCAACAAAAAACATTCCTTTGACTGGAGAGCCATCAACACCACGCAAGGGTGATGATACGTTCACCAGCAAAGTTTTCCATAAAAAGCAATCTAAGTCACCTGAGACTGAGCCAGTCAAGTCATGTAAATTATGCGGGTAAGTAAGAAATTGAAAGTTATATATTCAAATATCTCTTGTTCACCATAAGATGTGAGAATGCAAGGGGGTTGCAAGTCGGTTTCGAATACTGAAATTTGCTTAAACCCAAATATCATCAGTGAAATTTGTCTAAACTGCAAAAAGAATCATAAGAAACTTTGTTTGGTGGGATTTTTCAGAATCAAGCCGGATTCTCGAACAAGCGAGGAAAATGGAAGTCTTATAACAAAGGATTCCGACCTTGAGCTGGAGCAGGCGCAGAATCGAATTTCAGAGCTAGAGTTACAAGTCAAAAGCTTGGAAGATCAGTTATCAACTATAACTGAGGTAATTTGCCATTTCATCTTATTTTTAAGCTTGCAATATTAGTATATATAAATTCAAATTTTTGTACACTTGTTGTTTCAATTTGATCTTAACTTATGTACATATATATACTTTTATGATGAAATAGGAGGATGAAAATGTTAAGGATGAATCGGACGATCTTCAAGAAAATCTTGAACGCGCTTTGACTCGAATTTCACTGCTGGAGCAAGAAAAAGAGAATTTAGTACAAGAAATGCAAGCTCAGAGGGAAACTTTTCACCGTGAAATGTAAGGCATTCTACAGTATTTTAATATGGATACAAATTTATTCCTTCGGAATTAATTTTAAAATCCCCCGTTTTTTTATTCAGGGATTCTACGGTTCAGGACTGTGCATTAGCCGTTAAATCAGTTGACGGTTTCTGGATTGAGAGTAAGAAGGAGTGTGAAGAGCTAAAGAAGAAGAATTATGAGTTACAGATGAAGTTGGAAGTTCTCCTGGCGCCAAGGCCAATTTCATCATCCTCTGCCCAATCAGTTCCTCAGACACCAACGGATTGCACTGGTGAAACGTTGAGAGACTTTACCAATACAGTCAATGAGTCATCTGTTCAAGTGTCAACTCGAATCCCAGTAGACTCTGCAGCAGAGCATGTTGGTGCTACATCCGCACAGTCAGAAAACAGGCCAAATCCTCCCGAGCAATTTATTGAGAAAGTTCGTGTCATGCGATCAGTGGAAGTTGATAAAGAAAACCGTTCTGAGCAAAGGGACCGTGACAACAGCTCCAGTAAAAAGATCACTGGAACCATTAAAGGTTAATGATGAACAAATTTGTTTATTGATTTATTTAGTGACCCTATTTCATAGCTCTATCCAATAAAGTATTGATGGTTCTTTTTCATAGAAAATCAGAAATTGGCCATGCTACGAAAAGCCTCCGGCGGATCTATTAGAAATGGACTTTTAGCCTGGTGCCAAAATTGTGTCAATGGCTATCCTCACGTAAATGTAACAAACTTCAGCACGTCCTTTGCAGATGGTCTGGCACTCTGCGCGCTCATTCACAGTCTGTCTCCTACTTTGATTGACATGAGTGAACTGTCCCCCTCAACACCTTTGAAAAACTATGAGACTGCCGTAGCAGCCGCGAGCTTGATGGGCGTAGAAGTTGAATTGGTAAGAATTTAAATGTAGATATCTCAAATTAAATTTATTACAAAACAAAAAAATATATTGGAGACTTAATGATAATTCAACGCATCCTCTTTTTTAATTTAGGATGTCAAAGCCATTGTCTACTCAGAAAATCCACCTTGGGAAACCATCCTCTCGTACATCGTAGAAATTTATAATGTTCACACCACTGCCGAATAGTTTCCCCGTGCTTCTGCTCCTGAATGTCAGCTAACTATGTAACACAAACAATCATTTTCTACCTACCATATTTCTTATTCGCACTCCAACATTCTAAAACCTAGGGTTTGGTGCGGTACCTTCAAATTTATTGTACACTGTTATCTTAAAAATACATAATGCAAATCCATTGTTATCTACAAAAAAATAAAAAACGTGAATACTTCGATCCGTGATCGACAAGTCATTTTATAAGGTGTTCAAGTTATAATGATCTTACTAGTTGTTATCATATCATGCGTGTTTGGTTCGATAAAATATATATACCAGTAATGCTATATTTAAATCGTACGTTATTGTTATAATTAGTTTAAGGTAGTAGTGCTAAAAATCTATTTTTTAGCGATTCATTATCCAATAATTATTACTATTATTATTATTTGTTGGTATATGCCACACAATATACTACTTTTTATAGTCACTATCATCATTGTGCTTACTCATTCTTTGAGAAAATAAAAATTTCGTAAGCAACTTACAAAAAATGCCTGCCTTTTACTTTTCTCAGTACCGAAGGACTTACATGAGGAATGCGTGCTAAATACTTGCATACTATTACGCCATGCATATTTTTATCACTTATTGTTACGGATTCGGGGCTAGCTAAGATGATTGCTTAATGCCTTTACCTATGTCAGATACAACCATGCATTAAATTTTTTTCTTGAGCAAAAAGGTGCAAAGATTTTACGAGCTGGAACGAATGCACGCATCTGCCTTTCAATGAAAGCCATGAAATGAAGCTATAAAATAAAGGTGTCAAGTTAGTTGGTGAAAGTTATGCTTTTATGAGAACAGCACCCGATTTCACAACAAGTGGGTTACATAAATGTTGAATGTATATGACATATATAGAACAAAAGAATGCAGAGGTAGGTAGTTAGTCAGTTGCGTAAGTTCTTCCCAGTTGATTCAGTTGTACAGATTTATTACTACAATTTTAGACCTCATGATCAGATATAATATGTTAGTAGTAGTAGTATTTATTTACTTGTTTACAAATTTCTCTCCCTTTTCGATACTTTTCTTAAGTTCTGGGATAGATGCTTGCACAAGATCCTGTTCGAATGGGCTAAGTTTGCCGAGTCCAAGATTCTTTTCAACGCCATTGGGCTATAAGATACAAACAAAAATGGAATCATAGTTCATTAAAATGTATTCGAAATCATTAGGTTTTTATTTTTTATAAATGCAGTAGTTAACTTACCCCAAGAACAAGTGGGGTAGAGAAGTAGGTGGCTTCAGTTACATCTGATTTGACAAACGCACATTCAATGACCCCTTGCTCACCCTTGATGGCTCTGAGAACGGAGAAGGCGAATCGGGCACCTGCATACGCCATGCTCAAAGTTGCAGACCCAGCACCAGCCTTTGCCTTGACGACTTCGGTACCAGCCTCCTGAATCCTTTCTGTCAATGCCTTCAACTGATCCTGAGGGAATTGCACAGTAGGTTTGCATTGGGAAATCAGTGGGACGATGGTGATTCCAGCGTGTCCTCCAATGACTGGGCAGTTAACCTGGGAGGGGTCCAATCCCTTCAACTCCGCGATGAATGTGTTGGCCCTCACAATGTCAAGGGTGGTCACACCAAACAGGCGTTTTGGATCAAAGGCTCCAGCCTTCTTCAATACCTCAGCGGCAATAGGTACTGTGCTGTTCACAGGGTTGGAAATAATGCCAATGATAGCCTTTGGGCAGACTTCCGCACAAGCCTGGGCCAAATCTCGAACAATAGAAGCATTGGTGTTGAAAAGATCATCACGAGTCATTCCTGGCTTTCTTGGAACACCAGCTGGAATAATGACGAGTTCCACTCCGCGAAGAGAGTCCTTTAGTTGCTCAGCGCCCACGAATCCCCTCACTTTACAACGGGTTTCGATATGGCTCAAATCTGCGGCGACTCCAGGAGTTCCGACAATGTCGTATAGGCTCAGCTCGGAGATGAGAGGTGAGTGCTTCAACAGCAGAGATAATGGTTGACCGATTCCACCGCTGGCTCCCATGACTGCCACTTTGCTGTTGTTCTATGATTAAAATATAACACATATTTAATATATTTTAACAATGTACATTTAATCAACACAAAAAATGTAGGTCACGTATTTCTAAATCCATCTTAAAATTTTGCATAAAAATACCAAAATATTGATAACTTACAACAGCGGTTGTGGACAGGTTCTTTGCTCCATGGTTAACCAAGTGGGCAGTAACTGAAGACCTTGCAATTCTTGAGAACATGATTGTGGAATTTATTTTACAGATGGAAAGTTAAAATATTTTAAATAATTTTTCGGCTCAGATATTTTCTCAAGATGACCGACCACGAAGTAGCAGCAAAGAGGTGTAATGTATTATTCAGAAGAGCTACGTGCACCCTTGTAAAATTTCAGCTGGAAACTGTGCACTTCCACTAATGTTTTCTTTATGCATTGACTGGATAGTGGATAAAGCGGATGATCACGAGAATTTTTCTTTAAGCCATACCTACGCACAAGCTCTCATACATGCTTTCCTCTCAAATATCATGTCCATTAGCTCAAGTTTAATGCATTCCTCAGCATGGGCTACTTCTACATGCTTCCACAGATTATGCTCACATATACCTTATCAAGGCAAACCCACTTTTTGCATGGTAGCCCATTTCTTCTCCACGAACAAGATGGATTTTTCACAACCGAGCCGAGTGGTCACGATCTCATCCTCATATCCTTCAACTCTAGTTTGGTATTTGGCATCTATGTCAATATTAAAAGTACATGGGCACATATTTGTATTATGTGCAAAAGCTTACGCTTCCTTTCCTAAAAGTTAAAGTCAAGTGTAAACTCGAGTGATTAGATTACATGATACTTATCAATGCAGAAAAAGCCAGTGTGATGCTCCATGTTCCTCATTTACAACCCATACATTATTCACTTATCATGTTTCAACCCGGTGGTACAGTGATGCAGGAGATTGGATGACCTTGTGGTTCACAAAAAAACAAAATGTGTTTTATACAAGGGAAAGCCGGTAGCGTAGTTGTATGTATAAAATGAAAGCCAAACCAGAGCTAGATCATCATGACATTTTTTGCCACACACCAGAATGCATTTCAGAACGCTTGCCTGTGATTTGTCCTATATATGACATCCTTGCCGTGATATGGAATATTTTGGCAAAATGACGCAAATCGAGATTTAGTATATTTTAGAAGAGAAGAATATAAACTATCTATTCATTTTTTTAAAGTAGCATCTCATCTATCATAAGTTTTGGCTCTGAATATGCTAATTTTTCATCTCTCCCATTTATACTGTTTCAATATCCCAAACAGGACAAGAATTAAAAATATCTTTACACTAGCCTACTTAAACATTGTACTTTGCCTCAAAGTGCCAATACAATGCCATTTCTTCTCATCAACCTGTAGTAATTCAACTTTCAACTCGTTGCAACTTCGAGTATTTATGGAACGTTATCGCAAGGAAGACTAGAAGAGAAGGAAATTACTAACTACCTAAATGAACTCAAGCTTGCAGCACTTTGTTCAATTTACAAATTATAAGCCTTATCCCGTTCTCCTATTCCATCCGTCAGATTAACAAAGTGCATAACACAAACTCGCACTGCAAAGCGTGTGTTTAGCATGTCTCAAGTCAAACTTATGAACAAAGTGCAAGTGCGGGAGGCTCAAGGTGCGTAATAAAACAGTGGAAGTGGATGGTTTATGTTGTTTCAACAATTCTTGTTTTTCTGCAGCACGTGCTCACAAGTTCCTTACTGACACTTTTGTAGCTATTTTTGTGTCAGTGAACAGCGAAAACTAATTATTTTTTTAAAATAATACAGACTTGTTTGGCACAGTTATTAGAATGGATTTAAGCTGGACAACGCTGAAAGGATTGGTTAATCCTGAAATTTTGAAAACAGTGGAGGAAATATTTGGTTTCACAATAATGACGCCTGTTCAAGTAAGTCGAGTGAAGAGTTTACCCAAGATATTATCATAAATTTAACTTCAAACTTGGTCGCAATAACTAATTAATTTGAAACTTGATTTTGTTGTGTAGGCTGCCTGCATTCCTGCAATGCTGAATTACAAGGATGTTGCAGCAGAAGCTGTTACTGGAAGTGGTAAAACATTGGCATTTCTTGTCCCTTTGCTTCAGATCTTATTGGTAAGGTTAAAATATAAAATTTAAAATGTTTCATACACTCATTCAATATATTTAACATTAAATGTTCAAAATATTGAATTTACAGAGGAGAGAGGTTAAATGGAAGAAGACTGAGGTTGGGGCTGTCATCATTGCTCCAACACGAGAGTTGGCACAGCAAATTAGTGAGGTTTTGGAACACTTTCTTAAGAACCTGCCCCACTTATCATTTGCATTGTACATTGGAGGTACTTCGGTTCAAGATGACATTGAAAAGTTTAATGAAGGTGGAGCCAACATCATTATTGCCACACCGGGCAGATTGGAAGATTTACTTTTGCATCGTGAAGGATCTAACCTTCCTGCTGCTTTGAAGTACTTGGTATGTTTAACAGAATTATACACATTGTATTTTAGCATCATTACCTATATAGATGCACAAAAATGCGAAAAATTAGATCATTTGACTCTTTATTTAATTTTTTAGGAAGTTCTCATATTGGACGAGGCTGACTGCTTGTTGAGTTTGGGTTTCGAGAAAGCACTAAACTCAATTCTGCAAATGCTTCCTAAACAACGGCGAACAGGATTATTTTCTGCTACTCAGACAACCGAAATTCTAAAGCTTATCAGGGCTGGTCTCCGAAATCCAGTGTCAGTAGTGGTACGAGATAAAAATCAGACTACACGACAGCCAGCTTCCCTGGAAAATTTCTATTGGGTGATCGAGCCTCAGCAAAAGTTTCAGGCTTTGATGAATTTCGTCAAGAAACATTCAAAGGAAAAGATTTTGATATTTTTTCCTACATGTGCGTGTGTTGATTACTTCTCCCTGCTGCTGAAAAGGTATAGACAGACAATGCAACTGGAGTGTTTGGTTGTTTATGATTTTTATGATTTCGAGTTATTTAACTAATAGCTTGGTTTGCTTTTAAACAGTTTTGTCAACAATAAGAACATATCTGCGATTCATGGGAAAATGAAGGAGAAGCCACGAATAGCTGTTTTTGAAAAGTTCCGTAATTTGCAGACAGGTATGATTTTGTAATTAATACGATATTGTTGTAATACTCCAAAGATGTCATTCCCCAGCATTATTATTTTAATCATAATGGTTTGTTGTTGCAGGCGTTCTCTGCTGCACGGACGTGATGGCAAGAGGGATCGACATAACGAAGAAAATTCACTGGGTAGTTCAGTTTGATCCACCTTCGAATCCAGCATCATTTATTCATCGTTCCGGAAGAACCGCTCGTTGTGGAGAAGAAGGAAAAGCTATTTTATTTTTGCAGCCTACAGAAACGGAGTACGTCAAGTTTATCAAGATTAACCAGAAGGTACTTATATATAACACCACATTATATATGGGCAACAAATTGATAAGCTTGATTGAAATATCATAAAAGTTAAATTTGACATTTTCAGGTCGAACTTCATCCCATTGTGTTTAAAGACTGTGTAAACGATGACACTAGCCAGAATCTCCTTGGCAAAATAAGGAAGTTACAGTTGCATGATCGGGCAGTGTATGACAAAGCAGTTCGTGCTTTTGTGTCGTATTTTAAGGCTTACTCCAAGTATGAATGCAGTCTGATTTTACGAATCAAAGGTGAGAATTTTAACTCGTTAGCGAGTGCTCTTATTAGTGCAGATTTATGTGAGAAAAAAATACTTAATTTGCATAATGCATGCTTCGTTCTATTGTATAGATCTTCCTCTGGGTAAATTAGCAGTTTTGTATGGATTACTCCGCTTCCCAAAAATGGCAGAACTTCGAGGAAAGGTTCCCGACGACTTTGAGAATCATGAGTGTGACATCAATGACTTGCATTACAAGTGAGTAATGATATTACAAATCCTCAAAGATTTTTTCTTGAACTATGATTTTTTGTCCAATACTTCATTCCCTTTATGTTTTATGATAAATTAACAGGGACAAACAGAAGGAGGAAAGTCGTAAAAGGAAACTTGAAACGTATCAGGAAACAGGGAATTGGCCAGGTGCAAAGAAGAACAAGTTAAGGAAAGTACCTGACAGCACTCCATGGTCCAAAATAAAGGATAAGAGAGCTAAAAAGCATGAAAAGAAGGCTTTAGTAGCGTCGAAGAAGTTGGGTGGCAAAAAGTTGTCAGAAACTGAAATAGCTTTGCTCGATAAATCCCTAAAAGTTCAAAAATGATTGTTAAATATTTTTTCTACGCTGAGTTTATAATATAATCTATATTTATAATCGCATTACTGTTTTTATTAAATTGAACAATAATACATAAATTATGTCGCATTCGTTGTTATACGGTTTATACATCTATTCTTCAAAATAAATGAGAAATTTACAAAAAGTTCATTTGTTATTGTGATATTTAATTTTTAGAATGCTTGTATCTATTTTTCAACACAAGAAACAAAATCATCAAATATGTTAATGACCACTGTAAGCGCATAAAAAATACATAGCTGTAACAACATACATTTAAAAATTATTTTTATTGCACTTTGTTATTCTGAACAACCCGTACAAGTACATAACAAGTTGAAGTTGAACATTACGTAATTATTTTACAAGTTGCTACAATGTCGGAAGGCAAAATTTGTGCACTCCCGATTGCTATTGATGCTCCTTTTTAAAAAGCCATTCACCCAACGGATGATCGTGCAGTTGATGATGTGCCATGCTTAGCAAATGTTGTTCGTGTTTACATTCCCGAGACAATTAATGCATTTAATTGAGGTTAAAGCATACAATGTAAAATATGCATGCATCATGCAAAAAAATTATTTTTTACAGTTCATTTAATTTTTTTATACTTCATATATTTACTTTTACTGCACGTAACCCTATCGGTAAAGAGCAACCACATAAAAAGTAAAAAAAGAATTTTGTAAAGTCAACAAGACCACATAAAGCACTGCATCTGCCGATCTGTCGCTTTGACATAGATACAAGTTTGCTACACGTTTTCCTTTTGTTGAATCTACATACTAATGATGAGCGTTTAATGCAGGTGTTGCTCAGCATCAAGCATATAATCACAAAATATACTCTATTGTGTAATACTACACTCGTGTTACCAAAAAAAACTTGCTTTGATATTTCGATTTGAGTGTAATAATGACTATGAAGTGTGTATTGGAAATAGTGACCCTCTAAATGGTCTAAATAATATTCATTTAACATTTGTTCATCAAAGTACACGTCAATATAGACCCTTGGCCTTTTACATGGAAAAATTGTAAAAAACAGTACATGCTACTAGAATGCTACTATTTTTGTCCCACAATAAAATTGAAGAACACAATCAAAGAAGGGCGGTGTCTTGTGCCGTTCATCTATATCATTAAATCCACACGTTAGGTGACAGCTATGAATTATAGGGAGGACGGCAATCCAAAATGAGAACAGTTAGGTATCGGATTGTTGCTTAACTTAATCCATTTTATGTATGTTCTTTAAACAAATAAACATTTTAATTTTAATGTTCTCCATAAATGGTTTTTTTCTTTTTATATGTAACAAACATAGGGATACAAAATTAGTGTATAAAAAATCTTATCATGACATGATTCCATGAATCCAGGCCAAAGCTAAAGGCAAAATCGCTTCCATTAAAATTAGCTGTAAGTAGATAATAATAAAATTATCATACAATTAAATTTTACTAGAATCCATCAAATTTTAAGCCCGCAAAAAATATTTCATGATGTTTCCGTTCTAGTTTCAAAATCCATTAACCTTGCTTCCAAAAGTAGCCTCGAATTTCACTGGCTAAAACCAAACCAATAAAATGAGGATGATTAGGTGATGAGATGGTTATAGCCTTCCACCAAAACAAATCGGGCCAAGGAAGAAATATCCACTTTAGGTTTAGCATCATGGCAGATTCTTACCTTACCGTATCAAAAGCTTCAAGCTACAGTTTAAATTGCCATGATTATTACACGAGGATTATTGCGTAGGATATGTGATATGATGATGACTCCGACATTGACCTGTGTTTCGTAACATAAGCAAACTTATGCATTATTGATGGCATGACACAACAGTATTAAATAAAAATTGTGTTTTACAGACACAGACAGACTTGCAGTCTCAACACGAGCTACCTAATATTTCCGTTATGATTTCCTGAGAAAATCCTACATCAATTTTTTATCATCAAAATCATGTCGTGGCATGTCCATGTCACAAAAGTACTCTGATATCAAAATGCAACAACTTACATTGCAATGAAATGAGACGTGCTAAGAATAATGCCGTGTCTAAACACTGAATCGTATTTGAGTACTATGCTTTACTTGGGTACTCTTATTGTCCAGTGGTCCATACATAAATGAATATGGCTTGAAATGTTTTTTTTTATATTCTGAGAAAACTCAAAATATTATTCTCCACTGCTGACTGATTGGTGGTCTCCAATCCATCAACTAATGTCATGAGAAACGCATGTTTTGATGGTTGTAAATGATTATTTTAATATGGGAACCAAATGGCAAAATTGATACCTTATAAACTACAGCTTTTTCTTGCTATATTACTGACTTGATTGATGGTATCAATTACACTAATCCACTTTTATTATGACGCCTGACGCCTTGTAACGAACAAAGCCTCTTTCCGCTTGTTTAAATTGCCAATTCAACATTGAACTGGGTGGGTGATCTGAGCTGATATGTATAGATGACAATAGAAACCGTGAATGAACTTGGATGTGCTGGGAAGAAAATTAAATTTTGATGACGCTAAACATTAAGACCCTTGAATCCATGTGAGTTGATAGTTTAGCCCATGAATAAAAATCCTTTTTCGTTTGAATAACTCAATATAACAAGCTGGTTGACTCCCAAGTTTAAAAATCAAATGTGTTTAATTGACGTAAGGTAGTGCGAAAGCGGTACGAAGCAAGTAAGTTGTTATTGTCACTTTATGTGGGGTCGTAATTCAAGGAAGTATTGTGACAACTTGCTAATTTGCTCTTTATTTTGGAGGGAGAAAGTAGTAGTAATTGGTGCTCACGCCCATTGTTATGTTATGTGAGCTCTTCTCTTGACCATAGACAACTTTTTAAATTGTTTGATTTTTACAAGCAGCATTCTTATATCGTGATTAGCCGCCTACACGAAATCATAGTTTAGACCAGCACTGGTAATCAAAAAGTAAACGACCTGAGTTACTAAAACTGAACAGAAATCATATCATATTCAGTAAAAAAAAATCATTTTTAAGGTTCCCAACAGTTTTAAAAGGTCAGAACAACTCCATCCCATAGCTCTAAATTATATTTTGCATATTAAAATGAAGAAGATTATTATTGAAATTTTGGCTGATAGAATCATGTTTCGAATCAATGGATATGGAGCTAGCACCTACATATCGTGCGTCGTAAAAACATTTTGATAATTTACAAAACAAAAATATTATGTAATGAATGAATTGTCAAGCATCAGATTAGGCAAAAACTCATTTTGACGTGTTATGATTACTCCATTCCATGTTAACAATCATAAACTGCCGAGAGTTTAGTATGTCAAGTCAAATGTCAGATTTCCTAACACTTATTACTACAGGAGTAAAATGATATAATGTATGATATGAGTATGAGACGTTCAAAATATTCAAATGCAAAGCGAAGGTGACGGAACGTAACATTTTTTTGTTCAAATAATTTTTTCTCATCTGCTGGTTGTCACCACTTCTGCACACGCAACTTTCCCTATCTACTTGTATAAAACTATATTCATATAAGTTAGGATTAAAATTCGAAGATTAAATCTTGACAACTACCTTTATACACTTATAAAACAATTTTTATTTCTTTCTCCTATTTTCTAACAAGCTCATTTCCATTTAATTTTTTGAATAAAAAATCACTGAAAACTGTTGCTATTAAAATAACATGCAATGTGTAAGACACACATAACTTGCTTCACATCATACTGATCCCCACTGTATTATCAGATTATGAATGAATGAATGATTTTTTTTTCAAAAATGTTTTGCGTTTCCTCAACTTCGACCAAATTTACTTGCATGAAACGCTTAATTTTGAGAGTTGACATTTAACTAAATCTAAAAATTGTTGTTTACGTACAATTACCAAACAAGGAAGCAAACCTTTATATTTCAAGTCTTAAGTCATTGTCATACACCATGATTGCAGATGAAACTAACCGAACCCTTCCTAAAATATCACTTTTTGCTATTTCCGGTTAGGATTTTCTTTTATTCGTGTACGAATGTAAATGCCTTTATGTAACCTTCCGTTAACAGAGATAGGCCAATTTGAAACCTGATCATCGATAGAGCAAATGAAAATCTCTAGTTGTAATAAGCAATAATGGTTTCTCCTTTTATGATTTCGGTTTAACGATTTATCTATATTATCTGAAAATTTGATATAACTTGAACTATAATATTTTTTTAAAGTTAATGATCTATAACAAACTAATAAGGAATCGTAATAATCAATAATTCATTCGTTAATTCTTCAACTTTTCCATTTTTTCCCCGTTTCAACGTTCAATATTTTACTTACTGATACAACTGTTTGATACTATATCAATATAATTAAACGAAACTCAAAAAGCAATTCACAACGAGTTCCTCAAAACATGCTACTTGATTTTATCATGAGTTTTCCTTATATCGTGGATCATTGAACGAAAGTAGTAGAGAGAATATTAAAAAAAAATCTATAAATATTAATAATGACCTTCTACAATGTTTTTTTGAAGGAATCTCCCGAAACGAATACCTTTGTTTTCATTTTTATCTATCTTCCAATCTTAGATGATATAGTCTGGTAACAATGATACATGTTATCATTGGTTGTGATGTAATAATGTAACGTTCAAATAAATGTAGATACGAGTAATAGCAAGAGAGCGGAGATTTAATGATAATTAGAGTAACGTCTAATTATTTGTTAATCAGACCCAATTTCACACTTGACGAGGAAGTTTATTCTCAAGAGAAATCATTGTCAATTAGTAAACCAATTGAAAATGAATGAAAATTCGTTCAAACTGGGATGATAATCTCAAGGAAAATCAAAAATTCAAGTATTAATTTACATCATTCTTTTAAAAGATCTAACAAGCTTTAACAAAATTCCCTGTTTCCTTCAAAAAGAATTTCCATGCCCGCTGAACGCTATTCCTATAGTACATCGCATTACTGTTAACTCAAGAAGTTAGCTTAACATGAAAATCAGCCTTCGTAATATTTATCACGTTTTTTTGCGAATATTCTACAAAGCATTTTGATATGATCACAAATAATACACAAGTATATAGATATCTTTCTGCATGTGCCTATTAAATAATGACATGTAATATATATATTTTTTCTCCACAAAAACTACAAAAAAATGATTGCTGCATCATTATATCCCAGTTTGTTGTACGTTGCATGCCCCATTACAACTGCATCTTGAAAGTTTTGTACTTTATTACGAGAGGATACCTACACCTTTATATTTTTTGATGTTGTATAATAATTCGATTCTACACACTCTATTCTTTTGTGGGTACTTGCACTACTTATATTTTATGCAGGTATTTTATCTGTATTGTGGATAAATTGCATAATAATATAAGAATTTAGTGGACCTTAACTGATTCTTATGTACACTGTACGCAGAAATCATGTAAGTTAAGGCACCTGCCGTGTTAGACAGGCTACTTATAATAAAATATAGTAGTTTTTTTTTGTGGATGGATAAGCAAAATCATTCCCATAACAGTCAATACCACACTAAATCATCCGACGTAGTAGATTAGATATGTACCTAGATACATGCGTATGGCGTTGTTTCCTCAACCAGAACTTGGAAGTTGAGAAGGTGCTAACTTTGAGAAGATTTCTTAAACCCAAGTCAATCGACCAAATCAAAGTCTATTGTTTCGTCCTTGCCCTTTACAACGGTTCCTCATCCTTGTTTACATCATACGAATCCTTTTTTTATTTATCCCTACATTATGAAAGAAGCACTATATATGTGCTACAATAGCATTGCAATGATATTTCTAGTGCAATATTACATTACATTAATTAACTGTAATTAAGGTGTAGCCTACGGCTCATAACTAATATCATTTGGTGCCAATGATTTATCAAGATAACTTCAACTCTTTCAGAGTACTTTCCATTCAAATATAGATCAATTGGGGTTGTATTGGCGTGGCAAAGACAACTTGGGATTGTGTGCTGCTATGATTGATGTGCAACCAGGATGCTTGATTCAATCAAGAGGGGGTGCACGTAAAGTAGTTATTATCAAAAAATGCAAGTTAGTAGTATTGTGTCATTTTTCTCCCTTCATCGATTAATATAGTTGTTCTAAGAAAAGTGTGCGTCATGGCGTCGTCGTCAGTAAGCATATCATCTCTTGCATCTTTAGTTCATGTTCTATATGCATCACCTTCCTGTATTTGGAAATTGCTATGCTATGTTGTGAATGCCATGCTGTACGTTGTATTTTATGTTGCAATGGGATTTTTTGGGGGGACCTATATCAATTTCTTATTTGTCTTTTTGTTTCCTACAAAATCTATAATTGTATCTTGGCAAAACTCTTTTGTTTAGTCATAGCAGAAGATCAAATATCAAGTCGTGACTCGTAAACTGAGTACCTCCATGCATGAAATATTAAACTAGGTAAAAGTTTCTCATGTTTGCTTTTGATAACCATCTAGATAACTTATGCGGATGGTTACCGTCCCTGCATTTCCCCTCAAGCTCGTTGTGTATTCAACACAATGAATTAATTTAAAATATATTATTGGTTATTGCACTGATGGGATGAGCAAGAACAACATTGTACTTTTTTTCTTATCCAGCTGTGATCAGAAAAAAATAAGAAAAATGACTCGGTGTTCAAAATGTCTAGAATGAAGCGACAAGACAAGGCTGGGCCACTTTCTGTGACTTTAATTTACAACTTAAAGGTGATTACTCTCACTTTCAATGAGTTTACACGCATCATCCATCATGATCGCACTCTTGCTCAGTCATTCATACTATTTAACGAGTCTAAAAATGGAGTAAATTTGAATGAAAAAATAACAAATGCTGTCTTTTTACGAAAGAAAAAATGGATTATTTTTTATATGCTGCTCCCTCATTTCACTTACCAAGAGTGTTGTTGGCTGTAAGAGATAGAGAGCAAACTAGTGTATGTTTTTAATCTGACTTGTGTCATGTTGCCCTTTTCAACGTATCGTCGTCAATAACATGCGATCAATCCAACGTGGATAGAGTTCAGGGTGGGTGTTGTCTCATTGGATGTGATCAGGTCATTTGATCTTTTTTAAGGTACCCAAAGTGATCTGCTCATTTTTTAGATCCTCATTTTGATGCATAAATGCTACTCAGCAGACAAAATGCAGCAAAGTCATGCCTATTATTATGTAAATGGAAGTCCGAAGCATTCGCAAAAGTCGTTGAACTAATTTTTCTCAAGACCAGCAACAAAAATGCAACTTTTGCCTGGGGTCAATTGTAAATATAGAGAGGAAAAAATTGTTTTTAATGCTTCCAGTACAAACCGTAAAAAAAAACTTTGAATATAGGTCTGCCTAGTATTGGCAATGGGAATGGGGAGTTAATATAAACACGCGCATTTACAGGATGACCACAGGGAGATGTCGATCGATGCAGGTTGCATAAGTCAACTGAGTAAAATACATAATTGTGGTTGCTGTTGTTTTGGGCTGCATTGTTATAATAGTTTGTAATCATCCTGATTCCGATATGATAAACATATAGTATGGCATGGCTGTAAAATAGTATATAAGGTTTTTTTATGCAATCCCGTCTTGCTGACATGCATTTGCAATAACAATAAGAATTAATGCGGAATCATAGTTTATTATATGCATATATTGTACAAGAAGAAATGTTGTTTAGGCTTGTTTTCGGTACAAGAGTGCATCCTGAAGTGCATCATAATTATTATTCTTCCCCATGATGCAAAGTTGCTCCCACCATCACCATCTTATTGTCTGCCTGCCTCGCCTATTTTTTCTTTCAAGCCAGGCCAAGCAAGAAATGCAACTGACTAATGAATAAATGAATGAATGATTAATACGAAATTACATCATAACAACCGGTCACTAGTCAGTCCTAAAGAATGTTTGTGTTGGTTTGATTGCATGATTTTCGACCCAAGTGGAATAAAAACAAATCCATGAGAAAAAATAACAAAATACTTAATTTGTTTAAAATTTGCAATGAAATCGAATTGAGTTCACTTTCTAACAAATCGCTTTTTTGGGGTAAGTAATTGCATCTTGAATTTTAAGCGACATTTTATGAATGAATTGGACATGGACAACAGAGTAGGTAACTTTCCTCAAAATTGGGAGAAAAAATTTTTAATTTGCATTTTTCCTTGATAATTTTTCTTGTCGGTTGGTTTGGCAAAAAAAAAGTTTCAAGACACTTCATATCAAATGCCATTATCCCATATTTGTCATTCGACAAGAAAATTGATGAACTGAATTATTAAATAAGTAATCACGCAGACGAACAAAACATGCTTATAAAGGTAAACCAAATGTAGTGGTACCTACCCTATATTGCAAAATCATTTTGTACTCTCGGCAACTGATCTAATTTCTTGCATGAAGGGAAAGAATCAATAATACTTGAGCAATGATTTGGATTTTTTCTTCCATCCTAAAAATTAATGCACTAATGTTGTGACTTGTTGGTTATTCGGCGTGGAATCAATTTTGCAACGTAATTAAAGTTTTTTTGGGTGTAGATTGTATTATTTGCTTATAGGTTCAGCATTCAACCAAATAATGTTCTTTTTCATGGTAAGTAATATATTGTATGACACGTCATCACATCAGCTAAGCACATCATCATAAAAATTAAGCACGTACGAAAAGACCCAAAAAAAACGTGGTAAATTTTGGTAGTTTTTTTAGTCAGCCAAATCAATGTTAAGTCTGAAATATAATTATTACATGCCTGTCTCAAAACCAAGTAAAAACAACCAGCACATTTTTTTTCTTTTGATGATCAAGTGTTAATTGCTAATCCTGAACTAATAAAGAAAATTTCACAACTTTTCAATTGGATTATAATGCAACAATCAAAGCCAAGAAGATCATTTTAGGTCGTCATCATCGACATATAATAATTATTTACATTAAATTTGCAATATAAGTAATGCCAAAATGTCTGTCTATTGAACTAATTCTTTATGACCATGATATTGCAAAATTTGAGATTAACTTATTAAAGCCAAACTCAACATTTGCCAAAGACCCAAATACATTTTTTATTACATTATTATTACTATGTATCACAAACAAAACATTGTAAAAATGCATTGCTAAATGGAAAAGCCAAAGCCGACGTGCATACCAATTTACATGCACATAACAAGTGCCTATCTACCTTGTTTGTGTAGTGTAAACAATAAATCCGTCAAAGAAATGACGCGAGATGCATTAAAGTTCTCATTTTGTTTTTTAGTGGAGCAGATGCTGTAAAGCTAATGAATTTTTGCAAAGGTAAAAATCAAAGCGCATTACATTGAATGCTAAATGATCCTCTTGAATCTTAAACGAAGAATAATAGCAAACTTGCTTCTTTAAATGGTTGGAAAAATAGCGATTTTATGCATATTTTTTTGTAATACAATATTTGCTAACACGCTAACTACCTTTGGTCGTAAATGAATGCAAAAATGAGGAGAGTAACCACGTATCTTCGTGATCTTATGTAATCGGCAAGTTAATTGGAAACCAGCAATTAGAAGCTTTGTGGTCACTCTACTAGACAAGTGTGTGCTTGGGTGTATTTCCTTTACATATAAATGTGTTTTGGGGTACGCTTCAGATCTCATCATTTCTCATATTGGCAATCTTCAACTAACATGAAAATAACAAGATATGAGAGTGTACACTAGACGAGTAGGTACTTTGGTAAGGTACATTCAATTCAACCATGCGCTTGGGACTTACTTTTCAATTGGAAGGCATGCGTCATTTTTTAACTCATATAAACGTAGCTTGTTGAGAGTGTGCATTTGGGGCAGTTAAAACGTTGAGCGTCTCTCCTCTTCGTTTTATCATTAGCGCACATCATTGATTTTTAAAATATTCACTAGTCTAGCGCACTACACTGATTACCCGTGTGTGTACCTACCTACTTTTTCGCAATGTTCTGATGATATTATTATAATAGCGCGGTGATGCTGATGAATAATTGTAGTGGCGCGTCAAAATCTACTAATTTAAAGGAGAAATTAGCAAAGAAAACCCTGAAAGACATGAGTTGCGATATGCCATTTTGTTAGACATATTTAAATTTTGGTCTTAAAATTGTCATAATGTTATGTTTCATGACTCTTCATAAGAATATAATGTACTAGACTGCTCTAAGTACGTTGGATTTCAAAGACAGTCACTGGAAACGTTGAAACTTAGCTATCTACTCTGTTGTTTAATTGGTCACGAATTCCCTGTTGTACCTATACTCTTTTGAAACATATTTAACCGTATTTATGAACCTTTAATGCCAACCGGATTTTAAGCCTCAGTGCAAGTTAACACAAGCATTTAAAATGGTGACAGGAAAGGTTAAACATAAGTGTGAGTAAACTTCCTTTCTTCAAACAAACTAATACCGTTATTTGAGGTAACAAGTTGGAAACTTTCAAGGTCGATTTTTCACAAGAGAAGAATGTGTAGCATGTGTTGTCATTACGGTACTTTTAAAGCAGTCGTACGAGAGTGAAGTTTAGCTTAAAGTAAATATTGAGTAAAACTTGCAACATGTGCGAGCACAGAATGATGGTACACTTATGCATATTCATCATTCCTTGCTTTAAACAACGGACTACAGACTTAACAGGAATGAAACAACGTTAAGGTGAAGTTTTTGGTTTGAGGCAACGTAATATTTAAGTAAAATGGATGTGCAATTTGTTTCTCACCAGCCAGTTCCCTTATAGTGATGGGAAAAATGTGGACTCCAATCACAAAATCTATGACGCTCAAGTTCCCTTTGTCCATGCAAAACTGAATGATGATGATGATGATGATAATAATAAACCATTGAAAAAGTGCACGAGTTGCATTTTTGTTAGGGTTTTATATAGTGTGCATCATTCGAATTTGAATAAAAGTGATGAAGTTAAATGCCATAGTTATGTTAAATATAGTGTATTATGAAGTAGGTTCCACAATATTTTTACCTCTTGCCTCCGCATTTTGTTCTTTCTTTTCCTCAAAAAAAAGTTAGGCAAGAAATTGCATTGACATATTTATTGTTTATGAAAGAATAATATAAGGAGAAGGTAACGATGGCTGACTTTTGTTTGACAAGAGAGATACAGATGCGAACGAGTTTGATGATGAACTTTCCTTGACAATACAACTCACAATCACAATACAATCACACAATAACAACGACTACTTGGTTCTGATCATGATTATAAAACATCTGATGATGCAACAGGCGATAATAGACTTTCCTAGAAATTAAGAAGAAAAAAAAATTCTGAATCACTCACGTGCCACATTTATTTACCGAAAGTGAGAATGGCAAATGGGAAGGCATTCCCTTTGCAATTTATCATTTACCTCCCTTTGCTACATGCAGGGGATTGAGAAGTTTAGGTTCCATTTTTTTATCATTACGAGCTCACTAAGCAAATAGTTCATGTTATTTGTCCATCTTGAGTAATAAACGTTATATGATTTCTGTTTGGCAACCCGCTGACATCCTCCTCCTCTTGCTACTTCATCTGAGTGAGTAAGTGAGAGGAGGGAATTGTTTTTACTAAATCATGTCGAATTGAAAAAGACCAAACGTTATGGGAGAATTGTTGTTTTTTAAAACTGTATGTGAAATGATGAACTGCTGCAGTGTCAAAACACGACAGAATCCTATTCTCATAGCACCATGCCATTCCGTAACACATAACCTAAATGTTTGACATGCATCCCTCTCTATGACATCTTGACCTTTCGTGCCCCTCTATGATTTTGACAGAAATGTCTTAGTGACTGAAAACATGAGTGTAGGTACTTGTAACAATTATACGCAAATTTTCTATGCATAAAAAAGCTCTCAATTGAAAACCTTTCGATTACATCTTCATTCTTTGCCGCCGCCTGGTATTTTTTGCACTTATCGGTAAAAATTTGTTTGAGGTAAGAGGATCACACATTTCAAAACAAATTATCTAGGACTTGCCTACTCTACCCTCTTTTTCACTGCCGAGACATGGACGTGAGGAGAATTAGAAGTGAAAAACGAAAAAAAATAATTGTGTTACCAACTCAACATAGAGCTTATCATTAAAATTATCTTTATGCAAAATTCAAAGGTATTCATGTAGCCTTTAATGTCAAACGCAATCTTCAGTAATGCTCAAACAGCTACTAAAATACAGACAATATATTTTTTGCTGTTTGCTATGCTCATTCTTACTTTAAAATTCAAAAGCCAGCCAATAGGCAAAACATAATTCTCGCTCAAGCTATTAGTTTGATTTGATAAGGTTCAAATCATTTCAGAGTTAATAACAGTGATTTTCAATAATAATGCAATAATGTAGATAACACAACATTTTCACTGGCAGCACTGGTTTTGAGCAATTTTCACAAAACACTTGCGCTTTATGTATGTAGTTTCTGATGAAGCTCCTGTATGTTCATGAAAAAAAGACAAAGAGATGTTATATAATGTAGTTGTTCAAACTGCCATTTTTATGTAAAAATCATACGCTTCAAATTCCATACAACAATCACATTTTATGGGTTTTACACACTTGAAAAAGCGTCTAATCTAAATCTTTAGGCGACCTGAACATACAAACAATTCATTGTGTATTGAATTTACTCCAAGTACCAAAAAAAGCAAACCAATCCCAAATTTCAGACTGTATCAATGTGTCTCAAAACGTCAAAACAGGTGCATGTGCATGTTCAATGTGACTTTTGTGATAAGAATTGGTATTTTTTAACTATCATATAATGCACCTTTATAATTGTTAAGTGAGGTGGTTTAGCACAAAAAAAATCATGTGAATGGGTCGTCAAGTGATTATTATTCAATTATAGAATTACAACCACATGAAGATAAAGTTTTCCTTCGACGTGGTGAATTTAACGTTGTTTTGAATGTGTGGATTGTTGTGGCTCTTATTGTAGCAGCAGGTTAGGTTGATTTATTGCAGTATTTTACTGTCTCAGTGCAAATTCTCTGCGTAAAAACGAAACTGCTACACACCGCGGTAGAAAAAAATGATACAAAACTGCGTTGTTAGTCCCACCTTTTAAGAATTAGGGGAACAAGATTGCCTGCAGTATTTAGTGCAATAATAACCATAATTTTGCACACCTTCTATCACACCGTCAAAGCTTGCTCAAGTTGCACACATTTTTTCTCTCGATACTACATGCAATTTAATTGATGTAATAGTACAAACCGTTAAAATCGTTACAGTTGTACATCTTAAGTAGCTACCAATTGTTCAACTCGTGTTTCCTATCTTTACTGTGGTTTTATCTTGAACAAATCATTATGACATCTTTTTACTGCTCATCTTTAAAATTGAAGGTCTTTTTACCAAGTTTTTCTTGTATTTTCTTCAGAAATCCAATAAAAATAAATAATCTTACAGGGTTGCAGTTTGTGAGCTCTTGAGCTTCATAGTTCATGTACGCTTATATCCTCACATCATCACACCGCTCATATGCAGCATGCAGGTTACCTTTTTTGCCTCATTGTTTTATATCATATCGTGGTGGTAATTGTGGAAACCTTTCCGTTCGCCTCGCCTCTCATTTTTTCAAGCTGGCTCTGCAATTGCAATGTCGTTTTACCTGCAGAAACTGAAAGTGAAGTGCATTTATATTGCATTGCATTGCAGAGGATTATTATTGAGGAAAACGTCATAATGAAATTAACTTTGAATTTTCTAGCACACACACTCCACGTTCAGTACATTCCCTCTTGACATGTTTTTATAGTTCTGAATAATAGTTTTTATTTATTTATTTATTTATTTATTTATTTTAAAGGGTTTCATTCAACCAGTAGACCCACATGAGTTGAGAGAGCATTCACACTAATATAATGCAATGTCATTGTTCTGCAAAGCAATATAGTTATGAATTCTTAATTTAGGACGATTACAACATTATTGTTCTATTCTGATAGTTGTTGAGTGAGCTGGTCTTGAATACTCATAAAAATAATATTTGCCTCCGCATCAAATTTCAAAGTTTCCTGTTTGAATTTTGTGAAATGAGGATATATGAATAATCCTATTTGCATAAGACCAGATAATTTGTAATATATTATAATAAATAAATAAGCTAGTATTACCATAGATTTTAGAATGACCTAATTATTGCAAAGTTAAGACTTGTGGATCTTCGGGTACATAATGTTATGCAATGTCATCCAAGTCGTTTAATTGGTTCTCACTCAATTGACCACACTGTACATACCCAACAATTTATGGTTTTTTGAATCCCTCACGTTTGAAATTTCAGTCAGGTACACTAGACGGAAACGAAATTTTTTGAGTGGTTCCCCATACATTTTTTTAGTCAAACTTTTAAATGAGGAGTTAAGTTGTTCTAATCTCAGAATAATAAGTAGTTTATCGGCTTGCTCATTCATGCTCCTGTGCTGATCATTACTCATATTCTCATTGCTTGTCGAGAGAGATTTGAAATGATCACATCACATTTGGGATGGATGAATATGGTCAAAAACTTTTTTCTCTAAAATATCAGGTTATAGCAAAGAGGAAACGTTGGCTAGGTGAACAATCATAAATTATGGATTTAGACGATGAGCTGACAAAGTACTCACTCTCCTGTGTAGACTAATATTTTGGTGTACAATGGGTTGAATTGCATTAAAAGTTGATTGTCGTTTGCATTTTTAGACTTGCATCAGTTTGGCAATCTTTATCACCACCATGAATAGAGCGTATTACGAAATCCAAGAGATTCATTATCATAAACCCATACAATTGACGATATTCCTTGTAATTTTTCGGAGTAAATATTCCGTAATTGATGGCAAATTTGGCACGACGGCCCTTTATAGCTCAATAAATAATTGTGAGTCTGGAATCCCAAATGATGGTCAATAGATAGTTTGATTACACGATGAAAACTTTAAAAAAAACATTCCTTCTTTATGAGCCCTTATCACAAACCTACATCTGACATAATTTTCTTTTCAGGACGACGACAAAAAAGCAAAATTGGAAAAAATTGTGACAGGAGGAGAGTAAATGACGGTATGGTCGCATCGCATGAGATAATAAAAAGTATATTAATAATGAGGGTGGCAGCAACCTAACAGTCACATGATACATTTTTTACTGTCGTTGACCAATCCAACCAACAAGGAATATTAATACGTAAAATATAAGAGGGTACGTCCTTTTGTACTTTACTTTCCACACACTAATGTGTAGCCCTTTACTCCACAATCAAATTTTTCAATCGTTTTGACAGGTGGTCCTGTAATTTATTCATGTCACCAAAAAAACTAAAGAAAAAAGCGAGTATATGCGGCAACAAGGGTGAAAAGCGATTTTTTTGTCAACTTCAAGAGAAAAAAACGATCATAAGGGAAGGGAACTTGATGTAAAAATCATCTACCATAAAATACGTCAATCTTACCAAGCGCGTTGTCGTTGTCACTAAAGCAACATTGTCGTCGTGTGGGTGATGCCTTTTTTAACATGAAATAATTAATTCATGCAAGCTTGTCAAAAGAAAAAACTAACACTCCACTAATCAGTTCAACATGATTTTTTTCTGATGTAAAATAAAAACGAAACAAGATTAGCACGAACGAGATAAGCCAGCAGTGGCCACGTTTATTTGCATATTATTGTTCCGAAAACATATTCATTTAGAATTATTTCATGTTTATCATTTTCATGCAAGGCACAAGCCCATGTTGATTTTTCATCTAGACCCAAAACATAAGATTACTTACTGCTCGGACACTTTTATGTAACAAGTGTCGCTCAGAGAGTATACAAACATACTAATTTTTTTCAGCAACGTGTGTGTGCACCCCTTAAGCTCTACATCACAGTTAGCTAACGATAAGACAAAACTAGTGAGTTTACTAACGCCAAAACTACCACGCCATCAAAGTAATTTCTTTGATGTCAAGATGACGCTGAATGAAGCGTTGTTTAATCAAAGGCGTTCATATGAGAACATAACATGAACATGAGGAAAGTAGTGTTTAAATCAAGATAAAAACCCATTCCATCACTCACTCTGCTTACTCTTCATCTTTGTTTGGTGTTTATGTTACGTATTATAAAACTACCATATCATCGTCTTCTACCTACCTGTCTCCCTCCTTGTGATATCAAAGCAATCAGCTAAAATAAACAAAAGCACGCTATTATATAATCTTGCATGACGCCGTTATAGACTCGTTTTAATGGGTTGCCATAGAACTTTTTAGATCCCATTTTAATCTGTACTTTACGTCAAGTCAACGAGAGAAAAGGGAATATAGAATCTAAGTAACTAAAGGAATGGATGAATGCTAGTGAACGTGTATTAAAGGGAACCCTACTTTAAGAGTAAATCGTTGACGTAACGTTAACGTAAATGGATGAGAGTAAGAGTGAGAGCGAAAGCCTTCTCCTCTTGATACTTTGAGTTTGTACTATTTAAACTTCAAGCTGCATGCTACGTAATAATATTGAGAGAGAGAAAAATAGTTTGCATGAGTATTGCATACATGCGAAAATGTTAGTAAGAGGAAAACTGGCTGGTAGCTTGCATATATGCATACGTTATATGTGTCATGTGTGTGGTACACTGTTTCTGCCGAATGCAGCTACATTTTATGCATACGCAATTGAATATTATGACGATGATGTTATGCAGGCCACATACTGCCTCGGCGAGAAACGCATGCATATATTAATACGAATGTGTAGATATACAGTTATATCATCATCATCATACATTCGCCAATCTTACGGATATGCAAGAAGACAAGGCAAAAATGAGCATTTGCATTGTTATGAAGAATCACGGAATCAACTTAAGAATGTATGATTTGCCGGCCTATCTAATCCAAAAATGATGATGTATAAGTGTATCCCTGTGCATGTGGTGAAATGCAGTTGTAGTTGTGCTATATATGCGTCTGTAGAGCGTAAATGTAAGTAAGCAAAGCAAAGGGACCCTTTTTTAAACGTATCTACATAACAACTAGCAGCCATATTTTTGCATGTAAGCATTCATCATGAAGATATTGACAATGGTATAAACACTATGGTAGGCTAAGTATATTCGTAATGTTTTATGACATGAAGCACTATTTCATTCTATTTAATTTTATCAAGTGTGTGAGTATGTTATTTGATTGGCTCAATGGGACCCCTAAAGTGTCTTGCTTATTATGAAGGCCATTCTCAGGTGTTATAACGTGGAAAGCTATGCTAACTTGAGCTTATTTGGGAAAGCACTTAGCTCATGAGCACATCAAAAAATCTTTGTTGTGTCCGCGTCTCACAGATATTTACTCTCCACATCAAAATTTTTCATCGTGAACATTTTTCATTCACTCCTTTGCCGTTGCTTGGTGTGGTTGCCAAAAAAACAGTTATTGTCAACTTGTAGTCGCCTCAGTCTAAAATTTTGTGCTTTTTCACTTGTTGAATTTTGGGATCGAAACAGAGTTGGGAAAAATTTGAATTGAACGTGTTCCTGGTTTACTTGAGTGATATGTAAGGGGTTTCATGACACGGTCATGATACTACTGTCTAAGTGCCTTATTCTTATTAAAAGAATTTTGTTTTGAATTCGGAATTTGACCCTTCTCACTTCTCTAATAGTGACTAGTTCTTCCTTTCAAATATTACATAAAGTCCATCAGATAAACAAGTGTGCGTTAGAGTTCGGATACAGATAAAATTATCTAATAAACAAAAATTATCTATCAAATCATAAAACACAAGCATATACTTATTACTCTTTTTTTCTGTTCAGTGAAAGTGCTAAAGATATTATTCTTTTTATGAGTAAACCGTACCATTTCTAACGGAAGTCAATAAAAAATAAATCAAATTTAGTTTTTTTCACTTTCCAATTGGATTCGCTCTTCTTTCAAAAACAATATTGGATTCTTGACTACCTGGGGAATATATTGGATTGAGATTTTTCCTTGTGCGCACTTTATCCGTAAGTCAAACAAAAAATATGTACATTATAACAATACATGTGCTATGTAAATTTTATCTTGTTTTTATAATCATATGTATAAGTCATACCTATCTGCATTTATTTATTCCTTTATCATTGTCTCAAGTCAGAGCCCATTTTATCCCGGTGTAGGCACATTACCTCATAATTACCAATCATCTTCCTTGACGGAACTACAAGCTATTCCTTATCTATTTCGGATAATATCTTATTCCTCACCAGAGCGATTATAGACAAAGAGAATTGATGTTTAGCAAACACGTGTTCTCAAATAGACTCCTAATCTTTTCCCCATTTATCAAGTTGTCACCGAAGGATCAATTTGTACCGCTGAAGATTTGACAATCGCCGCAATCTTAAATCTAATTCATAGAATATTATGCACCGTTTCTCAACAAGAGCACGTGCCTACTCTCTATCATCCCAGTAGGTACATATTATGTGCTTATCATTCAAAGATAAAAATAGCATGAAGCGATGAACAATGAATGAACACCACATCACATTACATGCGCGTTGCCATATACCGCATGTCGTGGTGGTATTGTGGCTTCAAAAAATCCTGCATTGTCATTCATATTTTCTTGATACTGTCTAGCAAAAGAGCATGAATGATGATGATGACAAAGGATGAAAAAAAACCATACGTGTAATTTAGATTCCTTGACTTTGACATCGACAAAACGGCAAATTAGAAGGTGTTTTCTATGCAAGCCAAACCAAGCCAGCCAGTGATCATCTAGTAATGATGACGTTCTTGTTACATTGTATGAATTAGCAGACGGCTATACATTTTTTTTCTTCATTTTCCTCAAAAAGAAAGAAGCCTAGAGTTAAGGAAGGATAAAATGATAAGTATTCAAAAAGCGTGTTTAATGTAATACACATTCATTTTTATAGCTAGTTTTTTTAGAGAAGCTGCAATACAACGTAGAGTAGGTTGTTTAACATCAATTTTTACTTTCATTTGTTGCAAGTTGAACGAACCCACTAAAACAGGGATTAAAAAGTGGAGATGCTAGAGAAATATGAAATATTATATAGCCTAATGGTAAACTAGCAAAAAAGAGTGCGTAAAAATGAGGGTGAGCACATTACCGTTCGTTCTAAGATAGTTCAAGTGCCTACTTAACTATGAGTGATTGTGGGGGTCTTGGTCTTATGTAGTTTATAGAAATTAAAGAAATCCACATTTGCCCATAGTTTTATTTATGAGTGGTAGGTATGCGTTATGGTTGCACAAAATGTAAAGCTTCTCAACTTCATTAGCATTAGATTTGTTTTGGTTCCTTTTTTTGCGGTGCGTTGTACTCTTTAATATTATAATTACAAGACGGTAGACCAGCTCATCTCTACATACCTTGCAGGGGAGAGAAGAGATTTATTGGTGTTGCCGCACCCGTACCTCTCTCACTCTCTCAGTAAATAACCTATCTCAAGGCCGTCTATTCCACTTTTGGTCAGTGGTTCATAGTGTCAAAACAGGTAGAGCAATTAGTACCGTTGCAGCATTATCCACTTTTCAACAAAACGGACTGGCTAAGCACGTAGAGAAATGTTGTGTAAGAGGTGATGATAATTGGCTATTGATACCTCCTAACTCTGCTTTCAAACCGCATGCTTGTACAAAACCATTTCAGGTTTATGACTGTCATTTTCGTATTTCCTCCACTTTTTACTTTGTGGATACATTAATCCAATTTGAGTGTGCTTAAATTTCTTCTTTTAAATTTTGGGTAGGTTTGTTCTTATAAACTAAATTAAAATTCTTTCAATTGCATTGGAGGGGTTTGGAAAGGCATTGAAAAGACCGCAAGTGTTCCCATTTTTCAATGTGTTAACTACACGGCTTCTCCTCCGATATACTAATGATAGAGTAACGATAATGATGATAAATGCCAATTTTGTTGCGGGAATTAAATTACTGTTCGAAATTAGATCAATCTTGTTACCTTTCAGGTGGGTGTCAAAAATAGTTAACAGACCCGTTTCGATAATGTGAAATAATTTTGCATTAACAGTTTGATTGGCTGGAATTCGCTTTTATTCAAAAATTACAAATGATTTTTATCATTACAGTTGTCAGTGTTACAGGAAATGTTTTGGCCACTGTAGCATCAAAACTTGCTTATTGCACATGCATTGCACCTCCACACGCTATAAAATTACAAATTAATGACAAAACATTTCATACCCTTATGATTTTTTTTGTTAATGTAGGATAAGATCACGTGTCATTTGAAAAATTATTTTTCTTACATTTTACCAAAAATCTCCATACATTTATCTCTATTAATTCAAACATTTAGGAAGCAAAAAATGATGTTTTGATGTTGGTTTGATGTTAAAAAAGCAAGCTGCCAAAGTTGTCAAGTGTCGAAACTTGCATGTCTAGAAAACAAGATTTTTATAAAGTTTTGATGATTATTTTGTTACCCTATATATTTTGAGTAACTGTTATTCACACAAACATATTCATGCAGTAGTAGCAGTAGGCTTGTTGCTACCTGTTAAGTAGAAGTCAGTCAGGATTATATATAGCAGGTACTCTGGTGTCTCATCTAACTTGCATCTCTATGCACATCATATTTTATTATTTCACGTTCACGCAAGAGGAATCATCAGAGGTCTTTATTGTTCATCCTTGCACAATATTATTCAGTTTTTTTTCTTCATAATATTTTCAAGTGTTCCTTATGCATTTAGAATTTTTCTGTACAAAAATTTAGGGATAAAAATTATATAATATATTCTGTAATAAACACCGTCAAGCTAGATTTGAATACAACGATAATAATAAATATCCAATTTTTTTGTGTATTTTAGCTAGTATGCATATCACGGTACCTACAAACTAATCATAATGACCAATGGGGATCCAATAATCAGTCATTATCATTAGTTACCTAGTGTTAAAGAAGGGGGATGAGATGAGATGATGAAGCGAAGAGGGGGAAGATGAGTAGTGTAAGAGGTACTAAATAGTAATGACGAAGAGTCATAAAAAGATGTTTCTTCAGTTGCAAAATGGGTTCATCATTATTTGTAGTAAAGTGTGTGGACATGCTCATGTCATAAGCTAGAAGAATAATATATATATATATGAAAATAGAAAAAGGCCCCAGCATATCATCATCGTCGTAAGCATCTTCATTATCAGCTCATGAAGAAGAAGATGATAATGATGCTCGCGGTGGGGGGATGGTTGACAAGTAGCACACAGTCAAAAGAGCACTCAATGCATCATCCCATTGGAATTATGTCCCAATATTTCACAAAAAAATGATAGATTATACTACGAATATGAATTAGTATGTACACAAATAAATAGTAGAATAGGGCACACGCGTAATCATTCGGGATGAGTAGTGAAGCGTAAAAGTAGACAAAGAAGAATTGATAGGGATGACACTATTTTTTTTGTGAATCTGCATAAATAATTTAAAAAGATAAATAGTATGTATGTCTACAAAATTTTGATCTCTAGAGCTACTCTCCTAAATAATTGGTATGGTAGTCATAGTTATGAAATTTTTAATCAGGAATAATGACAATAATCAAGTGCATCGTGTAAAAACATACAAAAGGCAGAAGTCCATCATTCCATAAAAATGGGGGAACGTACAAAGAAAAAAAATTGATTCAAGAGAAAATCTTCAGTCATTTGTGTGTATTCCATGCATGAAAGGAACGAAGTAGATATTTAAATTTTTTGAATCTTGTTGCTGCCATTTTGATTGTGTTATGCATTTATTGTTACGTGAGTCCTCGTTATTCACCGTTCGCACACACACACACGAAGTTTCGATTTCAATTTCTTCGGAATGATTACTTTACATCGCATTTACATCAAGTGATGATCGCATGCAAGATCAATAACAATAGCGTTTGAAATAGCTTAGTACATGGTAGCTATATACTCTTCCTTTCTAGACAACCACAATTGAGAATAAATTACTATTTTTCGTCAGTAAGGGAATTAAAGTGGACATGTGTTATACATAATTTGGTTCATTTTCTTTGCATTACCAAAAGATACAAAAGCAAAAGAGTGACAAAGTGTAATAACAATGGTTCCTCTTTTTTTTACATAACGAACACTATAGCATTACCTACTTGAAAGTCATCAGCAACACGTTGAGAAAGATAGATCAGAGATCTACACGACACGCCAAGTCTCCTCACTAGATTTTCCGCTATTGTCTGATAAGATGATTAGCAGTAGTGGTAGTACACCTTAGCATTTACAATTAACCAACGTATGGCCTACCTACCCCATCCATTCCACTCCATTCCATAAAATAATTTGAATTTGACAAACGAACATATATTTCTTGAAGTAAGTAGGTAGTCAAAAGCCAGCCAACCTCTGCATACTTATACAAAACTGCATGTGTTTTCATACTCAATCTTCCTTCTCTCACTCTCCTTTTGTAGATGAAGGAGGAAGGAAGATTGTGAATGCGTAAACAAGCAGATAATATGCATTGAAATGTGATTGTGAACTCACTCGCCCAACCTATGCAGGTAGCAGCTAAGGAAAGGCAGGTTGGATTACATAAAGACATTTTTTTTTGTGAATGTGCGAGCTCAGCACACATTTTTATGCGTATCACTAGCTAGCAAAACCTCTGTACATTGCTTGAATCGGATGTGTGTGTGTCCTCATTTGGACGGAACAGAAGCTCTCAAATTATATTTGCAGGAGGTCTACGAAGAAATGCGAGATGTTTTACATTATCAGAAATCATAATTTGCAATGTTCTTCCTTGATAAAAAAATACTTATCCTCCTCAGAACTTGATACATATTATGATTTGCAGCATATCGAATGAATACTACGTGTATGTATGGAAGTACGTCACACGTAGTGATTCTGTTTCAGTTTTCTGGGTTTTTGAGAATTTAACACTTTAATTATTTTTTGACATGAGATCATGCATGTTTGGAACAACTCATAAAATTATAACGGGAGTAGTTGTAAATTGAAACTACGAAAATATATCATATATTAATTTGGTTACTATAGAAATGCTGATTGCCCTAGTTATGAATGAAACGGTTCAGTCAGACGGTGATTTAAGATGATGATGATGATGATGGTGACAAGATTTATTGGAAAACACGCCCTAGAACAGGTGTCTATCTTTGAGTAGACAGGTAGTAAAAGAGAGGTAAATCATTGGATTGCAAACACATGACGCTTAGGCATAGGTGCAGCATACAAAAATGCATACGCATACGTAAGAAAATTAAATGAAATATTAGACACTTAAGACGCTGCGTAGTTTTTACAGCTCGCAGGTAATAAGTCATACATATACGTAGGTCGTCGTAGCAGCAGCAATAGCTTTAAACTTTTTGAGTAGAGTAGAGGTACGGAAAGAGAGATGAAAAGTGAAATTTGCAATTAACGGTCATAGAACACTTATGAAATACCAGAATCTAATCATATACAGACATCACAAGTGGAAAGGTTGAGTTATATTATGTATGTATGTATGTATGCTTAAGTACTCTCTTTCCTATTTTATAACGTTAACATTGCAAATACTTTGGCAAATGGTTCAAAAATATGTGTGTTAGCCCTTCCTTTGGCTGGCTATTTTTGATGATGTGGTGAGTGTTCTCATCAACAGAGAGGTTTTTTGAATCGCACATTCATACAGATGTACATACATACGTGCTCCCTTGTATTTGTATCTTTGTATCGCTCACTCTGAAAAGTGAATTTATGTAATATGATGTTTTTTTAAACTCACGTATAATTCCTTGCCAAAAAATTTTAATACCGTAGTTGAGTCGTAGGGGAAAAAAATATTTTATTCTTTTTTTTCAATCTTCATATTTCCCCACTGTACATTTTTGTGTATTCATATGTACTTCCACATTATATTATAATGAATTTAGTGGTACTTGGGCTCATACGCTTCCTTTTTGTTTACCCTTGCCTAAGTATGCAGTGTAATTACTTGGAAAATGTAAAGGAAGGGCTTAGTTTTCAAAGGTAGATGTATTTACAAATGTGTGTCCACAAACAAAAGTATGAACTGTATAATATTATATGCATCATCATTATCACTTGCATCCGTTATCCTAGTTCAATGTAAAACACATGATTCAGCTAAGTTTATTATAAACCTTTATTTTTCCCAAATATTTACTTTAGTTAAAAAATGATTGAGACATTAGCTTAAAGGAAAAAATGTGCTTTTGAAAGTATTGTTTCTTTAAAATACGATACAGGACACCTTTAAATTTACACCCATTACATACATATAAGGCGTAGCAGCATGTGTAATGGTCAGTTTACCGTTTCTTTAACAATAAAATAAATGTTAACTGCTGAAGTAATTGAGTCCTACTAACTTTGATTTTTTTAAGCGAAATGATTTCAGTCTTGGCAGTGGCGATGATGGTATCTGGTATCTATTTCATAATAACGTTGATACAGACGAATTAATAAGCTAATCGTAAGTAGTATCCACACATGATTCGCAGTACATCGCAGCATATGGCTACCGACCGACATGTGTGTTGGTTTGTTTATGTTTAATACGTATGAAGGACGAAGTCAATGTTGATTTTGTAAATTTGGACGTGATGTGATGATGTCCACCTTACGTAACAAGTTAGACAGGATTTTGTAGACATGTATGATTGTATAATGATCAGGTAAATTGTCTCGCTGTCATGAATTCACTTCTGACAGTATGAGACCAAGAAACGGATGTGTGCAAGAAGTATGGTAGTAGTTTGGTTTTGGCTGACTTGCGAAGAAGTTTGCAAAAAAAAAGTGAGAACGCTTACTTTACCAAATACAATGCGTATAAAAACCAACATTTGCTCAAGGGATTTTCCACTCTTATAATTAGTCAAGTTAATTTGACAAATTAGGAGCTTCGGTTATGTTCCATTGGGGGTTGTGTGATGGGATGCTTACACAGGTGCTGTAACTCATTCATTCGTTGTACCACAGGTAAGATGAGCTGCAGTCATGACGTGTGAGGATGAGTCAATGATGAGAATGACCTACATGAAATAATACGATTGTAAATGGAAATTTGTATGTTTGAAAGCAAGAGTAAGTTACGATTTTTAATGGTTTGTCAAATGAAACATCAGCTCAATTGTTAGGCATTGAACGATTTTTTTTCAACTCATAAAAAACGAGACAACGGAGATGTACCACCATACCAGTCAACCTGTACCTGCACAACATCTCGTCTTTCCTTTTTAAGAAAAAAAATATTGCATTTATTTCTTTTGTTTTCTGGCAAATTATGCCTGCATCTTCAACTGCTCCTTTTTTTGTTGAACAATTTCGTTTTCATTCATATTCCGTGAGTTGAAAGATGAAATAAAAGGCAGTTTGGTTATGTCACGTACCACCTTTATGAATGAGCGGCATAAAATGTTTGTGGAAGAATTTAGATGTTTTTTTTTCAACGACGAATTTTCATTCGTTCCATGCTTGATTTCACTTATTTTTATGTTTTTGTCATTTTTGAAATGATAACATTCAAGCATTGAAGAGCAGGAGTGTCATTTATGCAACAATATTGCAACTGTCGGTGAAAAAAAAAAATTTTTAATAAAAAATGCATTCGAAAATGGCCACGCAGGAGTAGTTGGTTGTCTATAATATTCTAAAATGGTTTCTTTACTAAACAGTTAAGTCATTGTGTGCCATAAAATTACATTGAATCATAAAATTGTATACAAAACCAATTTAAATAAAATAGATTCAATGACGCGTTGAAAAGTTTCCTTAAAACTAAAACACTCCAATTTTGACTTAAGTGCTACATTATTTGCATTTGATTATCTATTCTTCCCTTATTTTTAAGATTCCTTCAAACTAGCTTTGTTATCTTTAAGCGATTCAGCTTTTTATGTATTTTCGAAGGAAAACGGAAAAGAAAAGGAACTAAAGAAAAAACAAATTCGAGTCGAGTTAAACATGTAAGGAAAACAATGTACATCTTATTTGCAAAAAAACTACAATTTTTATGCAAGGAAGGGGAGGACAGCCAGCAGTTGACAGGTTTCATTTTATTGATTCTTGTCTCTAAAAACCATTTGTATTTATTGCCTGTTCTTTCTGTTTACCTTACACACTGGCTTAAATCTTGTTATCATTCTAAGTTGCAAAAATCTTTTTATATAATCTGTTACTGCACAGACATGCGTGGTTTCGCGAATTATGTAAGAGGACTTTAGCTCTATCTAATTCTAAAGAGTCGTTTAAGTTTCAAGATCCCATACAAAAAAACAAAACACCTCATTTCTCATTCAATCACGTAATTAAACAAAGTGTTACAGTGGCTCTGTTGAAAAGGTACACCACCAACCAACCACCATTCACTACATTGTAAATGGGTGTTTGCTTTCATACACGTATCCAAATCGGACTAAACTTGCTGAGTTGAGGATCTTCACAAAGGCTAATTATCCTCTCAAGTATGCTATTTGATGTCATAATTACAGCTGGCTGAATGACTTGGAAGAAATCAGCCGTGTAACGTCATGTGACTAAATGCTTGTTTAAAAAAGTGTCACAACACTAGGCAAGGTCTTTGGAACTAAATACTAAACAAAGGTGCCCATTTCAATTACAAATTAAGGAAGGTGCTGAGTATGTCACTTTGAATAAACACTTCAAGGGACTACTTTAATATAATTGCTTTTGAGCTAGTGTTCCTTTTCGTTGACATGTCACGTATTGCCATGTCATGGTATAACGAATCAATTCCCACTAGATTATGCGATATCGTCCTGCAATTTCCCAAGCCAATAACCATGCGGAGAGGTGTATCTCTGAAAATATCTGGAATATTGATAGGATGATCAATGCTATAATTTAAAATTTAAAGTTTTTAGATCGTGCTATTTAAGATTTTATTATTTTTATTGATGACAGCAAGTAATACTTTATTCAAACCCTCTTAAAAAATATATTACTTGGAGGGACAAAGTAGCATGATTTTTCTGCAAAAATAGAGGTACACAAAAATTTTGTGTGTGCCTATGCCATACTTGCACTTACTCTATACGATGTCCATCCGGCCGGCCTTTTTTATGACTTCAAATTAGGTCAGTCAAAAGATGGTTGCAGCATACGTGTAAGAATGTTAACAAAGTCCAATATTGTGCCGTTTACTTCACCACCATGCCACGACGTCTATTTCACCTTACACAGAGATTATATAATGTTGAGGTGATTACTAACAGAACAGAGCAGAGCTCAGATCATTATCAAGGAATAGATGTGTGGTATGTCTACCACCAAAAAACAGTGAATAGAACGTCATATTGTTTATAATTTAATCAGATCATTCTTCATCTTCATCATCATTCATGTAAATGATTATGAGGATGATGAAAGAACGAAAGAATGGGATACTCCTGCCCATTCACCCTAGCCATTATGATTTGTTTGCCTCTGTATACCGAACACAATGCAGAAACTCCATAAATTTGGTTGCTTTAAGCCATTTCATTCAAATTTGCTTTTTGATCTGATTCACTTTTTTTCTTGCATGCACCTGAATTTCATCTGGTGGTGGTGGTATATGGTGTTTACATTATGCAAAGTCCTTATCTTTTTTATATTTACCTGAAAAAGAATTAATCTTATGAGATGACCACGTAGTAGACGACTACCCCATTGGGTGTTGTTTTGCTACTTCAATGATATTGTAATACGAATTAATGGCATGTTTGTAACAAGTCCTCTATGAAGATGAATGAAGAGGAGGAAGTGAGTTGGGAGTCACGTAAGAAGATTCTTTTCAAATGTCAAAATGCACAATCTAAAAGGGAACAGATAGCACATAAAAGGGGCAGCATGTCTTTCCCAATGTTGCTCTAACTCCCATATTATACTTATTAGTCATCTCTGAAATAATCCTATTTTGTCAAGAGTCATAGCCACATACATATGTAAAACGTGAGTTCGCACACTTAACGAAAACGAAAACTTGGCCTCCTTTAATCACTAATTTTTCAAAGAAATAAATCACAAAGTGTATGAATGCATTTTATGTAATAATTCTAATAATGACGCAACATTGGCTTCTTAAAACGAACAAAAATGGTCTGGGTTAAGTACATAGCTACATTTCGTATTATTATATTGGTGATTAGCACAGTAAAAAAATTAGTTATTTTCAACAGGATCAGTATCGGCGGCTTAGTGGCTGTAAAAATCTGTATCATATCGCATCATATCATGTTATTATGGTTTCCTGACGAGTTTCCCTTTAGCGCAAAGGCTAATCTCATCGAAAAATGGAAACTGAGACTGGTAATGTCTTCCTAACAACAATATTTTAGCATTAACCTGAGCAAACAGAGGGTACACGGTGTATTACATAAAGTACACTAGTAACTAGTTTATCATGATGAATGATAAGGAAAGTAAAATGAGAAAAATTAGCCCAGTTTCTCACCACATTGAAGGTCGATGTTTGCAGCTTCTCCAACCTTCATGATTACGTAAACTCATACGATGCAAATGTTATAAAACTACAAGCTTACAAGTCAATTTGTTCTTTTTTCTTACTTGAGGATTCAATGGATTTTTTTATTTTAGTATTATTGGGTTTCT
This sequence comes from Orchesella flavescens, assembly GCA_964034955.1. Lineage (NCBI taxonomy): Eukaryota > Metazoa > Arthropoda > Collembola > Entomobryomorpha > Orchesellidae > Orchesella > Orchesella flavescens. The sequence continues at coordinate 20,211,027 of OZ035953.1, forward strand.
AATACAGTCAGTCATACGGTAGTTTTGTTTCCCTTTTATAATATAGTTTTTACTGTCTCCCAATTAAGTTTAATACCTGCATACACATGCAATCCTACCGTTTGGACTTGACTCAGTTTTTTTCAAGAATTATGACGTTATATTTTATTTTCATCGGTGGATGTTGTTGGTTCCTTATCATGATCTCATTAGGAAACATGCTTCACATTCCTTCAACTACCAATGCTAATTTTGTGATATTAACTAGGGTTTGTAATTAAATAATATCTTTCAAGGGTTAAGAACACGTGCTCAGGAGTGGAGAAAGATCCTAATACATTCCTTATCTGTTCACTGCCATCAATTTCTTGATGAAAGTATTGATACGATGATATGAATGATGATGGTGTATATAATTAGCATTGAAATTTTTAACCGGACTTGATATTGAAAAGAACTTGCTTATCTCTATCCTTCATTATAATTTATTTATTTTAGAGTCTAATTCTAATTTTTAGATATATATATACCTAAAAAATAATTAGAGGTTTTAAGGAAAAAGCGATATTTTCGCCGAAACTGCTAATTTAAATTTTGTAAGATTTAAACGATTACAACCAAAAATGTAAGTGGTACATAGTCAATATGGATTCATATTTTGTTGAGTATGTACTTATGTAATTGCTAAGACATTATGTATTACAGCAATTTGAGGTGTAAAAAACAAATTATAACCAACTACCAAAATTTTATAGTGTCTGATCTATTGTCTCATCTTCATCTCAATCTTTCCAATGCTCCCTATCGAGTTTTAAGAGTGTGGTGCAATGACCAGAAAACAGTGTTATTTTTTTATGGAAATCACCATTGTTTAGGTAGTTGTTTGAAAGGTGATGATGATATAGCACAACCAAATAGCGTGTTACGAGTTGCTAGGTATCCCACACCGATCATTCACGTTTCACATTGGCAGAGAGATAGTCAAGTGAAGCAATTAAAAAAATGGCGTTCTCTATTCCTGAATGCAAAGCTACAAAATAATCATATATTGTATTGCACATGCACATACCCATATTTTTTTTATCCATCTTTGGATTAATGAAACAAGCCAAACCAAACCAAACAACAACGAACGTCGTTGAAAAAAACAAAGAAGAAATACAAATGTCAAATAGTTGCTATAGTCTACATTCCACATACAACGTATGTGTATGTACGTGCAGCTAACAACAACAAGAGTCAGTCAGTCAACTCCAACTCAAAATCACATCACATCACATCATAATTCCCTTCCCTTTCTGTGTTATTCAATGGTCTCCACGAATTAGGAGGTTCGCCAAGAGAATTGATGGTTTATTACGTAAATATAATTGCCCCTAAACTGTGTCAAGTGACAAGTGTGTGAATTCATAAAGGATTCTCTTTTATTCTACATTATTTTTCTTCTTCTTTCTTGTATTGCTTTCCAAGTTGCCCCTTTTAAATAATTTTATATGTTTGAATGGATATAGATACTGAACGTATTTTATTTTATTTTTTTGCTCAAAAGTCTACTTCAAAGTAACGGCAAGCAAAGCCACTTTTGGACGTGCAGAAGAACAGAACGACAATTTTTCTCTCTTCCAAATAAATGCCACCATATACCAATAAGCATGCATGATTTAGTATAAGTGAAATATGACATGACATGTTGTGCACCAACAGCCCATTTCATACTCCTTTCATTACATATGAGAGTTTTCGCACTGGTTAGCAGAACGAATGGGAAAATTCATGCAGAAGTGTGATAGGAATTGCATCACATTTTTTCTTAATATATATTTGCTTTAATAAACCTGTGTAGTTTAGAGCAGTAAGTCATGGGAAAATTGAGTTTTTATTCAGAAACTGAACTTCTAAATGTGGGCGACATATAATATGCCCAAGTCAAGCCGCCTAGAATATAGATAAGGGCTGTGATACGAGACCAAGTTTAAGTTGGACGTGACCCTGGCGGATTTAGCTAAGGTCACGGGTGTCATCATAACAACAGTAACAATAAGTTTGAAATGGAGTTTGTACGTATATATACAAGTAGGTAAGTTATGTAACCATTCATTGAAGTTATTTTGCAGCAATAAAGACATGTAAGTTTTATTACTGATAAGGTGACGTTGTTGTCATGTTCTGTTCATCCGTGTATTTGACACACAAAACACATGAGTAGGTACCCCTTCGCAAAACTTCCCATTGTCTTTCCCATCCATTCGACTTTGACAGGGAAAATTGTTGGATTCTTTTCGTTTTCTTTAGTCCTGTTCCTTGAAGTAATTTGTCATTAATGATGTAATCATATATTGGTATTGATAGGAGGTTGTATAACAAGCTTACCTTTTAGATAGTGGGTTTTATTTACACTAATATGAGTTACGTGAGCATTCCCTTTATATTAACAAGGCTGGGTGCAGGAGTGTGGCTTCTATTGCCGGTTTGAGGGCTACCAGTTACTACTAGCGGTGTGAGAATTTTTAATGAAGGACTTACAACTTTTTATCCTGGAATAACCACTTTAGTTTGATGTTTCCTCAAAAAATTCAAATAAATCAAGTTCTGTATTTCCGGGATTTTTTGACAGAGAAAAAAGTATCTGTCTAGGAGGAGGAATTAGTTTTTGTGCATTTACTTAATGTTGTCAATGAACAATATCAAGAATGTTAAGTAGTGACAAGTCCGGAAGGAATATTATATTCAATCTATATCATAGTGGGTGCTCTAAAGCAAGCTAGGCCTTTACCTATAAATTATGGATGAGAGTCATTATATAGCAACTAATGAAATTAGAAAGCCTCCTGATTCCACCTAATCAGCATTCTGCATCAATCATTTTCCTTAAAAATCGATTTTTTATACTCACTGTACAGAATCCTGTACAAAGGAATAATTAATGTCAACTCAATAAAATACTTTGTTTCTTACCCCTTCATTTGTGCTTGTATGGTTATATAGACCAATTGACATTCCGTGAGCAAAACTACCTACCCAGCAAGTAGTAACAGCTAACCTATCAACCTTTACATTAAGAAATAACCACAAAAAGTGAGAGGTTAAAGGAACCCAGGCCAAATAAGTACATATTACACACACAAACACACGTCATATAAGTTGTATAATATATCTTTTGCTCAAGTAATCTACCCTCATAAGCGCAAGTAAAAAACCCAGTGCGTTAACGCAATCATCATCATCATGGTGGACGTCGTTATCACTATTAGCAAAATCAAAACAGGGTAAAAGAAGAAAAATTCTTATCTAGAATGAAAAACACACAAAAAGCAATGCAATTCCTTGTTGCACATACGTAGGTACGCTTAGGTCTCAAGGAATTCGAATATATTGTTAGCAGTTGCCAACCAATTTTATTTTGTCACATAACGGCTGTATTGTATTATATACTTTGCATGCTTTAAATAGAAGCCAGAAATGCTAGGGAATCATGGTCATTATAATAGACATAATATATGATGACTGTCGATGTCTACGAAAACGTCATCGCATCAGAGTGTAATGTAGTAGTACCTTTTTACACACACATACATACTTTCGCTTTCGTTTAACTGTCCGCATGCTATACAATTGTGAATGTACTGAGACGTCTACACGACGGAAGTATGAGCGTTGTCATCTCGTTATAGATTTTTTTAGTGTTTGATAATTATAAATTTATTAGACCGGGCAAACCAGCTGGATTAATGAAATCTTAGAAGTACGCAATAGAATAGTATATAAAAATCTAATAGTAAAGCAATGCAATACTAAAGGTAAATGAGAAATACTAGGAATATGATATTATATGCATAGTTGAATAAATTAGTATGAATGAGGATACCGTAGAGAGTAGTACTCTTATAAAATTTGAATATATGTAGCTATCTAAATTCTGTGCAGTAGTTGAACATACGTGTGAAAAACCAACCTCAGAACCTAAGGGAGTTAGTTTTTCCCTTTTTCTTTCTATTTCATTTCAAAAGGGTGAACCATACAATTTTCTTTTTGGACGACTAGACTTGATCCCATATTTGCCAAATTTTGTGAATCTTTAACACACCACTGCTAGATATTAATATGTTGAGATGGTAAGCAAAAATGTTATGATTACTATCATTTTCTCAAACTATTACATGAAGATATGCCCAGTTTTTAGACACTATCAAGTTTCACTTGTTTAAAATATACCTTTCATCAAAAAAATATAAAATTGATATTCATTCTACCATCCTTGTTTACTTTATTTATCCCTTCTGGGCACCCTCAACATTCTCATAAACTCTTCTTTTTTTTCGAGGAGAAAGGATTCACGTTGTAAAAAAATAAATTATTAATCCAATTCAAATAGTGATGGTTTGTTGGCTTCTTTTCAACGAGGCTATCAACACCATGTGGTAGTGCATATGAATGGTGTTTAGCAAACATTAGGACAGCCTAAATCTTCAGATTAACCCCTTAGTTTATGCAAATAGGCATATTTCTGTGACATTTCATCAACTAGATTTGATTTCAATGTGATTGTGTGTGGTTAGGTACGTGTGTAAGTGTACGCTTGTCAGATCCGACATCCGGCACGACCTTTCGGCACGTACAAGTGACAGAAAGTAGCTATAAGCTTGTTAATAGAATGTAATACTCTCGGTCTATGGACATTCCCCTCCAGCCACGCTAAGGTATGCATGTCCATCTCTCAGTCAATGGGTTTCTGTTAATCTAGCAGTGAATCACTAAAACTGTTTAGTTTACACTAGTTAATTTTCATTTGGTGCTTGGAAAGTGAAAATATGTGGTGGAAACCTTAGCAAATCATCACATAAGGCAATTGGCAGTTGACTTCCATTGCTGTTCAGTGTATAAACCCTTAGCTGTTCCAGGCATGCTTGGTGCCAAAGCAGTTGTGCAAACAAATTAATCGTTTTGCAATTTTGTAGTTCACGGATATACTTACATATTCAAATTTATCAACTAGAACTAAAGTTATATAGAAACATATAATGTGATTCATTGGACTATGTTCATTGCAAATTTCGGCAATAGGGTTGGTTGGTGAGTGAGTGAGTCAGAAGTCATGCAACCATTCATTCATCTATTATTACACAACCTGGCGAAAACGACATCGACAAAGCATGAGCAAACAATAACGATGCAACAGCATTATGATAATTTAACAACAGAACACTAACTAGGAAGCAGACGTGTGTGTGTTTGTATATATATAAGTGTTTACAGCGCTAAGATTCCTACACACATACATTGCTCATAAAGGATCGAAATGAGAAACGAGTTTCTTGGCCCTCTCCTTACTCATTTTTCTTCATCCCATAAAATGAGCATACAACAGGCATGAAATGCAATGCAACAAAGGGATTTTAAAAGGGAAATGTTGTTTATGCACACACGTTATAAGGCTCTCCTCCTCACATGTGTATGTAAATAAAGCAATATTATTCCTAAATGGTTTTTGATAGAGGAGTGTAGTTTTACTGTGGATAACATAACAACCAAAAAGCGTATTTTAAGAATCGTTAGAGATACTAATTGCTATTTTACTTATGTTGTGGCATAATACACTGACTACAAAATGAAAGAGTGAGCAAGCAAGTGAGTGAGTGAGTGAACGAGTCAGGTCAATACGAAAATTGCAACAATACTTACTTTTTATAATGCAATGCACATTTATGCATACTAAACGTTCCCCTCACACTCAGGATATCTATAGGCTACTCCTATCCTGATGCTGACATGACTGACCAAAAACCAACAACCACATGATAACACTGTTGACCAAGCGAATCAACAAATATATTCTCCTCCATTTTGGTCAGCCATGTGTATCGACGACGTTACGTTGTTTAAATTGCTCCATATTAAAGTAACTCTTGTTACTACCAACACCAGCACTTTGTAAAGAAAAGAGAATCATTTGCACTGTGTTTCGTATCAACATCAACAAACATGATCATTTTTATTTCTGGTTTTCCTCGCATCATGAAGATATTATTTTCTTTTACCTAACAAAATTGCTAAATACTCAAAAGATCTATTTATTATTTTTTGTTGAGCATTATTATATATTATCTAATAATGAGTTTGTGTGTATGCATCATGTAGTCATGTTACTGATGCAATCGTAATCATAATTCTCCAAAGTGCATATAATGAATTTATGAGTTTGACTCATTGTTAATCATGCCCAAGTTTTGGTAACAGGTTGGTATGCTTCAGTTGTTTGTAAACAAAATTAAATAGGATGTAGTTATGTCCCTTTGTGCTTGACTTTTTAATCTAGTTGGTGGCATTGCACTTTTAAAAATTTATAAATCGTTTCATTTACAATCACAAGAGTAGCATTGCAGTTTCGTCTAAGGAAATTGAGGGAGTATTCCGTCACTTCGTCACAAGTATATGATCTGGGTTCATTGTGTAAATATTATGGATTTTCGTGAAAATTTTATCGGCGTTAAGCATACACCAATATTTTACACTATGTATATTACAGCAAGTAGCATATACCTAAACTTGATCTTTGGATTGTTTCATTAGGTTCAATGGTTTACTGCATTGATTGTCTGTAAAAAGTACCTGCTATAGGTATTCCTCGAAATGAAATGCGTGCGAGTTGAGTTAGGTGCTGAATATTTACGCAATTTTCATTTATTGCATTAGATTATTGTATTATGATTAAATATTATATTAGAATTGCATGTCGTGTGCATACATTATTTTACTAGTCCACTTTGTGACTCAAGTTTACTAACAGTCTTAAAAGTTGTTGTATGTACCACACAGTACGAAATGAATATGACGTGCTTTCATGCTCTTGACTTCAATATCAGGTTAAGTATTGTCTTATACCCACCAACTTGCAGTTTTCTTGCACGCACACACCAATCTTTCATTAGGTGCGAGAATGTATAACGCGACACACACATAATATTACGTACACACACGGTGCGTTGCAGTTACAGTAAAGCATCAAAAACGGCGAATTTCTTGGATTTGTCTTAATTTAATACAAGAATGGTGTAGTGTGTGTGTGCAGTCAAACAAAAATCACATTTTTTTCCGTGCCATCTTTGGCATACCTTAAAAAAATATGTTTGTGCAATCGGGAAAAACGTAATGTACATACCTAAAAAATAAAAAAAAGCAACTTGATATTGTAATATGACCTATATGATTCATTGTCAGTAATAGTAATATTAATATACAAATTTAATTCTTGAATGTTAGGGGCCGTATTATTATTATTTACTGATATGACACACAGGATATTGACTCAAAGAAGAGATTGCTAATAAAATCAATTTTTCTTTCTCATTTCTATTTTAGATCGCACATCCAAAAGTAACGACCTCCAACCCATCATCACCCTCAACCGGCTACAGGGTACCATTAAATAATCTTTAATTTCAAAATGAGGCTGACAGTGATAGTATTATTAGCCGCCTGTGGCTGGCTCGCAACAGTAAATGCAGTTCCAGTGTCATTTGACTTGGAAGACAAAAACGCTGGCTCAGACTTGCTCTCTCAAGCAGAATTCTCACAGACGAGATTGCGTAGAGCAGATGACAATGCATCATCATCAGCGGCGTCATCAGCCTCATCCACCTCAGAGAAGTCAGACAGTGCCGCTACTTCCAGTACGGAGAAACAGACTGCTCAAGCGAGAGAAGTAAGTTATTCTTATTCATAATATTTATTATTGGGAATGTATCGGGAATAAATGATTCCGTTAAAAACCAAGAGCCAAGAGGTACTCATAAAACAGTCAGTACATTTATTACCCCATTAAACATGCTGGAAGACCATCAGAATTTCCCATTATAAATGGATAACAGCAGCCACCCATAATAATGAGCAAATTAAAAGTGCTTCTTTGCAGTAACCAAACATATGGTTGCTGTCCCTAATTAGTACAATTCATGACAGCATAATTAAGGTATTATTATGGACTCCAACAGAGAGAAGATGAAACAATTTTTTTTATTGAAGTCTGCATGTCTGTTTTAGTTCGCTTTTTACATAAAAATTCCATACGCAGTTACTATAAAATGTTTAAGAGTAAGATGTGAATATTCTTTAGCACTATGGCCTTTACCTAGTTGAGTCAAAAGTGTTTATCTCCATTACGAATATCTGCTCCCATACTTAGTTAATATCGTCATATCAACCATATATCAAATCATAATGCTACACTCCATTATTTAATTTTATCTCAAAGGTTTTACTTCTGTTTTTGCGTGTACTATAAACTCTGAGCTCTCTTCCAAAGTCAAGCCAACTCTCCCATCATCATAAGCACGGCAATTGTTATTTCTCTCATCTCAAACTCAACATTCAGTCATTCCTTTTTTTTTCATGTGACAATCGCTAACAAAAGAGAAATGACCACATTGACAATTATGTGGTTGTTTCGTTTTTGTGGAAGTGTTACAGTTTTTTTTTCTCTCTCTCTCCTGTAGCTTGGTTAAGCTAGGGTATATAAGAAGCCTTATATAATTACAAGAAGGGAAGAAATGCATAATTGTCATTGGAGGGTTGAATGTTATGTGACGATGAGCAATTATTTTGAGTCAGCAGTGGTGAGCTGCATAATACTGTTATTATCTCATTAGTTTTGTCTCGTTTTTTAAAAGTTTCAACTTGAAGTAATTATTATATTAAAAACATACCGTTTTGTTGTCCATCCTATCATCATCATCTCTCATCTCCCACCATTCTTCGTCACGATGATGATACAACAACATCAAATTTTTGCTCCCATTTTTAATTTTCCATGCGTGCAGTTTGCAGGCGGTCTATTATAAAAAGAAATGATAGACTTTTGATGAAAATGCAAACTTGTAATCCTCACTTACATAAATAATGTGTAGTCACATCACAGCAGAGCATCACAACTTGACTCAAATGCTAATGCTCAAGATGCAGTTACTTATTTTTCAAGTCAATTGACATTCACTTCAAAATTGTGTTATGCATGTTCTAAGAATTAGGGTAAAAATTCATCACCTGAGAAACCCTTTTTTATAAAAATGCCGCAACAGCATGATTATTTGACCGCTACCGTTTTTTTCTCGTTTGGATTGAATTGAGTTTATGAATTAAAAAGCACACGTGAGTATGACATGGATTGGTGAACCACCTTGTAATTCTAGACTGTAGTATGCCGGTTAGGCTGTTGAAGTTTGACATTATTACGCAGGAAAAAAATATGCGAGCGACATAAATGAGCTGAGTGAAGAGAAGGTGCACCCTCCCAAGAAAAAGTATGCATTTTTTTCTGTTTGAATTACAATTTCGTTTCGTATCATTTGATCAAGCGTCATGCTCTTGCTGCTACCCCAGAAAAAGTGTTTCTTTCTTGACACATTGTAATCATAATCAAGTTGTTTCATAATAGTAATATGTGTCTCTTGATTTTTGATGATGATGATGATAAATTAGTAAGTGATCACCAACATATGCATAAGCGGTCAACAATCATACGACGGAGGATTGCCTATTATTTAGCTCGATATTTTTTGAAATACTATTGTCAAGTCATGAAAGTAATATGATAAACAAAGAATTTAGCAAATGCATGAAATTTAGAATGACTGTTTTATGAGGTGTGCCGATGTGCGTAAAAATCAAATTTCTCCTCAAGTAATTGATTGCATTATGGTTGAGTAACAACTGTGTCTTTGTTTTTTAGGACGATATCGTTGATGTGTTAAGAGCTTTGAATTTACCTGAAGACTTTGCTGATGCTGCGCCTTCAGCATCCAATAAAGATTCAAAGTCAAGCGCCAACGAAATCCCTTCAACAAGTGCGAGCAGAATAGATTCTCCAAACCCAACGATCCCATCCCCAGTTAGTGCCGCAGCCTCTTCTGAAACTTCAGTAATGGCTTCCAGCTCACCCCGCATTGCTAGACAATACTTTATGACTGGAAACGCTATGTTGGACAAAATCATGAACTGCCCATGTCAAAAGGATCAGTTGAGTGCTGTTGGTGTCAAGGGAGTTGAGTATTCCAACCAGCCAAACCCTGCCATTTACAGGGATCCTCCATATGGACCAAACAACCTTGGACCTGGAGATGTCATCGCAACCAACTTGAAGAGCGTTGGAGGAACCACTGGAAACGTATTTGGACAGTTGATCAGGCTCATCTTAGGACTTCCCAATTTGGCCTTGTCGTTACTCAAACCACTCGTAGTCGGTGCCGCTGACACATTGGCCCAGACAACAGATGCTGCTGCTGGGGTCACACAACAAGCTGCCAAGAGTATTCCAGTTGTAAGTCATTTCGGGCTGTTTAAAACTTCGATTTTTAATTTACTTACCGCTTTTTTTCTAGTGCATGCTGAAGTTTTTAGATATATTATGGTTTTCATTATTGCTACTAAAATGTATTCATTTGAATGGCATTTGAAGGAACGGCATGTTCATTACTTTAGATGAGATATCAAACACATAAATTAAAGCATTTTAAGATATGTTGAAGTGCACCAAATTTATGTATTCCCCAGTCTAATGTAATTCAAATTCATACTAGTTCAGTTCATAAACAAACTGAAAGTTGTTCCCTTTCTAACCATAAAACTCAATATTTGCTTTGAATATCTGCAAAGCATATATGTATAATTGAATGCTACCAAGTTTAAATGCAACTTTATTATGAAGACTGGGATACTAATGTAGTTCAATAAATGATGTTTCGCTTATGTAATGAAAATGTACAAGAAAAAAAGGTTTTGTGTGTAAATAGTAATTCGTATGCTATTTTCAACGCTGTTTCAAATATTGATAGTGTACAAACGTGCTCAATCAACATGATTACTATCTATATGATGCACAGTATCGAGCTACAGGGACCGCTTCTTTACCCCTGTATATCAATATCAGATTTTGATTTCTTCATTAGTTATGGTAGCTCTAGTTTATTTGATGTATCTTTGAACTTAGGTAATTGAACCTCTAATGTAATCGTTAAAGCGATAAATGTACATCAACCAATAACCATGTTGGATGTTTATAGCAATAGATAGATTATTATGTACGTTTGATTGAGAATGTTGTTATGGTATAATATTACAATTGCAATCCATTTTTCTAAATGTGGAAGGGCGTGGGCACGCCTAAACCGGAGGCTGTTCAAACAAATCATGTACCTTTCATGCATGACATCCTTTAAATAGGAAAAGCATGTTATGCTCCTCATTCAATTGTAACGCTTATGTAATAACTTTTGAATTGATTGATTTTTGGATTGCATCCTTTGTTTTTTATTGTATGTAGATAAATTGGGCTTCAATCATGAAAAAACTTTTTGATCCAAAAATAATAATTTTTCAAAAGCATTTACATGCGTAAATGACTATAATATGTATTAATGCAACTAACTGCGCACTGGGTTTATGGTTGATCAGATAACTAAAATGACTTTTTTGCTAGGCTGTGAGATCGGGTGCCCTTGTCTTGAAGAAATTGTTGGAAACTGTGGGAGACGTTACTGGAGGATTACTCCACGTTCTCTCCAATTTGGTTGCTTCCCTTGCCGCAGCCAAGACGAGCTTGTCAGGAACTCTTCCATTTGCCTTTGACATTTTGGGTGATGTCAGTGGTCGTGTCTCACAAACTGTTGGCACAGCAGTTGATTGGGTCTCTGGAACCAAGGAGATCCTCGCTTCTGGAGTCATTCAAGCAGCCAAAACTAAATCAAATCTGTTCTCAGGTCTCGTCGAGGGAACCAAAGGGTTCGGAACTGGACTTTTGGAAGGTATTAAGTACGGAGTTAACGATGAAACCCCACCACAGCAAGAGGCTGGATGGAAGCGTTAACCTAAAGTCATTCCTATTAGTACTTCTAGTACATTTATTATTATATAGTAAAAAACAATGAAACTGATCAGTCCATATTATAACTACATTTAATTATAATATAATATCCTATAAATATAGTATATATAATCCCAGTTGTAAATGAAAGTTGTATTATTCAGTTTTAAAAAATCCATAGAAACTAATTAATTAATTATAATATGTTGTTTTTAGTAGAAAAGATTATATCATCATCCCCTGCCACATTATGATAAGGATTTAGATCCAACATTATTTTTTGTATCTATTTCTTATTCTTATTCTTCTTCATGTACAGTTTCCTATTTTTTCAAATATATTCCCTTTCTACTTTAAAAATAACTACGTACTTCCTAATTCCAAATGTAATATTTTTTTCTAAGAGCTAGTTTATCTTATCTTTACTCTTTTGAATGTTTTATATTTTAATGAAATGCCAATCCCTACGTTTTTTATGAATGTCTTGTTCGTCTATAACTCATTTCTTAATTTTAACTTTATCTTTTAACTCTACCCTAAGATGTACGTAAGTTGAGAGGGCCCAAAGGCTACTGGTTTTTTGTGTGTGAATGTTGCTGGAAAAAGTGAAAATGAAGTTTTTGATTATGTTAAGAAATGAAGCAGTTGATAAAACCCCTCCCTCAACTCATGAATATGTGATGTCGATTAAGTTTTTAGTTGCCTGATTAGTGAGTACTGCTAACTCAAGGTATAGCGTTACTTTTAAAAGTTGTAGGCAATAGAAATACATAAGGAAAAAATATTGAGATGTTGTTAGACAATTGATTTACTACGATGCTTCCGTCGAACAAAAAGTTTACAAGGATGATTAAAAATATGGTTGGTGGTAGTAGTATGCCTTTTTACTACCCATAAAAAATAAAGTTCGGCGTTTACAATATATAATCTTCTAGTAATTTTTTGGAGATAGATAAAATATGAATTATGATGATCTTAATACGACCAAGTCAATAAACGTATACATTCATTCATATATATTTTGTTTCATTTTACAAATGTAAATGCAATGTGTATGCTACAATCAACTTAAATGTGTTTGCGTGTACTGTTTACGTGAGTTTTACAGCGTTTTTACTTAATCATGAAAATATGTACATGCTCGGCTCAACCCGTGAACAATGATAATAAAAATGTAATAGTTTAAAAAAAGAAAGAAAAAAATTACAAGCTTTATGTAATGTTTTTTTTTGATAATGTGTAATAATAATAGGTATATATGCAATTGTTTTCAATCCCTCTGTTACAGTTTTTTAAAAAAGAGTGAAAATAGGAAAAATAGACTTGAGTGCAGTTTGATGCAGGAAATTTTGATGTGTATCAAGTTGGATTTGGATTGAACGGTAATGGTGTGGCGATACAAATTACATGCATAATTTGATGATGATTACTTAGTGAACAAAGACAAAAAAAGGTTGGCTGAAATCAACAACACAACCTTATCATCATCATCATCATCATCATCAACTGCATTTTACATAGCATAATATATGTATGTAACGTGTAGGAGGCAAGTAGTAAATTTGAAGCTACTTTACACCGATATTATGGCAGTTTTATCAGAGTAGAAAAAAATTACGTATGTAGAGCAATTTGTATGAAAATAGCATTTATAAAATAGTGACTTGAGTTGAAGATAAATGAGATGGAATGTAAGCAAATGAGATATATTGTCGCCCATACAAAAAATGCCGTGCGATTTTATAATGTATGTGTCACGTCATGTATCTCCGGTCTGTATTTTCCTTTTGGTACATGCATAAAGTCAAATCTCTACAGAATGATTGTGGGATTTAGTATTATGCAGGTACGTGAAAGTTTCTATTTTTGTAATTCGTGAGTAATGACAACTATAGCGTGCAATAAACATTACATGAAAAAAAACTTGAATGATGCTCGGCTTCACATTTTATTTTCATCCCTTCCGCTCTTGTTCTTTCATTTGATTATGAAAATCAGCGTTAAATGTTTTAGTTGATTTGGATGATTTCTGGAAAATTGCATATAAAATAAATCACGAGCTAACTCAAATCATACACGACAGAGGAATTTTTTTATTAATAAACTCATTTTTATTTTTATAAAAACATCAACAATCTCGTCAACTAAGTGACCACATGATTATTCATGATCATAATCAAGAAAGAGGATTCTTCTAACTGTATGATCATCAGGTAAAAGCATTTTACGCATCATCAACTATCATCATGTCTTCTCAAACAGTAATAATAATACACAACTAATATATCTTCATTTTTACTAGATATATGCATACTATGCAGGTCCCTTGTCTTGAAGTGGACTACTTTAATTCTCTTTACAAACAAGTGTATCACAAATTAGACCTCGCATTTTTTTAAAAAAAAATGTCTAATGTGTGTATGTGTGTGGAAGATTTACGATACGATACGATGGCTTATTTTTTGCTAACTGACACAACACGATAGATCATCATTACACAACACGACCTACCAGCCCCATCATCACATCACATCGTAATGTCATGCCAAATAATAACAACAACCTAACCTTAGTTTTCTACTTTAAATTTATCTTGGATTTATTTTATCAGCATTATTTACCATCAGAAGATCATGTAGAGTTTAATCTTCAACATGTAAGACACATTATTTCTTTCCATCATCATCATCTTATTTATTTTTGAAAAACAAACACATTTTTTTTATAATCGCGAACATTTTTTTACAGTATTTTTAAGTGTTGAAAAAAATTGCATGCTCTTGCTTCTAAACCATCAAGTTTGCTATTACAACATTATAGGCTAAAACATATTATTTCTCCGTAGTACGTATTATTTTTACTGTAAATTCAATATATATTCATTCACCTGTTTTTATATTATGTATAATAATAGTGATTGATTACCAGTCAAATTAAAATGTTAAGGCACAACACCGCATCCCGAAAATTGAGGATAGGAAAGATTGCTCTTGATCATCATCATGTAAGTAGTATATCCCCCCGAAATGAATTGTAATTACAAAAAAAAACATATATTTTTTATAAGTGGAAAATACATAGGGAAAGTGGAAAATTAATCAATTTGATTTTAGTTACAATACACTTGGAATTAATATTGAATGACCCTTTTTTCTGAACTGTTTAAACAAATTTACAAAAAAATATAATACCCCGTTCATAATCGTTGCTGGAGGAAATAAAATACCACTCTTCATTGTTTCCAATTGTTAAAAATTGGATTTGAAAATTACATCATTGTTTTTTAATAACCATTGTTCTTCACATAATATATTTAGAAGTACACCATCGTCATATCATATCATCATGCAATATTAATCTTAAGAAATTTTTATACCACCGGTCTCTATTAAAAAAACACTGGACTGCACTGGACGCATTAACTATAAATTAAGCACCCATCACATCATCATCACTACACAATATAAATGCAATTAAAAAGGTAATTAATATTTGAACGCATACTAACTTACAATATTGATATCATGCATACAATCACACACCTATGTTAATTATAAATACCTATACACGTCAGTTTTAATAGTTTCTAAACATTCACATCCTATTTTACAAGATTCACTCTTTGTGGGCATCATGAGACATTGTAAATTACAATTGCCAACTTGTCACCATTCATTCTCTGAGATTCCACTCCTCAAAGCATACGGACTCCACATACTTCAACGTAACTTAAGTTAACAATCGATTGTTTTTTTTTATAAAAAAAACTACCTATTTCTACAAATTAGTTGCTTATAATTATGTACTACCTAAAAAAATCTACATGTTGGATTGTGTTACTCATATTTTAATGTAATACATTTTTATAAAAGCGATGCCACAATCAACATCGAAAGGTTCCAAAGTAGCACGCTTGGATAAGTTTAATGGCACCCTTGTATATTGACGAAGAAAATATTATACTAGCTAACTAACATTGTAATAATTGTATGTATATATTGATGAGGAAATAACAGCATT
Organism: Orchesella flavescens; assembly: GCA_964034955.1. Classification (NCBI taxonomy): domain Eukaryota; kingdom Metazoa; phylum Arthropoda; class Collembola; order Entomobryomorpha; family Orchesellidae; genus Orchesella; species Orchesella flavescens. The sequence continues at coordinate 20,226,877 of OZ035953.1, forward strand.
GAATTGGCACAGGCAAAAATTTCTGCAAGTGGAAATTCAAAAGCTTTAAATATGAATGTGTATCATATTTATTTTATCATGTGTATTTTTCAGTGAGTTTATTGAAAAACCTTGCCTGCTTGGTTAAATGTAAACTCGAATTTATAAGCACTTTTTTAGTTGCTTTCCCTGTCCGTCTTCAAAAACAAAAAAAAAATGTCACCGGGATTGTGTGTTCACTACAAAAAGTAACAACTAAACATGTTTCCTACCTTTCTTACTTTTTGTTAAAAGTCTGGTGTGAATTGGTAGTTTCTGGGGGAAAATTGACAAAAGAACCCATAAAAAGGATTGTGTTAAATTAACTAGCCTTAAAAAGACTTGAGGCTAATAATGCTGGCCATCTGAAAATGAAATGCTACTCTTCGCTACAAAAAAAACTTCAGAAGCAGTAAATATATTGCTATCCGGAAGTAGTGAACTAAACGATGATTTACACACAATGGGGGGAAATAAAGAAACCATTAAATTAATATTGACAACGTACTGCATTGTAATGTGAGTAAGAACATTGAGATTTAAACCCCTTCTAGCCCATCGTTTCCATTTCCTCATTTAAAAAAACCTATCCTGATACATCACCACCAGGGATTAGTTTTATACTATTTAAATCATACCCAAAAAGGAGGACATTTTAACGAAATAAAAAAGGTACAGTCTTTAAAGTGGTCAAGAATTAGTCATCTTCTTGCTAACTGAAAATTATTCACTGTTGTAGCATATTATTTATTACTCATGCTATTATAACGTGGGGCTTTAAAAAAAACATATAAAGCTAGCTTTGGTCGTTTGAAATTTGGAGGTCAAATTGGATTCTTAGCGTTATTAAAATTAACGTACTGGTTCCTTTCGTATAGAAATCTTTGGGGTTATAGGTTGATATTGTTATAAGCCCATTCCAAAAAAAATTGTTAGTGTCTGATTAGAATACTGATTGAGCAGGTAGAGAGAGAGAAAAAATTATCCAGTGAAAGTATCCAGTTGAAACTTTACATTTTTCTAAATTCTAATGCAAGACGTAAAATTGAATACTGTGGAATGATATGACAATCAATGTCTCTTCCCACTATTAATGTCACACGCTAAAATAATAATTCACTGTACAGTGAATGTATACAGTTTTAAGGAATGTTGATACATATTATACTGGTAGCATCATCTTTTTTTTTTACTAAAGTATGCAATGTTCGTTTTGTCCTCTACTAAATTTCCTAAATTAAGATAATAATTAAGTAACTAGCTAAAAATTAATTAAATAATTGTTCAGTTCATCTCCTCCTAGACGTTATTGCTGCTATCATTTTACGAAGCATTGGCTCAGGTTGGCACTCTCTTGGGTCACACTCCATCATCCCTGTGGAACCACACCTGTTGAAAGAGAAAGGAGAATATTTCATGCAAAATGGTTCTCATAATATGTAGAATATTGTTAATTAATTGGCGCAAGTTGCTAATACTTACCTGCATTCTAAGCAGGGACCAGAAGTGGATGTAATGACTTGTCCAGTCTCAAAGTATTCTCCTTGAATTTCACAACCTGGACCAGTTGGAACACTGCCCTGCATACTGTTACCAGCTTGGCCGTTGCCTGCTGCATTATTTAAGATTTGATTATGATAATAGGAAGGAGGAAATAGTGGGGGTGGGGTGGTATGATTCCCATTGCCCACGGGACATTCATAACGGGGACAGCAAAAACCGGGGATTGGCTCCTCGTAACAACCTAAAATAAAAAACATTATTAGTACTCTTCGAAATTGTACACAATTACAGCAATCCATCATGACCATGCACTACTCAAGTGAATGAGTTATTCGAAATTATCGCAAATATATCAAATTTAAACTCACCAGGTATGGGAGGGGGACAACTTTGTTGGAGACAAATAATGTCCCCACGGAAACAAAAGCAAAAGTCGCAGGGATCTTCACGTGGAATTTGTTGTGCAGACATGTAGACCCTCCCATCAAATAAGCAGGCCCCACTTGACATGGCTGAAGGTGCTGGTGTCGATGAGGTGGGATAAGGCCAAGGTGCTGAAGAAGGTGTGACGGTGGTTGTCGTTGTGACTGGATACTGACTCCCTGGTGCAATAGAGGAGGATGACTGTTCCTCTGGGGCAAGATCAGATCCTGAACTTGCCATTTCGGGTGAGTGACTCGAGCTCTCAATAATATCTTGTATGTCATTCGGCCTTTCTGAGGTGGTCGTGGTGGCGGAAGCCGTTGACGGTGCTTCTGAGTCTTGACCATCATGTTGGGCTTGTCCAGAAGAAGAAGAATCTGTGGATGACTCGGATTGCTCAGACGGAGCTCCAGTGGTGGAGGGCTCACTGGAAGATGGAGAAGTGCTGCTGGAAGAAGCATCAGAGGGTTCTGAACTACTCCCACCGGCTCCCCCTTCATCTTGAACAGGACTGACAATATCTGTTGTGGACTCGGTTACTGGCTTCTCAGAACTATCCTGTTGTTCTGAAACAACGTTCTCTGAGGAGGGCGTTGAAGAATCTGGAGTGTGGGCAGATTCGGAAGAGATAGAGGATGACTCACTAATTTCAGTGCTGACTGGTTCCGGCGTTACAGTGACAACAGAGCTGTCCTTATCGCCGAATGGTGGCTCAGGGGTAACTGTAACTCCTGATCCTTCTGTGGTTCCTATTAAATTTTTGAAAAAAAAAACATAATTTAGAGAATAATGTTTGTATCAAAATTAATTTAACTGAGTAGGTACTTCTACAAAGTTTGTTTAAATTACTTACCACAATCATATTCAGGACAACAAACTCCAGACCTGTAGACTGGCTTGCAGTCCACGTAGTTATTTGGTGGAGGTGGACAATGAACCAAGAGACAATGAACAATGCTGTTCTTGCAAGCACAAGCAATATGACATGGTGTGGTTGGTGGAATGCTGGATCCATTTCTGTAAGTCTTTCCTTCAACAAAGCATGAGCCTTCACCGGGTACATTAGATGAGTCAATGGAACCATCACTATCATCACTACTGCTTGTTGCTGTTTCCTCTGTGGATGATACACCATCAGCAGTCTCTACCTTTTCTGTTGAGGACATCATTGATGCTCCAGGTTCAGGTGTGACTGAAACAGGTTGCTCGGTAAAGTCAGCAGGGGCACCACCTTCGGTAGTTTGTTGAACAATTGGAGATGGTCTTTCTGAGGTGACTGAGCCTTCATCTGCTTGTTCTCCTCCAACACTGACTGGTACACTTGGGGAAGACGCCTCAACGTCAGGACTAGTTGTTGTGACATCACCTTCAGGTTTATCGGAAGATTGAGTAGTTGTTTCAGCCGGACCTTGGGAAACCTTATCATCGGCTGCTGTTTGTTCACTTCCATCAGCAGAGGAAGGTCCTTGAGTTGTAACGCTACCTTCTGAAACAACAGCAGATGGTCCCAGTGTGGTGGCTCTTTCGTCTTGAACAGAAGATGGTTCTTGTGTGGTAACACCACCTTCTTGAACAGCGGATGGTTTTTGAGTCGTAACACCACCTTCTTGAACAGCGGATGGCCCTTGAGTAGTAACGCCACCTTCTTGAATAGCAGAAGTTTCTGTTGATGAAATACCTCCATCTTGGACTGGTGCTGGTTCTGTTTGTGAAGCACCTTCAGCGGATGCACTTGAGGATGACTCAGGTTGTGCAGTGGTGGCATCCACGACCCCATCTTGGTCTACGGTGTTATCATCTGGATGCATTACTTCATCACTGTCGTCACTAGAAACGGGTGATGATGTAGATTGAGCAATAGCATCTGGGGCAATAGTAGTTGGCACTCCATCAGCCTGTCCAGGTTGATCTTGTCCAGGAGTTGCTTGAGTTGTGGCTGCAGAAGCTGTGTCAGGCTGAGAAGATGATGCTTGTGAACTTGGTTCAGTTGCTGCAGGTTCGTCTTGAGCAGAGACACTAGTGCTTGCATCTTCAACTCCGGATGGTCTGCTTGTTGAGTCACCTCCGATTGAGGATGGTCTGCTTGTGGAGTCATCTTGTATTCCAGTTGGTCTGCTTGTGGATGCTTCTTCAATTCCAGATGGTTTGCTTGTTGAGTCTCCTTCAATTCCAGATGGTTTGCTTGTAGAATCTCCTTCAATTCCAGATGGTACACTTGTGGAATCATCTTGAGCACCAGACGGTCTACTTGTGGAAGCTTCATCAATTCCTGACGGTCTACTTGTGGAGCCCGCTGCAATTTCGGAAGGTTTGCTTGTAGAATCTCCTTCAATTCCAGATGGTACACTTGTGGAATCATCTTGAGCACCTGATGGTCTGCTTGTGGAATCGATTCCAGACGGTCTACTTGTAGAGTCAACTTCAGTTCCGGATGGTCCACTTGTGGAGTCATCTTGAACTCCAGTTGGTCCGCTTGTGGAGGCTTCTTCAATTCCAGATGGTTTGCTTGTTGAATCAACTCCAGTTCCGGTAGATTCACTTGCGGAGTCATCTTGAGCGCCAGACGGACTACTTGTGGAAGCTTCATCAATTCCTGATGGTCTACTTGTGGAGTCTCCTGCACTTCCAGATGGTCCACTTGTGGAATCATCTTGAGCACCAGTTGGTCTGCTTGTGGAAGCTTCATCAATTCCGGACGGTCTACTTGTGGAGTCGCCTGCAATTTCGGAAGGTTTGCTTGTAGAATCTCCTTCAATTCCTGATGGTACACTTGTGGAATCATCTTGAGCACCAGACGGTCTACTTGTGGAAGCTTCATCAATTCCTGACGGTCTACTTGTGGAGCCGCCTGCAATTTCGGAAGGTTTGCTTGTAGAATCTCCTTCAATTCCAGATGGTACACTTGTGGAATCATCTTGAGCACCAGACGGTCTACTTGTGGAAGCTTCTTCAATTCCAGCTGGTCCACTCGTGGAATCATCTTGAACACCAGATGGTCTACTTGTAGGTACAACTTCTGTTCCGGATGGTCCACTTGTGGAATCATCTTGAGCACCAGACGGTCTACTTGTTGAGTCTCCTTCAATTCCAGACGGTCTACTTGTGGAGTCGCCTTCAATTCCAGATGGTACATTTGTGGAATCATCTTGAGCTCCAGAGGGTCTACTTGTTGTGAGATCTTCAACTGCGGAAGGTTTGCTTGTGGATACTGATTGATCATCCTTAATCCCTTGTTGTTGTTCTGGTTGTACTGTAGTTAGAGTATCGGAGATTCCAGAGCTAGCATCATCTTCACTAGGTTTAGTATCATCATCTTGGTCACCTTGTGGCGTAGCTACCGTTGTTGGCACTTCAGACACTACTACTGGCTTGCCCGTAACTCTATCATAGTCATCGGAAGCTGGTGCTCCAGTCTGTTGTTCCTCTTGTTGAGATCCTACCTGGCTTGATCCAGGAGTGGTAGCTGCCTGATCTGAAACTGCAGGTTCGCTGGACTCTATTGGCCTTGACTCTTGAATATTTTGAGGCCTACTCGTCGTAACTCCTTCACCATCTGAAACTGCATCTGAGTCTGGTTGCACAGTTGTAACTTGAGGTTGTTCTCCCTCAGCAACTTGATCTTTAATGCCTGAAACAACCCCACCGGATGATGGTGTAGTTGATCCCATGCCACCTTGGTGTTGAGATCCAGATCCGGAAATTCCACCTTCTGGTTCAGCAGCAATTGGTGCGGGTTCAGTGGCTTGTTCTTGATCATCAGAATCGGCTCCAACTGGTCGTGATGTAGTAACAGAGGCATCACCGTCAACATCGGATGGCTGACTGTCGTGAATACTTGGTTCTGTTGGGATAGGAGCAGCATCATCTCCAGATGGAGTAACACTGGAATCAGATGACTCATCACCTTGTCCGGGCCGTTGAGTTGTTACAGCAGAACTGTCTTGTGATGGATCGGATGGGGCATCTTCAGATGAAATGACACCACCAGACACTGGAGAAGTTGTTGTAGCTGCCTGGTCGTCTGAAACTGGGGCAATAGAAGAGCTTTGAGTATCAGATGGACCTTCTGCGTCACCTGGTTGAGAAGCTGGGGTAGTTGCACTTCCACTAATACTCTGGTCAACAGGTGAAGAACTGGTGTCATCAGATGATGGAGCATCTTCAGGGGAAGAAGGGGCCGCCGTTGTTACTTGCTCATCACCTTGGGCTACTGAATCACCACCGGCACTTGCTACACTTGTGCTTTCAATGTCAGATCCGGGTATTTTCTCAGTTCCTGGGAAATAAAATGAAATGAGTTAATGCATGCAGTCAAAAATTAACAGCAAAAAAAGTATGAAAAAAATATTCAATTTACCTGTTTGGCTATCTGGTACATCAGGCTGATCTGAAATCTTGTCACCACCTGGAATAAGTTCGTTGTCTGATGGGTGCTCGAGGTCTGGAGTAGCAGAGGCACTACCTTCAGTAGATGATTGAGTAGCAGACGTACTGGATTCAATATCAACCGAAGGAACTGAAGAAGTAGTTTCGGGTTGATCTGCAGCGCTTGCAGATGAGTCATCGTCTCCACTTTCCACTGGACGTTGAGTAGAAGCAGCAATAGGTTCATCTACGGAGGGAGCTACGGAAGTTGCTTCTGAGCCGACAATTGGACGTTGTGAACTTTGGTCACCTCCATCAGAAACAATTTCGTTGTCTTCAGGTGCTGCAGGAGGAGCACTGTCACTTCCAACTGGTGAAACGGATGAGCTAGATTCTCCTTCAATGGATGCAGCAGTTGAGCTTTCGTCACCGGAAGCCGCTGGAGAAGCAGTGGTGCTTGTTTTCATCATTGAGAGAGATTCTGAACCCTCTGGAGCGTTACTGACTGATTCAACTCCAATAATTTCATGTCCTGGAGCAGCGGTCGGTGTTTGTTCTGAGGACATTGCTCCGGAAGGTTGTTGGGTGGAAGATTCTGAGTCATCTTGCATGGCACCCGAGGTGGAAGATTCAACAGGTGACTGAGAGCTTGTTGCTGAAGATTCTGTATTGCTGGAAGCATCATCTTGAGAAACTCCTTGTGCAGGTGGAAGTGATGTAACTCCTTCCGTTACTGCTTCATCTCCCATAACACCAGAGGCTTCAGTGGAAGATCCTTGTTGGCTTTCAGAGTCAGATGAGGAAGCTCCTGGAGAAACTGTAGTTTTATCCGCTCCTTCAGAAATGCTAGCAGGGGAGGAAGTAACAGGTTGATCTTGAATTGCAGTTCCTTCAGTGGAAGATTGCATGGATGGTTTGTCAGTTACTGATGGAGCGTCACTGACTCCACCATCATCAACAGAGGAAACTCCTGATGGGGTGGTTTGACTTGGTTCATCTTGACCTACGGTGTCATCAGAGTCAGCTGGAGATTGTGTAGTTGCGGAAGGTTTGATGTCAACGGCACCTTGGTCAGAAACGTCATCAGAGCCAGGCAAGCTTGGGGCAACTGTGGTTTGGGCATCATCAGCAGATCCAGGTAGACTTGGCACTGAGGTGGTTTGTGAATCTCCACCGGATGAAGAAACACTTGGTGCTGAGGTGGTTTGAGAATCTCCACCTGATGAAGGGGTGGTTTGAGAATCACCACCGGATGAAGGTAGACTTGGTACGTCAGTAGTTTGAGCCTCATCTGCAGATCCGGGTTGACTTGGTGCAACGGTGGTTTGAGCAGAGTCATCAATGCTTTGAGTATCATCAGCAGATCCGGGTACACTTGGTGCAGAGGTGGTTTGAGAATCACCACCGGATGAAGGTAGACCTGGTGCATCTGTAGTTTCCGCTTGATCAGCAGCCACTGGTGAAATAGGGGCTACAGTTGTTTCAATTTGGTCACCAGACCCAGGTACACTTGGAGCAACGGTCGTTTCGGCTTGATCAGCAGAACCAGGTAGACTTGGTAAAGCTGTTGTTCCACTCCCAATCGCGGATACCGGTAAGCTTGGTACAACGGTGGTTTGATCTTGGTCATCGGCAGCGCCAGGAAATACCGGTTGAGCTGTAGTTGCTGCAACTTGAGATGAAGAATCGTCTTGTCCAACTGAGCTTGGGGTAGATTGAGAAATGCTGGAATCATCACTTGATGGAGACAACGTGGAAATTCGCTCAGGTGCAGATTCTGGAGACAAAGTTGTAACGGAGGGCTCTTGCTCACCGTCTTCAGGTTTATCTTGTGTTGGAAGTTCCGTTGGTTCTTGAGCTGGTGATACAGTTGTACCCTGTCCAGGTGCGTCACTTGGTTTTTGTTGAGAAACTGTGGGTGAAGTAGTGTCGCGAACTGGAGCTTCCGTTTGATCTTCTTGTCCTGCTGGTAACTCAGGTGCAGAAGTCGCGTCTCCAAGTGGTGCTTCCGTTTGCCCTTGGTCCGCATCACCTCCCACTGGCCTTTGAGATGTAGAGCCTTCTTCAGATGCAGGGCTTGCAGAAGAAGATGGTGATTGAGTAGAAGCCATTTGATCAGTACCTTGGTCATCTGATACAGCACCCGAGGGAGATTGTCCATCAACAGAAGCTGGAGTTGTTTGTGAGATTCCATCATCCAAAGCATCTGTACTCTTCACAGTAGTAACATCTTGAGCAGGCTTGGGTAAGTCAGTGGCAGAGCTTTCAGGTTCGTCTTGTTGATCTCCAGAAGGTTGACTAACAATCACATTCTCTGTTGAGCTTTCCATCATGGGCTCCTCAGAAGTGACGGGGATACTTTCTCCATGTTGGTCAGATACAGGTGTTGCAGATGCCTCATCTGGTCGTAAAGTAGTGGCTTGCTCGCTGTCAGTTTCCTTTGGATTTTCAGACGTAATAGATGAAACTGTTGAAGATCCATCCTTTACAGGTTGGGCAGTAGTACCAGCTGGAACATTGTCGCCATCAATAGCTGGCTCATCAGAAATTATTGGAAGTTCAGTGGCAGATTCTTCAGGTTTTTGAGAAGTGGCTTCGTCTTGCTGTGCCCCAGAAGTTCCTTCAGTACTTGATGGAAGTTTGTCAGAATCTGAGCCAACATCACTTGGGCGTTGAGTAGTAACTGAAGCACCGTCTTCGGAACCGTCTTGTACTGGTCTTTCCGTTTCCTGTGCGATTGAAGCTGGTGTAGCATCATCATCATCAGCAGCAGAAGACTCAGATGCATCTGGTAATGGACGTTGGGATGTTGTTGGAATAAGACTGTCAGACGATCCAGATTGGTCATCGGAGGAAACGCTTGATGTTTCATCTCCATCGGAAGCTGAAGGTCTTTGAGTGGTGGCAGAACCAGATTCAGTTCCAACTCCATCGGAACCTGATGGTCTTTGAGTGGTGGCAGAATCAGATTCAGTTCCAGCTCCATCAGAGCCTGAAGGTCTTTGAGTGGTGGCAGAATCAGATTCAGTTCCAACTCCATCAGAACCTGAAGGTCTTTGAGTGGTGGCAGAACCAGATTCAGTTCCAACTCCATCGGAACCTGAAGGTCTTTGTGTGGTGGCAGAATCAGATTCAGTTCCAGCTCCATCAGAGCCTGAAGGTCTTTGAGTGGTGGCAGAATCAGATTCAGTTCCAACTCCATCAGAACCTGAAGGTCTTTGAGTGGTGGCAGAACCAGATTCAGTTCCAACTCCATCGGAACCTGAAGGTCTTTGTGTGGTGGCAGAATCAGATTCAGTTCCAACTCCATCGGAACCTGATGGTCTTTGAGTGGTGGCAGAACCAGATTCAGTTCCATCTTCAAGTGGTCTCTCAGAAGTTGACTGTGCTTCATCTTGAGATGCAATAGCTGACTGACTAGGAAGAGTTGTGGCTGCAACACCATCTTGACTACCATCTCCTTGTGAACTTTCAGTGGAAGAGGCGGATCCAGAGGCATCTGTAGATGAGCTAATTGGTAACCTTGTAGCACTTTCAGAGCCGTCACTATCATCACCGAGAGGTCCTTGAGTAGTGACTTCAGATCCTGTTGTCTTATCAGTTGAGGATGGAACTCCATCGGAAACAATCTCTTCTTTTTCAGTGGAAGCTTGCGATTCTGGACTTTCACTTGTGACAGGAAGAGGAGCTTCAGTCTTGACACTGGATAAATCTTCTGGGGCTTGAGTTGGTTTCTCAGATGGTTTGGACATGTCTTCTTCAGATGATGTTCCAATATCAACAATTTCTGGTTGTGGCTCAGTTGGTTTGGAAGAAGTTGAGGACTCTGTTGTAACTGATGAAGATGAGTCACTAGCTTGTACTGGTGGAGGCACTTCAGTCTTAGTCTCTCCTTCTCCAGCGGGTCTTACAGTTGTTGCGCTGGAATCTTCCGGCGATGCTGAGGATCCTGCACCACCTGGGGTAGTTGCAGAAGATTGGTCTTGCTCATCGCTACTGGCTTCAGATGGTTTTTCTGATGGGCGCTGGAGATTTTCAGATGGAATAGCATCAGGTTGAACAGTCGTTCCAAAAATGGTTTCATCTGAAGGTTCAGCTGTAGTTGTTGAAGATGAAGGAAGAAGTGCAGACTCGGTTACAGACGGTGAACTGCTAGAATCATCCTGTGACGCTGGAGCTTCAGTCGCGCTTGGAACTGCAACGGACTCAGTTGTAGGCCGAGCATTATCATCATCTCCACTTGCAGTTTCTTTAGGCTGGTCTTGAGAAGCGGGTTGCGAGTCAGCAGGAACAACTGTTGGAGGAACGGTTGGTTCAGTTGGGGTTTGTACAACGTCGTCATCTTGTTGATTTACACTTGAGCTTGAGCTAGTAGATTCATCTCCACCACCTTCAAAAAAAAATTTGATATTAAATATTAAATCTCTGAAGTATTTCAATCCATTCCGATGGTAGCGTATCAAGATTTTCAAATACCTGGCAAAGGCGATGAGGTAGATGTGGCAGTATCGATTTTATCATCAGCAGCAGCTGCAGAGGCCTGCGTTGGTGGCACAGTTGGAGACACTTCATCTTGATCCGCAGGTTGATCTGCTTGGGAAGGTTGCTCACTTTCCTGTTGTCCAGCTCCGACCGGTGAAATGGGTTGAGCTGTCGTGACATCACTCACAGGCTCGAGCTCAGTCTGATCTTGCACTTGTGAGGAAGAAGAGGTAGCACTATCTGAAACTACTGAAGGGTCAGAGGTAGAGTCAGAATCTGACACGATACTAATTGGAGTTGAAGCTCCTTCGTCAGCAGAAACGTCATCAGGATCTGTATAAAAAAACAAATTCAGCGTATGATAATAATAAACCTGATAGTTTGTAATTTTCAAGATCCCCATGAAATTAGCTTACCACCAGCGCATTTGTATTTTTCAGGACAACAATGGCCAGGTGGTGGAGGTACTGCCGTGCAGTTTCCAGGTGAATTTTCAAGAGGAGTTCCACACTCTTGAACGGCACAAACAATCTGAAAAAATGCATGCAAAGATGTTACAGTTTTAAGAAACTAGCGCTATAAATTTCTTGTTAATGCACGGCGTAATCATCACATTTCATTTTTGCCTACCTCTCCCCGCATACAATAGCAATGTTCACAAGGGGAACGCTCAGCCTCGTAAATTTGAGATCCATCAGCATAATACTCTCCATTTCTATAGCAACCACTAGGTTCTGGAGTGGTTTGGAAGATTGTGCTAATAGTGGTTGTAATAACACTAGCAATAGTTGAGGTGTCAGTGATTTGTGGAGGGTAGTCACATCTATATCTAACTGGACAACAGACTCCGGGTTGGAAAACTGGCTCACATCCCTCCACATGAAGAATACATTCTTGCATCACACAAGCTGTCCTATTCCTAATGCAGTAGCAGAGTTCACAAGGCTTATTCGTATCTCCATCAACTTGAGCTCCATCCGAATAATACTTTCCATTCATTTCACAGCCCCTTTCAAGTAGTGCCAAGTCAGTAGAGTCCTCAATAGGTGCAAGACTTGTAGTTGCCTGAGTGGTAGATGATGGTGCACTTGGTGTGACCAACGATACCGGCACTAAATTGTAAATACATTAATTTTTGTTATTACTACTGCCGCATGCCCTCACCACACTCATAAAAAAGCTGTATACAGGAGTAGTTTTAAAAATAATATCTTTGTATATATATATATATAAATGTGAAATTAAGCGAGCGTAAAAATTGCGTCAGAGCAGTCAACATTTCAACCGGGTGAGAAATAATTTCTTTTGTAAAAAAAGAAGTTTATTTTCAAATTTATACAACATTCCAAACTCAACTGTACAAGTTCCTTTCGTGACAAGATTTTTGTAAATCTCTTGGAAATTATTCAAAATGATGTTTATTGCAGGACTCAAATTAAAACTCAATTCGATTATAAGTTTTTCAATGCTAAGAAAATGTAACTAAAACAAAGGATTTAAAAAAAAAATCGGTGATTTAACTAAATGGTAAAATTGTGACACAATAAAAATTGTCAAACTTTATCTCTTTGTTCGAAAAATCATCATCTCGAAAAAAAATGTCACGTCCAGTAAAACAGCAAGAAAAAAAGTGAAGCGTCGCAAAAAATATCATTTTGGCATTGCGTTAGTAAAGCTTCTTTCTTCATTCATCCTCATTCACAGAATGACAGAAACAAGTCCATGTCCATGAAAACATACCGATTTCACCATTTCTCATGCCATTTTTTTGTTAGTGCGTTCCTTATTTATATTAATAAACATCCTGTTATGCGATGCGATTAGGTTTTTTTATACAAAGTTCCTTAGTTTGTACATGAACTCCCTCCAAAAAATTCCACTCCAAAGTATTTTTAATGTCAGTAAAATTAGCCATCCTCTGTTAAAGTCAATATTATGTGTAGTAATATACAAACTTTCTCCCACAAAATTTAATGATTTTTCCATATTATTCCATATTCTCCACAATTTTTCTCCATTCCATAATCCATTCCCTCCCAAAAAACATCAGTAGTAAGTTTAATAATGTACATGCTTTGTTATTTGATGAATTTTGAAAAAATATATAAAATGTGATAAAAACAAAAATTGAAGCCCCCAGGCTTGATTATTGGTTGTTAAAAATGTAAATTTCTTTTTAAAAAAACAAGAAGCGAAGAATCATTATTAGCCTTCACCAAACTTTGTTTTTTTGTGTGTGTTTTTAATTGGCAAGTGGCATATCGTAAGACATACCTAGTAGCTTTTTCTGATCAGTATGAATTCGTACGTCTTCTGTAATAAAGTCGAAGCAAAGTTTCGTAGCATAATTGTCATTTTATGTTGTGTATTAGATTAATTTAATAAAAAAATAAAATAAAATAAATATCCTTTTAAAAATAAATAAACTTTTTTTAGTATAAAAAAATGTAAAATAAAATAAATAAATACGTGTTTAATATTTTGATTATTGATATAATTTTGTATTATGTAGCTTACCTTCAGGACAACTAATAACTGGGCAACATTGATCCGGCTTCTTTTCAATTGTACAGTCTTGACCAATGGGTTTTGTAAAAGGACAAACCCGAAGGTAACACATCAACATCGAGTTGTGGCAAGTACAATTAAGGCATGGCTCATTTGTGAGAATCCGATCTCCCTCTCCGTAATGATTAAACATGTAATAACAGCCACCTGTCAATCATCATAAATAAGGAAACGTGTTGAACAGAGAGAAATATGATCTCTCAGAGAGCTTCAGCTTACAAAGTTTTTTTTTCTTCCTAACTCTTCCAGTTTTTCTTCTAAGTGAATGCCTAGCTTCGATTATTTATCATTTCAAGATTAAATTTAGAATGGTATGGTATTCTAAAAGGATAATGAACGAAAGAATAATGGATCTACAGCCCTGCTACGAGTTGGCATCAAAATCTTAAGAAAAACCAACAGTAAAAAGTTTATGAGGTGCATGCATTCCATATGTTTATCTCAAAAAAAAGCAACGGCTTTGGCTCCGCAGAGCAATCAAATGGTTTTTCATAATCCTTAATTTGACGAGAAATTGCTTGAGGCAATTTCTGCTTGGGATTGTTGGATAAGGAGATAACAAAAAAATGAATGCATTTCTTATTTCTTTTTTCTGGATATAATCAAGGATAACGGTTTCTCAACATTTTATAAATGTGAATGTATCTATGTATGAATATGTAGCCTAAGGAAATAAAAATTTTCAGTAGATTGTTGACCTTCTTCATTCATACCAATTTTTTTGATCCGGTAATACATAGTTTTACTAAAAGTTTTCTTGATATCCACATGGAAATAAAACCGTATGCATGTTTTACAGATGGAATCGCATTAAATTTCATTTTTGCATTCACATTAAATTTCATTTTAAATGCATAGTATAAGGAAATGCGGATGCGCTGATACTGCTCTTACAAAACAAACTCTCTTTTGGTGGAAAATCACAGTCAATTTTAAAATAGAAAAATGTATCTACGTATCATCTGGGCTGAGAACTAAAAAACTGATTGAATGAACTAGCTAGTGGGCAGATCATGAAAGAGATAATGAAGTGCATTGTACGGTGTATGGATGGTGGCTAAGGTTATGGTTCATTTGATGTATTATGCAGATTAAATTCAAGACTGGCAGGGTAATAATAATTACAGGCAAATACGAAAACAACCGATATATTTTATGTATCCTTCAGAATCCTTTCATAAACTTACCGTCTGCGTCCTCATCGTCGATTGCTGGAGCTGAAATAATCAAAACAATCATATATTTTTTAGTGAAACGGTTCATTGCAATAAAACTAAAGAAAAGCAATTCGCATCGAAATATTATCCCTTTTTGTTCGCATGTTTTCGGGTTCAGTGTGTATTTAACGTTGTATAAATATAATATAATATAAGCTTTGAATATTAAATTGTAATATTTTGCTTCATTTTACTGACTAGTTACAGGAGCATAGCTTACTAAAAAGTCTGCAACGACATGATTTATGTACCATCGTCACATCCTTTTCCTACATGTAGCCTACGCATTGTTTCTGGAAGGAAGGAAACCAAAACAACAAAGTTGAAGCATGAAAATTTGTAGTGATTTTAGCAATTTGGATCCTTGCCAGGAAAACCAAACCCTTTAACTATGCTTCGCCATACTACTCGTAGAGAAGCAGAAGGTAAACAATATTTTTTTAAAAAATATTCATTTGCCCAACAAGTGCAAACCCCCTCTCTCCATCATCATCGTCACATCACGTAAGGGGGAGTAGCCCACCTTAATTGTAGCACGTGTCATGTCATAAGGTGCCTTAATAAACTTGTAGTGGCGACAACAGCGACGCCACGCTACTTTGAAAGAGGGCCCACACTGCCTAAACATTATGTGCTAAAGACGCACATTTCTATTTTTATAGGCGGAAGGAAGTTTTTAGGTAGCTCAGCTTTGGCTAGGTGGTATTGCGCTAGCCATGCAATAATTTGCAACAAGATCATAAACAACGCTGGTGTTCATGATACGAAATTGCTCTTCTTCTTCATCATCATCATATCTTTTCTGAGAAATGCTCTATAAAATAAAACATTTTTATGATGGGATATGATGAAGAGTGCAAAATTTCAAGAATTAATGATTTTCCTTTGAAGAAACTACGTAACAGAAAAAATGCTTGGCCTTGCCAGTGAAACACTGAGGTACTATCATGATGAAGACTTGCAGCCATCAACAGAAAAGTAGAGAACGTTTAAGCAATCACGTAAAAAGGAGGATAAGCCCAGCACGTGAGATAGGTGTACAAAGGGTCATCTACCCAAAAAGTTTGCCATGAATGCACTCACTCACTCTTCTAACATTTTCAGTTCAAACAACCTCACTCCACCTCACTTTCAATCCCATAACAGCTGAAGAAGAAAAGCAAGGAAACGGTGAAAATTAGTACATGCTATGGTAGTGATTGTTATCCCATGTCCTACACTGTTGAAAATGTGAGCGTGTGCACATGGCGAATGATCTAGCATCAACATGCTCGCTCTAATGTTTCATATTGCAAAGCGATTATTATCTAACATTATCATTATCATTTTTACACACACGAAAGAAAATACGCTATTGGATGTCACTGCTCTCAATACTCCCATTTGTTCCTGTTATGTAATGTAATTCCATTACAGTTCCTTTGTAAAATTGCATGCTAGACACGAGAAAAAAGGAATGGAAAACAAGTAGTGCAAGTTCGTCCCTATATCTACTTCCTTCCTTCCTTGATAGCTCCTTCCTCTTCCATCACTAAATCTAAATATATTATCATTGCCCAAAACACGAGTCTCTCATTCTACGCATTCATTAATTATGGGAAAAATTTAAGGAAGTAAGCCGGCCAAACTACCCACTATTACCGGAACATCTCATCTGCATACCAAAACAAAATACCAACTACCAACCTGTTGAAGGTTGTCAGGCAGAGTTTCTAAATGCAAATAACTTTTTGGATCTCACAGGGATTAAATTTTTTCCAAGTATAAGAAATAATAGTGCAAGTCTGACGGAATTTTGATGATGCCATACTTATTATCAGCCAGTCCTTCACAGCTCCTCATTTTTTTAATAAATTGGAGGCCTGTTCAAGCATTTCGTTTTATGGGCTTGGAACGTGTGTGAGTGAGCCTCTGACTAATAATTTTTAGCTTAAATTAAGGAAATTCATTTAGTTTGCAATGTCAAGTGAAACGGCAACGTGCACAAAGTCTTTCAAACAAAAAAAAACTATCAAACTCTGCTACTTATAGCGCATCATTATTATGTGGTCATAAAAAATGCACTTGTTGCACAAAACAAACCACATTTTTTTCCTTGTGACCATCGTATCAGATTCCTATCATGTATCATGACGTGTGTATTGTGAGTATATAAAATACCTACATATCAACATGATGATGATGAGCCTACACAGTGCAAAACGTCATCTTTTCAGACTGACCATCTTAACAAGTGTGCTAAAGCTATCATGTAATCAACAATCATCCTCACTGTCAAGTTCAACAGGATTACGTAAGGAGAAGAAGAAAAGAGGAAATGCACGAATTGGCGTCTTCATCAATTTGCATTTTTACCTAGATACATACATGCATTCACACACCATCATATCATATATATGTGTAATGTGAATACAATCCATGTTATTATTTTCTTTCAATAACATATACTTACAAACAAAATACTCATGTGTATGAATCCCCCAACTGAGTCAGTCAGTACGGTACCATCACGCACTCTGATCATTTTTTTCTTCTCCTTCTCTAATCACATTACCGAATCTTTTGACAAGGATGCCAAAGATCATGAAATGAAATGATGATGATGGTGATGATGATCACATACAGGAATATTATGAGCATGAAAATCGTGAACAACTGTGCATGCATATTGAATACAAAATATAAGCGTACGGAAATTATGTTGCTTCTTCTAATCGACTGCACCAACAAATGAATAGGACATTTTTGGTTGCATCATAGTTTAGTAGCAGCATCACAATTATTACAAATGCACTTTTAGCTTGGTCTTATACTTTCTCCAAGAAAATATGTGTCCTTCGTCGTAATGACAACGACACTCCAATCCAATCCAACAACCATCTCTACTATATACCTATTTGAATCTGTAAGCCTGGGGAGAGTTTTGAAAGAAAAATTGTGTGTTTGTTTAGAAAAGTTAGCTAATAATGGGGACGTTTTAAAGATAACAGTGTTACATTGTACTCTTTTGCAATTATCCGTTTTACAGTCACTTCCTTTTTACCCACTCTTTCTATATCACGATTTTAGCACCTATTTCATACATATTCACATAAACATATTGCGCTTTATTCTGATGCTAAGCTAAGTAAACCTTATAAAGGGTAAGAGCACAACGGGCTCTTCTTTTCTCTCAAAATAGCAAAATGGGATCCTTAACTAGACACACAATTACATCGTTTACAGATCCATTATATTGTGATTACATAAGGTAAGGTATGACAAAAGCATGAAACTTGATGGTAGTGGTTGGTGAATTGATAACGAAATGAAAGGAGAGATAATACCGTGTGATATAATACCTACATACATTATATCATTATGATATGATGGCCTAAACTACAAAAAGAAGGATGAAAAAAAATACAATACGGAAAAAAGAGCCATGTAATGGACTGTGGTAATGTGTAGAATCATCATCATCTTTTCCTCAGAGATCAGTTTGACCAATGCAATGTTAGCTGCAGTATGGAAAAAGTGTAATTTTGGTGTGAGGACGAGAGCAATGATGATGTTTTTTATGCTGAAGCTACAATGTACGAGAGGACTTTATTTTTTTTCGATGATCATCTCACTTGTTTCCATTCCTGGTATTGGGAGAATCTGTGTGTGTGTGAGCAGGGGAATGCATACTCGTATATAGGAACGAAACAACAACAACAAAACGTCAACAGGAGTTGCTAACGGTGGCCTGATTACTTTATAACTGTCGAGCTGTCACGGAAATTGTTGGTCAGTCCACTCACAAGTTTTCTTGCTTGTACTGCATCTTCCGAGAAACGGAGAGTTGGCATCGTGAAACCAGCATATTCAATGATATTTTATTCTTTCGATACATAAGAAATGGTGATGATCATGATGGTGAGAAGCTGATATTTTTGCTGAGCTCATTTTTCTCTTGGTATCAAATACATTGGATGGGCTAGGGGTATCGTGTGACTATGAAAACAAAACATGTATTTTGCAGTCTTTAGTTTCTTGGACGATAATTATTTTGGCTAGCATTTTCAATGTAAATCATTCAGATTCAGGTAGAAAACAACACAATCTACTGGGTGAAAGATTTTAAGAAGGAAACAATGTAGGAGAGTAGGATTGTAGTCTCATCGTAATAATAAATGATGTTGGAATTCCTATCAATTGTTTCCGACTTTGTACTTGAGATGAATAATTTTTGTAACCACCATATCTAATATATGCACAGGATTACATTGTAAAAAAAACTAGAAGCCAAACCAACTGTCGTGTGGTCAGTTTGATGGACGTTATACACTATATTCGTACATAATGAGCTTGCGCTTAGTGCTCACGCGTGCCATGTCTAACTGTCAGTTTTTTCCTCGTTTTGTGGGTGTTAATGAACTGATTCAGTATGCTATTTCTGGCATGACATTCAAAAGTGCATCATTTTTTTTGTATATTTATGATGATGATCATGATAATAATCACTTCATCAAAACAATTTGTTCCTGTGCTAGTCATAACCACAACCATGTTATTATTTCTTTGCCTACCAATATATTTTACAGTTTTTTGTCTTAATACCGGAAGCAGTTAAGGAATCTTCCTTGTCGTCATCATCATCATGTTATAAATAAATCAGTGGGATTTAATTTTAAATCAAAACAAATGACATCATTTCCCACCACGATATTAATGTGTCATTCAACTAATATTTATGTCAGGACAATTTTAATGTCCACCTTGAAAAGCAATCGTGACCGTTAGCGCGTCGGATGAGTGATTTCCATTGTCTCTCCAAATTTTCCTGAATTATTGAAAATCTACACAATGTTGATAGACAATGAGGGAGGATTAATAAGATGCATGAAAATGAGGAAGTCCTATTTTTATTAGCTAACTAATGTCACTAAAACAAAACCATCTTCTTTCAATTACCTCAACTCACAACTCACTTGATTTCACGATGTCATTTGAGAAAACACTTGAAGCATTATTTTTTGGAATTTTTCCACCTTGAGAAGAAAATAGAATGAAATGGCAACAATCAGAATTTATTTTCTTTGGGAAATGGAGACTTATCATCGATGTTG
This sequence comes from Orchesella flavescens, assembly GCA_964034955.1. NCBI lineage: Eukaryota > Metazoa > Arthropoda > Collembola > Entomobryomorpha > Orchesellidae > Orchesella > Orchesella flavescens. The sequence goes on from OZ035953.1 coordinate 20,246,546, forward strand.
AAAAAAGTAGGCACGTATTAAAAATACTTCATCCATACCTCATTTACTTCAGTGACCATGACAAGCTTCCGGTAAAGAATTAAGATGATTTTACACTATCTATGTATCCATACGTAAAATTTTGTGCTAGCACCCAATCCTGATCATTTCTTTTATGTATAATATCCGGGTATATTACAGGTGTAGCGTCGTCGTAAACTCAAACTTTGCATATCTTATTATGATTACAGTAGCTTGATACAAAAAAACCTAAAGGTTTTGTTGTGTACAAGTTATATTAGCAAATAAGACACGCGCTTCTCTTCTTCATCCTGTGGCAATAAATGAGTAACTTGTCATCTTATATCTCTTTCAAGTGCCCATTTTGAAAAGTAACAAAAGATAAATACATGAAAGGGTGTAATACATTACTTTACGCATGAGGCAGACACACAGGCATCAAAATTTAAAGAGTCAACATATCAAAACAGACTGGGAGGAAAGGTAAATAGTAAAATTGTATTTTATGAATGACTCCTTCTTCTCTCCTACTCACTCTCAGACTCAAAAAAAGGAAGATACACAGAAATGACCTTGAGTGTGAAGTTGAGAGTTCTCTTGACTAAGGTAACAAACAATGGGCAAACATGAGAGTGCTTTTGTGTGCTCTTGCCTGCCTGCCTGCCGTCTGCCTACACAAATACAATTTGAAACCCCTGTTTTTTTATTACAAATTACAATCCCATTTCGTTTTCAAATGCATGCGTAGCTAACTCCAACTACTTCAACTCATGTATATATATTATTTTAAATCTTTTGAATTGGATGTTCACTCACTCATATCATTTGAAGCTTATTGCTAACAAAACTGAGTGGGACACAAGATGACAATTTTTTATTTGAGATTTTGTTTCATTTCATTACTTAAAACAAATGTTGAGTTTACATGTAAAAGTATACACAAAAAAGTGTGATCAGTGAATGTAAACTTGTGCATTTATTCAATGTTTGGCTTGCACAGAAAAATTCAATTTGGGATGATGAAAATTTGACGAAAAAAAAATAACTTCGTGTGAGAATTATATTTTAGATATTTACATTCAGACTTGAATGTTCTCAATGGCGTTTTTGAAGCAGCATCCATTAACAAATATCTTTGGTATTTCAACTCATGTGACAAAATGATGGATAGACCAAGGAAAGCACGTACAAACGTTGAACGTCAGTACCAAAATACATGATAATATTATACGGTTGTGTCTCTTTCATTGCGTGAGAACATGGGAGAAAAAAATTTGCATCAGAAATGCCGGCTTTGGATTGAGGTACGGAACTTGAAAATTATGGAAGGATGTGCAACAACAAATTATTTTCTGCTGAGAGTCACAACACTGCAATCAATTTTCTATTACCATTGCATAATGGTTTAAACCAACTGCATTTGTAATACTCACTTCACCATATATGCAATACATGCTCTTATGTCATACTGGTGGTGCTGGTGCTACTACTTGTGCGGCCACTAAACATTAGAAACCGCTAATGGTTTTCATTGTTTCTGTTTCCATTTCAAAGCCATTGTACGTCTTCTTTTTTTGTTATCCATTTACTTACTTCAAGTAGGAACTAGCCATGCGGTAAATAAATACTCATTGCTGTACTAAACTACCTAAAGGTACGTACAACTCTGCATTCTTCAAGTCTCAATTTTCTTTAGAAGCATTTAGATTAAAAAGCTTAAAACATTCCTCCCTCCGTAGTATAAAAGTATAATAGTATTTTAGAGATAGCTCAGGTGGGTTTTTTGCACGTTTTAATAAACCCTCACATTTTTTTCATCGTGATGATGACTCGAGTAAATGAACCAGAAAAGCATTCAATTGCTTGCTTCATTACTACTCTCAAAGAGATATAAAGTAAAGTTGTTGTTCCCGTCCACCAAAGAGTATTTTGCCTCGAGTCAAGTCAACCTTCAGCAACCTTGAGCTTGAAAATGGTTCTAGCATGTATCATCACTGCAAAATGTGTTTTGTTATTAGTATACAAGGGCTATAAATAATAAGCAATAGTAGGATTGATCCTCCTCACCAACTCCGAATCTATTCTATCTAGGGCTTTGATCTCATTACTTCATTTACACAATGGCAATAAATTATTTTTTAGAGGATTATCCTAAACAGGCAATTCTCCTTTTGTTTACCATCCGACTTGAGACAGCTATTTCACCTGATCTTGCAATGCTTTTAGATGGGGTGGCTCTAAGATGAAAGTAGCATATTGTCTTAACACTAAGCTTTTATGGTTTGTGAAAGCTTTAGGTACGTACAGTTTCGCTAGTCATAATCAACACCATTGTAAAAATAAAACAGTAACGTTTTCCGTCCAGCGCAGCAATAAGGAAATGTGGATCGCATTAATCATGCTCGGCGTGTTGAGTCGGTTCACTGACAGGAAGAAATTTCTTGAGCACTTTTTGAAAAACTGCGTAACGCAGCAGTTACGCAAAAGGTAAAAGGACGTAGAAAGAATGAGAAGCGGTTATGAAACTAAAAGAGAGACCTGAGCTAATAGGAACATGATGTTGCATTTGTTGTTTGGTCATCATTAAAAAAGACTAAGGCTCTGAACATCAGCTAGAAAATATAATTGCATACATTTGTCTAATGCATCGCCTCGTCTTTTCAACAGCCACACCACGATGATACAAATCAACAACAAAAAAGTGGACTGTGTATATAACGTATCCATATAAGTATAAGAAAGCATCAACAACTACCAGAGAAAATTGGCCTATCCAGCGGCAAGGCCATAAGAAATGAGTGAAGACGAAGATGATGCATGTTATGTTAGGTACATTTCTCGTTCCTTTGGAAAAAAATATGATGCCAAGTACGTTGATTTTTTATAGATACTAATATACACTATGTAGATAGGTATATACCGTATTTTCTTGATCCTATTACTTGTACATTGAACGGAATCTATCATGAATGATGATGACTCTATATAATCCCAGTTCCTGTCGCCACTGAGTCAACGACCTTGTCTAGGTAGAAGACGAAAACAATAAATGCAAAACGTCTTAAGAAAGCAGAAGTAGTCTTGGTCTTGGTGATGGTGGTACAAGTAGAATACTATTTTTTTGAAACAACTCAAATAAAAAATGGATGCAATAATGCGAAAAGATAACACTCTGTGGTGGTTAGTTTTGGTGTAAGTGTTGGTCAAACGTTGGTTAGTGATGATGTTGGTAGCATAGATTAGATGCAAACAATTTTCTACCTTTTCCAAAACTCATCATCATCATCACAAATTTTTCTGGTACGGATTTTGGTTCGCTGCAGTAAGCCGTAAAGCCGTAAAATGTTGCTTGATTACTTAACCATTTTCCGTATTTTTATGAAATCCTCTCACAATATCCATAAATACTCTAGTTTCTTGGCTAGCCAAAAGGCATAAAATGATTTTAGCAAAAGGGGGAAAAGTGTGAATTCATCATATGATCATGAAACTACCCAAAAAAATTGTTATGATTGAAGATATAATTTATTGCACTTTTGCCTTATCTTGTTTCAATCCTGTACAAAATCATTGGAGAAGGAGAGAAACGGAACGGACAGTTGCATACGCACACAAAAGTTTTTGGAGTTGGAGGGCTAAACAAAAATATTTTATCGGGGTGAGGGTGATGTCGTAATTAAGATAAATTCTCCTCACCTCGCTCTTATCAAAGTGATCATCAGAGGATATTACTGCCACATTAATCATACACACTATATGAAATCATTAAAGCAAGTTCAATGCTGTTGCTCCTGCTGCAGCAGCTACTTTTCATTTTCTGATATAAATTTTTGAAATTTGAGAACTTTTTTTTAAACAATAACACGACTCTCATACATAAGAAATTGCACACCTGCTTCGAGGCCAGACATGATACTGAGGCTTTAGCTTTTGATTTTGAAGAGAGATAAAATGGATTGCTTTACTTTTGTTTTTCATATTAAATCAAGTCTGTTCCTTCATTGATGATCATGATGATGATGATGATGATCTTGATCTGATAAGAGTGAACTTGATGACATCATCAAATCATCATCATTCCTTTTGATTGAATCATCTTCACAAGGCAACTGCAACACACACACTCCAGGCTATGAGAAAACGAGGAGTTTGATAGAAATTGAAGGTATGAATGATGATGATGATTTGGCAATTTGAACTTGATACATCTTAACTACTTCACTTTGACATTGGAACCGCTCTTTCGTTCCTCTTGGGGTCTCCATGAAAATGAATAAGCACATGAAATCTCCATTGACTATCACTATCGGACATAAATTCAATTTTAACCTGTCAAAAAATGCAATAAGAAATCTCAAATTTGGGGAGAAATTTGGCTGAGCTGAGCTGTATGCAAATCTACCCTGAATCAAAAGTATGCATATATACATACATATATATGGATGTGCATAATAGAGTTGGAATTATAAGTAGCCATAAAGGGAAGAGGATCAATGATAAATGATGATACATACATCATCATTCATAATAATCCCATCATCATTCATAGTAATCCTTCTTCATACTTATGATGTGATAATCTCCTTGAGGGCTATTATGAACACGTCCGGTGTGAAAATAGGGGGTAGAGTGTAAGTAAATGACTAAGTAGGCATAAAAAAGAGGAAGAAGAGAGGAACATGTATTGCAATTATTTCCGTGATACTTCACAGTGTTTTCACCTTAGTTACTCAAGGGGAAATTATAACTTACTCGACTGATTATGATTGTGTGAGTTGCGGAATACAAAAAAAAATATGAAGCTTTTCTCCCTATGACTTGATTTTCCACCACTACATCAACCAGTTCAACAGTTGTTGGAGAGTGTGTGCGTGCTCGAGATTTACAAAAGTTGTGCTTAGCATGAGCTAAAGAAGAACGGCCTCCTTCTTCTCCTCACAACTTCAGTTTTTTCAGTTTTTTTTCATAACCTCAAGTTGAATTTGAATTACAATTTGGTAGGAAATTTTATTCTTCCCATCCGTTCACGTTCACAACATGACGCATATCATATTATGATTTGATGACATGGCATTCATCGGTCAAATTCAATGTTACATTAGCATCAATCCGCATTCATCCTAAAAAATATTGATCAGGAAAATAGTAACAGTTTTTATATTTTATATAACGACAAGCATACTAATGCTGATTGTTATTCCTCTTAAACATGCTAGTTCTCTCTTGAGCACTGGTTTTGATTTCGGGTATAAGGATTATTACTTTATGATAAAGAAGATATAAGTAATAATACCATAGAATAGATCAATGTTTACAATCCGGTTCGGTGTTCATCAAAACTAATCAAGCTTTCAAAGAAATATTGGTGAGGTGGGAAGCAAAGAAATAGAAACGTACATATAATGTAATTTAAAAGATTTCATCGCCGCATCCAAAGTGGGGAGATGCCATGCCATGCCAAGCCACTTGAACAACAGTGAACATCTCGAGTATTGCTTCTAGATCAGTATCCTGATCAAATGAATGTGGATTAATTTATTTAAATTTTATCATTCTTTTCAAACCCTCTCTTGTGCACGCATAACATGTAATGTTGAATATGTATCTCACTTTTGCTGGTGCACCATGTTTTATAACCACTGCCATTTAAACACTAAACGTTGATAGACAAGGTAGACTAGGGGCAGTGAATTGGATAGGATTATCATCACTATCAAATGTTTTTGTAAAAAAGGGTTTATAAAAATAGGTGCAGCGCATCATCCCCATTATCGTCATCAACAACAATTCAAAGAGCAGCAGTCTATATCAGATCAGCTCACAGTAGTTAGTTAAAAATGGTTTTGGACAAGAAAGATGATGCATCTTATCTGACTAGTTCTCCATCATTCCTGGCGTAATTATTTTGAAGTTTTTTTCAGCATCTGAAAAATACCCTAAGACTTTATTGCACGTTAGGTGATGGTATACATTATACGACCGTATTTATAACTCGATCTTATATCACATCATATCACATCACAATTTTATTGGTCATAAAGACGTCGTGCTAATAACAGGATTCTGTTTCACTGGCTTTGAAACAATGCATTCACAATGGATTAGTGAAAAAATATATTTATATAAATATGCAAGAGTTCGTAGTAAACATTTTCCTCTTTTTTTGATTGATGTCCTACCTAAACTGTTTTTCACATGTCGTTGCAATCCAAGTGCAAAAAAAGTGCTTTGTGTATCAACCAACAGGTTAAGTACCTATAGTAATATGACTCCGTAACAAATTCTTGCTTGAGGAGCGGGCGGATCTATGCGGATCCAGAAGGCATGTGTTTTTGCTGAGCATGAATAATGATTATGATCACCCTTTTGGCAAAATCTTTTGTATGTTACTTAAACACTAATCATTATATTCACCCATTGGCATCTGCCTTAAATTCAATAAACCAATGGGAATTTAGGTGATTGCGTATTAATTTGGTGGAATTAAACGTACCTTAAAGTGTAGCACGATATTCCCCAAATCTATAAACATCCATTGTAATTATTTCATAAGATATCACGATGAGCTACATATAGGTGCTTCCTCATTCCTTCAAGTTATTTTTTTTTCGTCGCCTCAGAAACACCTCTATTATATTTTTGGCACGCTAATAATACTTTTTTTTCTACTGGGACAACATTAACATTCTCCTCGTTTAATATATAAGGGACACAGAAATGAAATATACCAAAATGAAAAAGAATTGTTCGCTCCGTTGACACGAATAACACCCTCATCAGAAAAGTCGGGAGATTTTCATGCATTTTAAATGAGGATTCACTCATTTTTGCATTAAAACTCGTGTGAATAATAATGATTACATGGATGGTGTGTGTGTGTACTTACGGTATAATGGGAATTGAATCATGGTATGATGATGATGATAATGCTATGCTAATACAATACATTTATGTAATGGCTTCAGCATTATTATATAATTGTTGAATTAGCATGATTATCATAATGATTGTTTCTTTTCCAAGTGAGAGTGCATACAACTGCATACAAAAATTTAGTACTTTTATAAACTAAACAACTGCAGAAGGTTCAAAAAACGTCTTTTTTTATATAGTAGCCAAATATCTTAAAAATGTTGATTTGTTGCATAAACAAGTGAGTTTGCAAATTAATTGTGCGTTGGCTTTCGATTACTACCACTACTACTACTACTACAAGAAAACTGAGTGAGTGAGTGAGTAAGTAGCCATGTTGTAGCTTCAGCAGCTGGTAGTACTAAACTATCTTACTGGTAGTGCTGTAATATTAATGATATTCATATTCAGGTCGTTGCATCACACGACGCTAGGAAAAAAATCTAGTAATACGATACGATACAATACAATACGATAGATATATATAAATGTACTTGCCAATGGTTAATACACTCACAATCTACAAAACGCATTGCAAAAAAAGCTGCTAACCGACTTGCACTTCATTTGCATAGATGCGTTAAAAGATAACAACCCAAAAATACAGGTTGACCACTTTGAAAAGATGAAAGGATGTTGCTGTTGTTGGGGATTTGATTTTTGTGTGGCTAAATGAGGTGCAATGTTCTATGTACAAAGCAAAGCATGTTTAATTGCAGTTTCTACACTTTAGCATTCCCTGCTAGTAGCAACCATATATAAATACGCATCCAATTTTTACTAAACAACCATTTGCCTCATAATAGTACAAGTAATTAATTATATTCCGGTATGTTTCATTAGTTCTTTGCAACGTAGTAGGTTTTTTTTAGTTTACGGTGACTTTTCACCCTTGATGAAATGACATGGGTATTCAAAACGGGTATTTATTTGGTAAAGAAAATTCAAGTTTTTTGGCTCAATAAATACCACATGCCGAAATAAATATGAGGGGACAAGTCCGGCGTCAACTGAATAATAAACTTAGCTTTAAAAAAAGAATCGTGTGCTGAATGTGTGATTGGCCATTTAAAAATAAAAATAAATCTATCATTCACGCTAATTCATATGTATGATTAAAAAACTTATTACTTTATGTTTTCCATTGAGTCCTCACATTCTCAGGTTACGTTTAATTACCTACTACAAACTGATAGAGAATTGTGCACTTGTGCCTACCTGTTACTTTCAGTGACAAATGCATTCACAGATTAATCCCAGGGAGACAAGGTCATAATTTTTAAAATGCATAGCTCCTGCGGTGAAAGAATGTGGAGAGAGAAAATACTGACGCTTATTTAACACCTAAAAACCCATAGCATTTTTTTTTTACTTTTCAAGTTTACTTTGACAATTCCTTTCATTCGATATTAATTAAACACTTTTCGGACTTGTAGTAACACTATCATATTCCATTCCATTATGTGGCGGCATTTGAATAAGCAACAACTTCATAATTCACATTTTAAACGGATGACTAAATTTGTGATCAACATTAGATACGGAATTGTTGATCTTTCGGATAAAAGTCTTTGCTCTAGAAACTACTGAGCAGTGATATTCTTCTATTGTGGTTTGTACTCATTCCTTAGATTAGGCAAAGCTCCAGATAAAAAATGAAATAGTTTTGCATTATATTGAATGCATGATCAAGTACAATGATCCATACCTACTTTTGTTTCTTAATGTGTTATCGTTCACATCAGCATTATTATCAAACTATCATGTGAGGATTTCGTGTTGAGAAGTAATGTAGAAAAGAGGACGACGACACACGATCCCATTTTTATGGAAGGTAAGATTAATGACATTGTTCATTACTGCCAACTAACTGCTATATACCATGCATGTGCTTCCTTTCCATACGTAACCAAATACTTTGACAGTGGTGGTAAGCACCAAACAAAGCTAGAAACAAAAACAAGAGGCATGCAAACATTTGATTACTTTGAACTCTTGTTACCTTCAGAAATATAATGTGCATCTTTGAGCTAGCCAGTGCATTTTTACGAGAGAATGAAAGAGGTTCCGCCTTCAGTTTTAAAAAGCAAGATACATAATATGCAACCCATAAATATAGTATGTCTTTTGTAGAAAAATCCAAATTATCCACAAGGATCAAGAAGAGATGATGGACAATCCCAAAGGTTGCATTTTATTTTAAATCATGGATATTTACTGCGTAGTATCGACTGCACTGCAAATTTCGGATAATTTATCGTCCGGCAATATGATATGATGGGATATTAAAAAACAAACAATGCAACAAAAACATTCCTCAACTAGGATTTGAGTACCAAATGTTAGAAACCATTTGAAATATTTCATTTTATGTCTTTCACCACCGCAAATTTTTATCTATTTGACGGAGAAACGTTTATCTAATGACATGGAAGAAATGTTATAATGATGACATAATCCTCACATAATCAGCATGCTTTTGACGATCTATTTACACCCGTCATGACTCATTTAACAACCAATATTTTGGCAAGAAAAAAAATAGTGGGATTTTCTACTACCTGATATTATGATTTGATATGATATCCTCCGCCAACTCATGCAAAAAGGTTTAATGCACTTGCAAAAGTCAAGTCCCAAGTTTTTTGTCCGACACACAAAAAAGCTACTACCAATCTCTCAACAAAGAAGCGCATGTTGAATCGTTAATTCAGTCATTGTCCTTCGATTTATTTGCTTTCTTTTTTCCATTCCTCGTGGATTGGATCGTCAGGTATTGATAGGGTGCTGTTTTATTATATTTGCGATTGTACGTCTTCTCCGTGCGACACAAGGTAGTGAAAAAACCAGAATTTGAGTAATCATTTGGCAACTCAAATCAAAACAATGAGCAAAAGAGCTAGTAAGTATAAGTACATAGTTATAGCTAGATATATACACTTTAATCCCACATCAATTTCATCTTGGAGATGATGCAAAATGATTAAATAAATGCACATGAGTATATATTTGTTTTTTGTCCAGTCATTACCTTAATTTCTCAATAGAGCCGAAAAACTCAGAGAAGAAAAAACACGTTGCAGTAGTAGTTGTAAATGTGAAGATGTCTGGTCTAATACCAACCAGGTGTATAATGCGCCCATGTAATGTTCTCATAAAAGTCATTCAATGGTCATTGTCATCTTTCACAATCAGACATTATATCCACCATATACCTCAAGAGTTGGATGGTATATCTCGACTCTCGACCTGTGATAATTAAACCTCTTTGTTCCTAATTCATTCTTCCTATTCGATTTTCACAAGGGAAAGGATGGGAATGCATGCACACAATATTTATTTACTGATTAGACGATCAGAAGGAAGCAATTATTTGACCGTCACTAAACAAACTGGTATGAGTATGGTTAGTTTTTTGAGTACGCTACTCTCTACCTGAGTTAGTGGAAGTCTGGTCAAGGAGGATTAATATATACTTGTGAAGTAAGTAGTATCGACATAAAAATCTGCAAACATGTAACTTTACGGCTTGAAACTTCCTAAGAGATTTGCACTGGTGATAAGAAAAATCTGTAGTAGAGAGTTCAAAGAGGGAAAAAATCTTGTTTTATGGAGCACGGTGTGGTGTGGTGTGGTACTAAGCTATTTCACGACTTTGGGGGACAATCACAATCACTATAATACATATATACATACATGGAACGATGTAGTTATTGATGATGATGGCGATAATGATGATTAGAAACAAAAAAAACTGGGAATAACAATGAGGATGGATGCCACAAAATTGGCGTAACTCTATGGAGTCAGTTCCTTTCCCTCTTAGAAAAAATATTCAAGTTTTATATCAGTCCGTTTACCCAAGTTAGTGAGATACAGTATGTGAAAACGATATTGAACAGAGAAGAGATAAGATACGAGTCGTTTTTTTTACTGACGTAGAGTTTTTTTGGACAGAAAACGCTCTTGCTCTTGAAACAAACGAGAAAGAGGGAGAAACATAATAATCAATAAAGTAATTTACAACCCTATAAAATTTATTCCAGTTGTTGGTAAAAGGACATAATGACGGTAATTCTTTCTCTATTTTTTGTACTCATATTATGTGATGTGTTGTTTGTATTTTTGTGGGGTTGAAATAAAACAAAGGGAAATAAAAAGCATTTTCTTAAAACAAGATAAAACAATCTTCAATAGTATTGTATTAAGTACCGCTTCTTCTCCTTATTCTTAACCTTGTCCAGCAGTGCATCATGTAGTTACGGAAGCTTGAACAAAAATTCGTTCTTATTTTCTTAAAATCCGACCAAAAAATTGTCCAAACAACTGAAATATTTCTCCAGTTGAGAGCTAATGGTTGGGTGTTAATTTTTTGCTGATTTTGATGGCTGAGGATTGCGTTCAGCATGTCATTGAAAGTACTCATCATAAGCAAAATTTGTTAGAATGACCATGTGCAAAGATTACGCAATTGACACATGTTGCTACTGCAGTTGCTGCTCTTATATTTATGTAGTCTGGAGTCTGAGACTACTTTTTTTCTAATTTGCATGACCACTTTGCTTCGCTCCCCTTCTTAACGTCATCATCATCACTCATAAAAACTACATTTACTAAATCATTGTAATGATTATGTGTGACATAAAAACATTTAAGCATCTAACGTCTCCTTCTCTTTTTTCTAAGCTAGCGTATAAACATAAAGTAGCAGTAGCTGTACACTAGCTGTAGTTTGTAGTGAAAAACTGGCAATTATCCATATTGGTTCTTTATTGAAGGCATCCTACTTAAATTTGTTTTACTGCATATTATTATATTTGCCTAACAAACAGCTATATCATTTGTAGCTAGTTGTAAAAAAGTCACTATGCTACAAGAATTTGTAATCAAAGAGCATAGCCAAACTGAGTTAATGATAGGGGACAAAGTGTCATTTTGACAAGGGGTCAAAAGGGACCACTGCCACAGATCAGGTGATTATTACTATTACTACTATTACTACTACTACTACTACTCTGCATCTCATTTCAAGAAAAACGGCTGACCTGCTAAAAAGTACTTAAGCACCACTAGAAAAACTAGAGAGGAAAACTGGCTAGAAAAAAATAGAGCATTTGGTGGAATCTCAACTCAATGCCGTCAATAAAGCCATTTACATGACCATCATCTCCCAAATATTTGATTTGTGGAGTAGTTGCCTTTGTGACTGCCCACAGGTATGTATACTAATGATTCAATTACAATAATATTAACAACAGCATGGTTAAACAAAATATAAATGTACTTTTGCTTCTTCCATTACGTGTCAACGTCATCCTCATCCTCTTCATTTGTATTCTGAGCTCGATTTCAATGAGCTGGCATGTGCGCTCTTGTGAAGTAACATGAATGTAGTGGTGTCTTTCATTGACGACGTAATTTTTTAATGTCCTCCAATTCAACATGAAATTGCTGGGCAATCGACTAATTAATCGATTTGGAGGAGTCTCGAAACCATTTTGAATATTCGTTGGAGTACGTTAAAGACACTAGATAGTTTTTTTTGGATAATTTACACATACCATTTGAATTCAAAGAACGTGATCAAAGGATGCTCGTTTTAAATCATGACTTGGTTATTAGTTGCTAACAATTCAGGCACGGAAATAACCGTTTTTCTCTCTCAATTACAAAAAAAATAGTAAGCATCGTACATTTTTTGTTGAATGTTTTTATGATATCTAACCTTGCCATTTAAAATAGTTAATAAATATAGTTATCATCATGATGACATTTACAAAACCACCTCAAAAATAATGTAAGAGTTATATCATCCTGTCAACGAAAACATTCCGAAAAACAAGTCATACACCATAAAATCAGTGTCACAATTCACAATTAAGTGCAATGACAAATAATCAACTCTTCTTTGCTCTCTCTCTCTCTCTCACTAAAAAAATAAAAATTGAGTTATAAATCTCCTGCATAATGCAACCCTGTCGTCATATCATATTTTTGGCTAATGACAAAAATGCAAAGAAGATGAGTACAAGACAGGGTTGTAAAAATAAAATGCATTGCAACTGAAAACTGCATCGCTCAAGAGCTAAGCAAACATGCAACATCTCTCCATCGACCCCAAAATACTTGACCATGGCATCGAAGGTTACGCAACTCTTCACAGTGCTCACCTCATGATCATCATGATGATCATCATCATCCTTATTTTTTTTTGCTTCTCTCCCTTTTTCTTCTTGAAGAGTAAGTAAGTAAGTAGTAGCAAGTAATAATATTTATGTGAGGTATTTTTCCTACAATTAAGTGGAGACATGTCTGCTTCATCACTCTCCAACCAAAACCTTAGTGAGATGCGTAATTGAATTTATTTGAATTCATAATGGAACACAATAAAACAACATGAAAGGAAAGAATCATGTGCGAAAAAAGCGGTTAAATGTCGATCAACATCAAAATCAAGCTTCAATTACTATCCTATACTACATATACATCCCTTATTAAGCTCAGGAGTGGAATCAATCAAATCAAATCAAATTGTGCAGCCATGCTTGAATACAGTGAATAATACAAGACATATTACAAGAGCTAATCTCCCCTTTTATTTTGACTGATTAATGTGAAGTGGAATTCAATACTACCACCACCACCATATTAGATACTTCTTGTAGGAATGGAAAAACAGTAATACAATAGGCAAAAAAAAATTTAAAGTTTTGCTTCATCCACTCAAGATCCTCTTCACTTCCTAAATAGATGGAATAATAGAGTAACTATGTATGTAGCGGTTACAAATATGAACAATGTTTATGCTGAGATTATTAGTAAGATCACCTCTTCAGTGATGACTTTTATATTGGTTTGTTTGAGTGGGGAATGCTGTGGGTTTGTGCAAGTTGTATTACTTATCATTTTAGCTACGTTTTATTCTAGCTAGCTGTACTTTTAGGTTAGTAAGAAGATCATTAGTCTTTTTGTTTCCTTTTTTGCCTTGGCTTTCATTGTAGGAACATTTATAGGTTGCTATGAAGTGTAACAAACAACCTGTCAAGTGACGCTTTTAATGTTGTTACTTGTTACTTTTGAACAAGAGGAAACAAAAATGGAGATCACGATGCAAAATATTTTATAACGTGACCATAGCGGCAATGTAGTCAGCTAACGCTACTGATGCATTCCTTATCACATCATCATTATCATCAAAAGCATCCTCATTACTGGATGGATAAAACTGAATCATAATGAAGATTTATAATCATAAAAAAGTGATTTACTACTCTACATCTGCAGAATTTGTTGCAAGTTTGGATTCAAAGTGGCAAACATGCTCTTTTTTTATATAGAATCTTGCTTACTGCGAAAGAAAATGTTCAAAGATGAATTTTTGCTACGTCATTCCGTTGCATCCGCATATTTCTTCTTTTTGAAATGTCATTTTAAAGTGTAAGGGCGCTTACCATTATGCTCATTACTACCTTACATAACAAGAGCCGCCGATCCAACATACGTTTATTTATTTTTTATTTAGGTGGTAATTATAATGCACCATGACTTTCTTTTAGCTTTGACGGACGAGGGACCAGTTGAATTAAGCGAACAAAAAAGGGATCATTACGAAAGCCAGTTTTAACGGTGAATACTGTCTTAAATTGCAATTCTTATTAACAAAAAAGAAGCTAAAAAGAAATTTTTTGCACACTTACCACAGTGGATCTGGTTGACAAATAATCCTAATATAACTAATGTGATAAGTGGGAGGAGAGACTCAAAGTCTATCCTCAGTCGACCCTTCATCCTGACTCCTTCCTTGAGTACCGTTGCCCCGTAATGGTTGTTACCTCTCCGAGTCCACTTTTAATTTTTGGACCAGTACTTCAAAAAATAAAAATCAGAAGAAGGAATGGTATTCTCGACTTGGTTTGTCTGTAAAAAATACAAAAATAATAAAGGTTTTAGGCTATTCTCAGAACATAAAATAACGCAAGAGAAAATGTCGTGGAGCAACTACAAAAAAAGCAAACAGAAAAGAAAGCTATGCATTTTAAATTTTTATTTCTATCCGTGAAAAGCCAGACAATGTTTTTTGTAATATGCAAAGCAGGCTACAGCATATAACATGAATCTGTTGAAATTTAACGGTGCCGCCGTTTGTTCAGTGCTTTGCTCTCTCAATCATATTACTTTGTATAGCATTTAAAACATGCGCCTCTATTGACAGCATGTGTCTTCATATCAATCAAAATCAAAATTGTTTTGTTGAAAATGCTAAAAAGGTTTTTTTTGTGGGAGAGTTATGTAACAGTGTTACATAATACCAGTTCGAAATTCACGTTTCACCGTTTCTTTCTCTAGCTCGTCTAACAAAAATCATCAACGAATCTGCGTTAGATTTGTTTAACGTATAAAAACAAATCAGTGGTGATATACAATTATGAAGCGAAAAGGATTAGTATGAAAAACCAGATTTAATGCTTGCTTGCTGTGACCTCGTCTGCATCTACACTCTTTAACTCAACTCTTGCTCTTTAATTCCAGGAGATTGTTGTGCTTTTTCATTTGTTGCATGCATGAAACTCTTGTTTTAAGAGGATATCATAAAATCGTAAATTTGATTGAACCCATAATACATTCATCCTAGTCTAGATGAGACAGATACAGCTATTTCGTTTTGTTTCCTTGATACAAGAAAGAAATTACAAGTATTTCATTCAGCCTCATAAACCATCATCATCATCCTCATCTCATCAGGATGTACATATTATATGAAAACTTGGCATAAGGATTGTGTGTTGTAGAAAACATGATTGAAATGATATCAGATTTCAAAAGTCAATGTCACTAGTTGACTGACTGGGTTTGTTTGGCTAATGAACCAGGACCAGAGAGCTCAAAAAACGCACCCAAAAACAGATTACGCATGATGATTCAACTTTTTAATATTTAGGATATTGCTTCTATTTGCATTCATATTAGGTATTTAGATCTATGTATGTTTTTCTATTTCTCTAGTTGTTAAAAAGGTGTTGGTATCAAGTCAACAAGGAAACACACCCGAAAGAATAGGTTCCTGCGTTTAACTGTCAATAGTACGAAGGAACCGAGTGAGTGCCAATAGTTTGCAACAAATTATGCATAGAGTGGAGCATGCTACTCTACAAAAAATGTAGTCTACTCGTTCAAAAGAAGGATGATCATGATGGTGATGATGATACTGATGTTATTGTTGCTCATCTTACTTTTTTCACACATGATGAACGAGTGATGGCTTCAGTCTCGATTGCACACAATCCAACTACTCATTGTCGATATATTGAAGATCAAACAAGGGAAACAATGGTCAAGTTTGGGAGAAAAAAAATCTGGTCATTCTGATCTAATCTTTTTTTCTCTCTCTTTCACGGTGCCACAAGGACTGCTTTACAGCTAAACTAATGCTTGCTTACAAAACTTGCGGAGATTCATCCACCAACAAAAAACCATCCATTTGGTATACCTATAATCTATAGATATTTACTTATACTTAGGTACACACTCTCTTTTATACTGGTCAAGGAAATGCTTTACTGACTATTTACCGTTGGTTGACGAGAGAAAAACGTTACTTCTAATAAAGCTTTTTGTTTTAAAATATTGTGCTAAGATACTACATAATAGGGATGAATATATACACATCCTTGTCTGATGTTTTAGAGGGAAATAAACTACATCAGATAAGACAAGCCTAGTCCACTTTTGGTTTTTCTTTTTCACCATCATCTATCTATCCCTCTCTCCGTGTGTTCAACGACGTTTTTTTGGTATTTGTTGTGCGAAAGAAATATATGTACACTTCATTAGCATCAATTGCCCCTCTTCTGAAAGTCCTCATCAATTTATGAGGTTGTACGTTGTAATGTAATAGGCTAGTGATAGCGATAGTTCACGATAAGTTCAATAGATAGACAGATAGTTGGGTATGCCTACTCAATACGCTACGTGCTTTTCATTTCACAAATTTACACCGAAGACAAGTTAGACTCCGCTTTCGTCATGAAGTAATAAACCTTTTGAGTTGTATTCTTGAGTTGAGAGCCTCCATCATATAATACAAACTTGTACAACGGTTTTATCTTCTACAAAAACTTGTAGTCGCACTATTTTCTTATGCAATATATGAGCTTGTGAATTTAGTGTGTAGTTGTGGTTGCTGCATGCATACATTTTTTAAAACTTTTTTTTTGTTTCATCAATAGCAATTAATTTTCTTGGTACAATACATGATACAGCTTGCAATTTTTTTGGTTGGGATATTGCAATTGGAATGCTATATACCGCCTGGTCAGGTATACACAAAATATTTCGGGAATTTGGTATTTGCCACCAGCGAAATTTAGCGAACCTACAGGAAAAGTGGATTGACAAAGGTCAGAGTCAAACACACAATTTTTTTCTCCAACAATCGAGAAACTTCGTTTCGGATGAGTACACGAGTACAAAATATGTCCTGTCAAGATCACCGTTCCCTCGAAAAAGACCACCCCTGTTGTGTATCACTTGTTGAGATCATTTTGGTCAAGTTGAAGTATGTAATGTAACACTCTTGATGATATGAAATACTTTTGTAAGCATATAAAAAAACGAATGTTCCTGTCGTGGGTTTGAATGATTACACCTGCCACTCACTTATCTCTCGCTTTGTAGTGATGTGATATAATATGATATGATGATGATGATGATGAGTAACAAGTGCTCAATTGATGTAGCCATTCTCGTGTTTCCCTTTACGATAATGTATTACTGTAAACCCATTTTTTATCGTACATTGCTAGCTAGTATCTATCTACCTGCTCGCACTTTGTCTACCTTTCACTTTTTCATTATCGAGCGCATAACTTCTTGTTTACTGTCACAATAATATGAGCACATTTCCCTGAATTACCTGAGTAGGTATCAACATTTTTTTCTCGCAAAATGTGTTATCATAAATGTTCCTTTCCTATTGCTTGCTGTGAGGTATAAAAAATTGGAACCCTTCAGGTTTTGATGAAACATTATACACGCACATATTATGCATGTATTTGTGGTTGGTGCATTACCCAATTCATTCTTCCTCAAGCATAATTTTTTTGATGTGCTAGTAATGATGACGATATAGGAAATATGTTTGAAACAATCAAATTCTTCAGATTTTGTGAAGGTTAGATTAACCGGTTTGAAGGTTGACTTTTCATGGTTTTACCGGGCGCTCTGCTAGTTTTTAGTTATTAAAAAATATTATCATTTTCTATTTTATTGCTTTCTGTATTTACGCAAAGGTGCCAGAAAAATACTTTGTTTGAACTTGATGCACCCTTACAACATCAAGCTCTGCATACAAAGTAGAAGCAAATTTTAAAATGTTCGAGTATTTTGATGGGTAAAGGCTTATTTTTGTCGAAATAAACATTTTTATTCCTTTTGTTTCTGTTATTACACTGTTGAATATTATGTAATTGCCATTAATGCAAATTTTTGTGATTGTCTGAGACCACCTTACGGTATTTTGATTGTTGTGGGTAGAAACTTCAAAGAAAAAAGGATATAAACAATTTACTTTATGCATCATTACTATTACTTGGTCAACGATGGACCGGGAAGTTATTGGTGTTTGACATTTGCTTGTTTGAAGTTTGAACATCAAATATACATGAGTATTATTACGGCTAACTTCACACAAGAAAATAACAATTCGAATCAACATGAAACAATTGAGCAAAATAGCCACGGGAGAAGACTAAGGATGCATTTTTTTGTCATTGGATTAAAAACAGGTATTTTTCGCTTAGAAGAACAAACATCAATATTTTTATCGTTTTAAAACCCTTCCTCCCCATAACATAAGAGACTAAAAGGACGAAATTACAAGTGTGCAAGTACAAATCATTCATGCATGCAAATATTTCTGAGAATTAACAAGAAAAGTACACGTATCGAAATGTGTGATGGGAGAAAAAAAACTGCATAGAAATAAATCCATTAAAACTGATTATTTTCAAAGCTACACAAATATACCAATACTTTTTATGTAAATAAAAACTAACTGCATTTCTCTATTTTTTTCAATGCTAAAAAGGCTTGGCTTTTTAACAAGTCTTGGTGCAGAAGTACTCACACAACATACAATTTTCTATCTCGTCAATAAACAATATATTTTTGTTGGACAAACACTTTTTTTTATAGAAGGTTAAATTTGCATGCTGGGTAAATTAGCAATATCCTTCATATTGGATTTGGATTCATCTTGTCTAGTGTCTAGTTCTCCGCATTGCATTGAGCATATTATGTATGGATGATACATACACACGGATATTTTTAATTATTGCGAAAACGATGGCCAATTTCCCACTTTACAGACACCCATGTCGTGACTGATTAAAATTAAGATTTTTTCCTCTTTTTTTATACACCCCTTGCTCGTTATTTGTCGCTTCTTCGAATTACATTTTATGTTTAGTGCTAGCACAACGTTATGCAGTTATTTAGCATTTACTTTAGCCCTGGTTTCCCCCTGGAATCGTTTTGACCATTTTGTTCAAGTCAATGCCACATGCGGCATTATCGTTTTGTACTTTAATGTTATTAAGATGCTTAAAATACCAAACCAATGCTAAAAAGTAACGAGCAAATGACGACGACATGATTTTAGAAACACCTTGTAGAGTTCTGAGAGGGAGCGAAAAGTTTTTGGTGAATAGCTTTAGCTGTCAATCAAAGATATTTGCTAAAATAAAAATGATGACTTTTGGGAGTAGAAGAATACACATTCCTTCTGGTATTCCCTTATGGTAAAAAAATTTCAGATTCTTGAAAGGCAAAACTGCTTTGCATAAAACCGTCAATTCTATATGACTGGATACTAAGAAACCTGTTGAAGCCACATAAACATTTAGGAGGATGTGTTAAGCAACCAACCAACAGGTAAGTAGTAGTAAGCTCCATATAGTTCAGGTCCTGATTCGATGGTGGTTAACATGCGAAAAAAATGTCCAAATTAGAGTTGGTAACACATGTCATGAGATTAGATAACATGAACTTGACGTTCATTTTCTTTTAAGATGTAAAATCCCAAGATGACTTCTGGGCACTCAAAGACCTTGAGATATAACGAGCGCTATGAAGTTTTAGGTAACTATTCATTGATTTTTACACATGCAACCCAATCTAGCAACAATCTTTAAATATTTTTTTGTGATAAAAATAGTAAAACGTGAAACCTTCATGTTAATTTCTTCCAAGTTATCTACCTACATATACATGCTACCTGTCGCTCAATTTTAATAGAAAACTATGCTAAAACACCCTCATTTTTGATAATTCTGGAAAAATCAGTTTTTTTGGTAAATTACAAACATCCTTAATCTAATTTTATAAGTGAGTTTTCAACAAAAATGACTTGACTCATTTTGTGTCTAGAGGCCTACTCAGCTTCGGGTTTACTTTGAAAAAGTCTTACAAAACAGTGTTTGACCCACATCCACCATTTAAAGACAAAGTCACAGCATCATCATGCAAACAACAAGAAAATTTGTGATATACCTTGTGATTATTTAATGACAGCCAGACAAGTAAACAAAGGAACATGCCTTGAAACCTCAAACATGCCAATGTCGTTCCGCAATGATCTCCGGGCACTAACAATAGAACACATAGTTTCAGGCATAAATATTTCACTTTCAACCACTTTTCTGCATTTGAAACCACCACCCCTTTTCAATTGAAGACTAAGCATAGAAACCTAATAATATGTAGAATGTGATGTGGTGGATTTTAAAGCAGTTTCTTACGTCAGTTTTTAAACGACATATTTGACAGTGGTCTCATCTCCATAATTGAATCGTGACGAGATTGGTGCTAAAATAAAATATTCGAAATGAATGTTTGAACTGAATTTTATATTTAAACCAGAAAATCTCCTCAGTTCCTTTAATCTGATGACACGAAGAGAAAAAAACGAATCAGACAAAAATTTGTACAAAAAGTCATTGAACTTGTTGAACTGTTTCGTTTCACAGCACAACACAGTCAAAGAAAAAGAGGAAAAGAATTGCAATACATTGCATTGTTGTAGGAAATGATCTCGTCATTCACGACTACCATATACATACATACATACATACAAATAATATAAAGTATACATACAACCACGTATGAAGTAGAGAAAAGGACGAAGATTTTTTTAAAAGAGAATAAAATAAAATGAATTAAGAATGAAAAAACCCTCGCGAGGAACAGGAGAGCCTTGTAGACTAGTGTGGAGTCACGTAGTTATTGAGGTAAATTCAAGAGACGTCATTTAAATCGTCTGAATGATATTTGACGATGCTACATGCTACAATAAATGCACAGGATAGGAAACTGGCATATTATAAAATTCAAATTTTTCAAATAGGGTTATAAAAAACGAACAAATTTGTAAATGTAAGAACATAGTATACACAACACTATTGGATCGTAAAATAAGCTTCATAAAAATATTGCATACAAGAAACCACCATTAAGAGTTCAAATCTGGAAGGCGACGAACGGCGACATCGACATACTTTAGCTGCAATTTGCTTATTGCAGTTGTTATGGCATTGCATGCAAACTTGAACTTGAAATGGACAAATTATGTAGTAATGTAATTCATGTACGTGTGTGCAATGCATTTCATGTAAGCTGCAAAAAAATTACCATTACTTATTTCTTTTTTTCAAATTCACGTAAAGAGCCGGCAGTTTTTTTTATATATAGTGGCTAGTGTAAAATAGTATATTAGGTTTCATCCTATAAATTTTTCCCTTAAAGTAAAGTTAATCTCCAAACGTGCAGCATTTCGAGCAACGGTACTAGTTAAAGAGGCGAAAGAAATTTGTGTAAGGATGATATTTTTTTAGGTGCAACGTCCAATAAAAAGTAGATTCATTGTTAGGCTCGGACTGACCAATGCAATGCAATGCACTAATGACAAAATCGTTAGAAAGACGTGCACACCAAAACGAGAAAAAATCTACTGAATCATTCACCGGACACACAAAAAACTGAATTCACAGTTATCTTTTACTTCTTCTGTACATCCACGGACGGAGACGACACCCGGTAACAGATTGTGTTTGCGTTTACATCTTGGGAGAAAGGAGGACTATTCTAGGAATCAAGCTTGTAAATTTTCCCCTTGCATAATATCAACATCATCATGGAAGTGAATGACACTCATTAATTAAGCACGATTCGTTTCAGGATCTAATGTAAATGTAGCGTAACCTCCCTCTTTACAACTAATCCAATCCAGTTTTGTTAGCACAACAATGTGAAATTAAATATACGTTATCAACCCTCCAGATTGTTTACTGAATAGGTTGTATGTGGGGGAGAGAATCATGAATAAATATAAATAATTCTTTTTTTTTTTATTTCTCAGCTCACACCATGATACATAAGTACAGCCCTTCTTTCACTAGGCATGCAAATCCAACATCAATATCAACATTTCTTAAAAAGCGTCTGCTCCCATAAAGCCTCAACCAAGGCAACTTGACGCAGAAAAAGAAGAAGAGAGAAAAAAATTGAAGTTGACGTTTATTTAGATGAAAGGCCCAGCATGGGTTCCCTATCCACTCCACCACGTCGTGTGAACACAACTCTAATTTTTCCTCTTTCTCCCGTATTTCATGTTGGAGGAAGACGTCGTCGCGTTGTGGTCCGAAGAAGAAGAAGACGAAGCAGGGTTTACAATTTATGTTATGTGTGCAATTCCACCCCATATATTTTAAAATATAAATTCTGAGCAAGAATGATGTTTGTTAAGTATGTCCCCGTGTGTTACGTCCACTCTCCACAGTAGTATACCAAATTGAGGGACACATTGTTGCAATGAATTAAGAAAAAATATGAGATGGGTAAAGCACTTTTTTATCTAACGATATTTGAAAAGTAAGCTGTGAGGTTGTGAAAAGGAGCCTCTCTTCAGAGTATCACATCACATCCCATAAAATACATTTTCTTTTCCTTTTGAGCACTCACATTTACATTGAAAATTATGTAGTAGTAGTAGTAGTAGTATTTATTCATGACATAACCCTTTAAAAATAAAGGCAATTCCATGTCACAATTTTTATCATACAGTAATTCAACAGAGTAAAAAATAAGTATAATCAAAGTCAAGGTTAAAGGTATGGTTGAAGTTACATTTAAGTTTAGAAACAAAAAGTTTGTATGTAAAAAACCCCTATATAAGAGGAAAAAAACCAGTACAGTTAGATAAATTTAGATAAATTAGATTTCAGCAATTGTTTGGAAGTTAAATATTACAGATTCAAAAATTTCTTCATAGTCAATGTCATCGTTAGTAAGATTAGGATATATACAGCATTGTTTACTGAGAACATATCTATACAATTTAGAGCGGAAAGAGTTTTTGGAGGAAATATTTTGTAGATAGTCGGGTAGGTTTTTCCACATCGTTGTCGCCCTGTGGATGAATGAGTCCTTGTGTTGGTCAGTGGTGTGGTGTTGACTGTTCCTAGTGGTCCTTGTTTGGACAGTCGCTTCATTTAGAAATTCTAAAAGACAGTTTGGAGCATAACCATAATTAATAGCGTGAATAACTTTTAGTGTCTCTATTTCGTATAACGAGTCAAAGTTTAGTATTTTTAGTTGGTTCATTTCATTTGTAACTGAGTCGTATTTTTTTAGACCCAATATAAAGCGGACGGAATTTTTAATAGTATTGTTTATTAATTTAATATTTTTCTTTTTGGTGCTCCCCCAAACTGGCAGCAGATACCGAAAGTACGATAAAACGTGTGCGTAACATAGCACTAGCTTGGTGTGCTTATCAGTTAGGAATTTCAGATGTCGTATCCCCCAAAGAGCTGAATTTGCCTTTTTTACCGTGTCATTTACGTGGTTAGTCCAGTCAAGTGAATCTGTAAATTTAAGACCTAAACAAGTTAGACTATTTACAGCTTTAATTTCAATATCATTAACTTTCACTTTAAAATCGACAAGCAGTTTCTTTATTTGTGGTTTAGCAATAATCATCATTTGAGTTTTCTTAATGTTGATTGCCATTTGGTTAGAGACCATCCAATGTGAAATGTTATTGAGATCACTTTCGATTTTGTTAATTAACTCCGTCACATTATCAGGGTCTCCAACATTCAGTAGGTTGCTATCATCAGCAAATATTATAAGTTTGCCGTTTTCGATAACAAAAGGCAAGTCATTTATCATAAGTAGGAAAATTAGACAACTTAACGAGCTGCCTTGAGGGCACCCGTACAATGTTTTAGCCTTCGAAGAATTCAAATTGTTAGATCGCACATATTGATATCGGTCATTTAGGTAACTTTTGAACCAACTAGGGTCGATGTTGTACCATTCTAGTTTGTAGAGAAATAGATCCCTAGGTAGCATATCATACGCTTTGCACAAGTCTAGAATCATTAGAACGCAGATTTTGTTGTTTGAAACACATTTATACATAAAATCAGTTACTAGAATGTGAGCATGTGTTGTAGAATGGCCTTTCCGGAAACCAAATTGGGTGTCTATTAGTAAACTGTACTCGGTCAGGAAGTCATCAAGTTGATCGTAGGCAGCCTTTTCTTCCATTTTGGCAATCACTGGTGGCACTGATATTGGACGAACATCATTTAATGTTTTGATTATCTTTTCTTTGGGGATAGGGATCACACGAGATGTTTTAAGGAGTTCAGGTACTTCAGACAAGCAAAAGCTTTCATTAATGAACTTAGTAATGAATTCGATAACAGGCTGTGATGCAATAGCTATATTCATCATCTGGCACGATATTCCCGTTGGATCAGGACTGGTGCTGGATTTCTTTTTCATTTTGTTCCAAGTATTTAATAAATAACTTTGATCGATTGGTTGAAGGTAGAATCTTTCTTCTGGTTTATTTATTTGGGTTGGTTTTGATGGAAAGGTAGTTGAAGTGAAGGTTCGGTATTGTGAGGTTATATTGATAAAGTGGTTGTTGATCTCATCAGCGGAGTATTTGATGTTGGATGTCGTTTCCACATTGGGGGAGAGTAAACCGCTTGATTTCAACCCTTGCCAGATCCCTTGAGTGCTTATCTTGCGCAATGCTTCAGCCCGAGTGTCTTTAACTATGTCTCTAGCTACCCGTTTTTTTATGTTCTTGTAGTGTAATAAGTTAGGTTGGGAAGGATTTTTACGATATTCTTCATACAAACGCTCTCGTATGAATTTTAGATTTTTGGTTGCTTCACTCAGGAACGTTATGCGTTTGTTGGAGTTGATGAGTTTAGTTTTGAGAGGCGCGTGTTTATCAAAAACGCATAATAGCTCCTCTGTGAAGAACTTTAATTTTTCACTTATAGGGGTATCATGAGAATCGTAGTTGATAGTGACCAGGTCAGCTATAAATTTATCCTGATCAATGAATTTGAGATTTCTATATTTGATTTCTCTTTTGGTAGGTTTATGTTTGATTTTCTGGATAGTGAATTCCGTGGCGGCATGATCAGAGATATGAGGTTCATATACGCAGACATTGCTGTAGTTTTCCGTGTTTGTGAAGACAAGATCCAAGATAGAATTCTTTCGTGTGTTAACGTTTATTATTTGAGCAAGGTTGTGCTTTTGGATTGCTTTGATTAGTTTTTGGTAGTACGCTCCGCGGAAATTAAAATCACCCACAAGATATATGTCTTTCTTTTTGAGTTGTAGCTCACTTATCACAAGATCAATAGCTCTAATATCAGACGACAGAACACTAGCATTGTAGTTAGGAATACGATAGAAAACGCCAAGGTAGAAGCTTTTATTATTTTTTATTCTCACTTTCACGATCATAGCTTCTATTAAGGACATTTCCTTGATTTGTTCAAAGCATTTTAATTCAATTTCAGTCGTAAGATATTCATTTGATATTAATATTGCAACACCCCCTCGAGGTGTATTGCTATCTCTGTCACGCCTGAGAAAAGTAAAACCTTGGACTTCTGGAACGGGTTTATTTGATGTGAGAAAAGTTTCCGTCAGGCATAAAATTTTTAAGTTTCTTTCATTTAGCATTTCATTTATTAGTAGTAATTTGCTAAATAATCCTTGGACATTCAGTTGTGAGCATTTGATTTCATAGAGTTTTTTGTTACTTACAAGGGTTTGTCAGGCTGTATCCATATTCTGGTCGAGTTTGGTTTGTTTGCCGGAGGGTGCTTCCTGGTCATCAGTTGCTGGTCGCTTTGTTCCTTCACGTGTTCGTGGAGTATTCTTAAATTTTTCCTTTCGGATTTGTTGCTGTATTTTAGTCTCATCTTTGAGAACAGATAGCTTATTGAGCTTTGGTAGATCCTTTAGGAGTTTGCAGTTTGAGAGAGCGTATAGCACATCATTATGACAGTTCAGATGTACTCGCAGTGGTCTTGCTTTGCCTTCTTGTGGTTTACCAATACGGTTATCACGTAGATTTAGCCTGTTGTGGGGTAGTATCACTGCCATAAGCTCTGTTAGTATAGTAAGCGCTGAGTTGTCCTCAGGGATATTCATTATTATGAGATTATTTAGACGGCTGAGCCTATCTGTTTGTTCTTGCAGGCTTATATGTCTCTTCCTTAGATCTTGTACATTTTCGTTAACTAGGGCGATGTTTTCCTTGTTTTGTGTTGTAGAGTTTCCTAGGTATTTTAGGTCTGCTTCAATACTGGTAAGTCGTGTTGTCATCTCATTTTGGATTTTATGCACATCCGTACGGAGGAGATTGAGATCTGATTTGAGGAGTTTGTAAAGGTCGTTCACTGTCATATCTTGTTGTGTGTTTGAATTTTGGGCTTCTCCAGCCATGGTAATTTCTGTGGATGTATAATATACGTTGTGTGACAGTATCTTGAGGGTTTGCTTGACAAGGTATGATAGTTGTACTACTTTGAGTACATATACTTATAAAAATTAACTTATCTGCATAGAAGGGTATCCCTCGCTGCTTTTTATGGGATGAGTATGTTTTAACAAGGAACTGTCACTGATTACTATTTTTATGATTAACTAATCAATCTTAAGGTTAGCACAAATTCTTGTAAATTAATCGTGTAGATTAGATTAAGACGAACAGTTTAGTATAGTTTTTGTAGTGAAATGATTGTTTTAGAATATTTTAAGAATATTATTACGAGAGCGATAAATAATGACGTGCACACGACTCTCTTGCTAAACTCTTGTACATAATCTTCCTTTACACACACACAGTTTGGTATATAAATATCGTTAGTTGTGGCTGGCATGCAGACAGCCAGACAGCCCGTAGACTGCTTGACTTGACCATATCCATCCGCTGTGTAAATCTTGCTGTTTTTTGCTTACTTTATGTAATAGGTTGTACATGTACGTTTAGGTACCAACGGACAAATAAACAGTTACAATAATTCATTCAGATGATTGAACATTATTTGCTTAAAATGCATAGCCAACTTAAGCACATTATACGCTTTTATATTTTTATGCTGACGTAAATTCTGTTGAAAACCAACCCCTTTTCTTCTATCATCAGCTAGTCAGTTGAGCGGAGATTGAAGTGAAGTTGAATAATACTTGATGGTAAATTAGCTTAAATTACATTTTCATATTTTTCCTCATTGTGCAAAGACTGACTTCGTCAACTGTCTGAAAAATGACAAGACTTTTCTTCTCACGGACGGATCAATCCTGTCCTTTTTCATCAAGCGGCTCTCAAGAGAGAGAAAAAAACATGCGTCAACGGTAAGGAGCTCTTGAATCATACAATAAATGAATTGCAGTAATAATCACATTGAATGACTCGTTATGAAGTGATATGTATGATGGAATAGAAGGAAAAAGTAAATTGTACACGTTTTGAATGTGTGACGATGAACGAGACAAGGCTAAGTGTGCACTTTTTTAAGCTTGCATTGTGTACTTTGTCTGTGTGACTGGAGCGAAGAAAGCAGCATGTGGGTGTTCCATGCTATAGGGTTCTCCTCTTTTTTTCACTCAGACATTCATACTGTACATATGATATTACAGTCGTTTGACGTCTGAAGAGTTTCAACAATTAGGCATTCTTGATGACGACTCGTCTTCGTGTCTATTTACATTTCCCTTTGTGTTCCTACCTGAAAGGAAACGTTTTGGTCTTGACTCGAGGAAAAGTAAACATTTGGGGATCGGATTGGATACATTTGGTTGCATAATGTGCAACATGTAATGTACACAGTAGTCATCCTACAAAAAATTAGTTAATATTTTAAGTACATAACCCAAAGAGGAGGTGGATAGGATATAATGGCTAGCTCAACAGAAGCAGCAGACATTATTTGGTTGAGAGTTTAGCTGAGACCCATTCTCATTTCCGTCTTGCTAATTTGTGTATTGTCATCAAGCTCACATTTTTATACCAATAGTGAGTTTCTTCGAGCACAATTACAAAAAGTGGATGATTGTCAAGGGGACCGCTATTGACTATTGTTATTTTAGGAGGAGGATGGTTGGCCGGTTGGTTGACTGATATAAAGATGAAAGAGTTGAGTAAAAAGGTGTACGCATGATGTACATGACCACGGTCATAAAGGATGATCATCATCACATCATCCACGTCTGTAATCATTTTCAATCAAAAATTGAATCTCTTTCTTCCTGCTTGCTCCTTTTTGCATGCAAACAAGCCTCCAAGCCCCCATAATAATATCATTACAGGAGGCACTCTGTGCAGATTGTGAATGTATGAGGCTCCTACTTTGATAGGATGATATGCAGTCAATGGTTCAACATGTTTTTACATTGCATGTCGTGTCAAGACGATGAAAACGAAGAAGAAGAAGAGATTACAATTACATGTCCCTACATCTTGCAATTGCTAACCTTTAAAATATTACGTAGTCAACTCAATTTTTTTTGAACTTGCATTCAATCAGAATTTATTTTACGAGAGAGATAAGGTTGTATGCAAACAATCTCCCTATCTAAATATTTTTTTAGGGATTGGGTTTCTAAACTTAATTTTCATCCATTCACTACTCACTCTCAAAGACACGCTATATATGTGCATAATATCTATCGCATCAATAAAAAGACAACATTTATGCATGTACATGTCGAATCAAAGTGACTAGTTAGTAAGCCACACCACCTAAACTGGTAAAATAGAAATACGCATCGTATCTAACTGTAGGAGCCAAATAAGCACTTCTTCTTTTATGAACAAAAAATACGTATTGTCATATCCCGGATGATCAGGTTTTCCCCCTGGTCTCTCCCTCATCCTGGCTCATGATAACCATCATCATATCATCTTCATTGCTTTATGTGATCTTGAAGGTTTTTTAATGTGTTACAAGTTTTATATTACCAATAAGTCAACATTTGGCAATTTTTTTTATTTCATCGTCAAGAAATAAAGGTGAAACTCAATTGCATAAATAAATTGCAAAAAAACGGTGACTTGTAAAAGGAAAAGGTCATGTCGAACATGCTTCAATATTATGTATTTGCAGAGATTCAAGTGTGGATACGTGTATTTTTAACTTGTTTTTTTTTCAACCATCTCAAAATACTCAAGTAGGTTTATTCTTGATCATCCTCATCACATCACATCACCATCATTCTCTCATTCACTGATATTTTTACTCTTGTCTACCTACCTACGTGACTGTTTGAGTAGGTTGGCTTATCCTTATACTTATATATGTTATATCCTGTAAAACGCACGAAACTACATTGAATTACCACTTGAAAACCTTCCCTGTAATCATCATCAACAACATATAACGTCAAAGATGAGGCTCATAGGCAGGTCCATACTCAACCATTGTATTTTAAAATACTTTCAGTTGAGCAGGTTAAGTACAAAAGTGCATTAAAATCAAGATGAGAATGAATATAAAAAAATGGTGAAAACCGGACTAAATACATCAGGCAGGAGAAAATAATGCACTCCTCTCTCTCTCTCTTGGGTCGGTATGTCAAGTCTGATCTTTGTACAAACTAACAGCCACATAAATTAGAAACGTGAGCACTTTGAGATTCAACCAATGATTTAGATAGCGAGAAGTTAAGCACACACACGGTTGCAATTTACAATTACAACTGAGCTGATATGAGTTAAGTTGGGCTTCTCTGATACACGTACAAAAATGCAAAATGAACTGTGACAGGAGACCAAAAAAGCAATGCTCTCCGGGTGTCGCTTTATGTTATTCACATTCAATCGTAATTCTTTTGTATATGTATGAAGAGCAAGTTTTTTTTGAATATATATGTATGTAGATTATCTCGTGTTTTTATTTCCACCAAAAAATAATGTACACATTATACCACATCAAGATGGATGATGATAATATGATGATGACGACAAAGACGAAGGAACTGTGCATAAAGTTGTAAAACTGCCGTTTTTTATAGAATCAAAGCTCAAGAGCTACGAACCCACCTTAATTGAAATGGTAGAGTGGCAGTCGGAAAATTTGACCTGTAAGAAACATGTGTTCAATGGCTTTGTCGTTTTGTTTGTGATCTTCATGGGGTGGTATACTAACTCATCCAGAAGGGAATGAAAGCAAACTGTTGTTTATATCAGATGAAAACGGACAACAAGTCATTGAAATGGTGGAGGCTAATGGTACCAGTCAACCAGTCCACTTTTCAATTGCACTGATACTCTACTCTAACTACTTTTTTTACTCCTTCATTTCAATTCAATGGAATGGATATATAGATAGATATAAATATGCTATAATGTTCCTGGTGTATCCATTCTCTAAGTCAAGGTTAGTTTTACTACACTTTCAACTTGCCATTTTGTAAGCAAGCATGAATAATATGAATAGAAAATTCCCTTTCTGCTGCTGTTGCTGCTGTTAAGTTCGTTTTCATAAGCAGTGCAATTAAATTACAGGTGACTCGAACCTTGCACACGGGTAATAAAATAAAATCATATTTTACAATGTATGTATGCATGCATGCATGAATCTACATTGTTAATAAAAAATACACAAGATCGTTGAATCTTGAAAGCTATTATTTATGTAGAAGCTATATTGTTCAACACGTAAAAAATTATATTGGACAATTTCAACAGGTATTGGTCTACTATACAAGCTGTCTTAACTGAACTGAAGCCAAGCAAAATATGTATATCTTCTAAAGCTACCTACTTAAATTAGCTTGAAATGGGTTCACTGATTTGTAATCGGTTGACAGGATCGATTCAAGCCACTTTCGACAGACAGACTCGTAATTAAGTGACAGGTTCAGTAAGTGGGCAACCTAAATTTACAAAATCTATATAAACAATATCATCACTATCAAGAGCGTAAGTTTGTGTTTGTACTATCCATTCCGTTGGATCTCCATTCAAAAAGTAGGTACGAGCTGCAAATTTATGCAACTGACTCAACAAAACCGAAATTTCTTTTTCAACGATTGATAAAACTGAATCGGTAAAATTATTGAAGACATAGAACAAAACGTTGTCACTCATGATTCATCTGCAATTCAAGCAAAACTTATTTCTTCTTTTCTAAAACGTCCAAACGTAAAAAGCTATTTGTCATCATGTCAATTCAACTCATGACCAAATGTCAAAACAAGCCGCCAGTTCACTCTGTATTTTAATTATTCCTGTTGGAAAAACATTATTTGAATAAAATTGCGTTATGCATATTTTTAAGATGACAAATTGTTTCGTTAGAAATCCCAATAAAAATAGTCTTGTCACAACATAGTATGTACTTCAACACTCAAGATTCCACATAATTTGACAATGTCTCACTGGGCAAAACGTTGAACTATAAAAACACTACTTTTGTATTTCATTCATTCATTCATTCACTCATGCATACAAGGTATACTTGTGCAAGTTTGGTAGATTATTTCAGAAGATTTTCCTATAATTCTTTTTCTCCTATCCTTATTCATCATACCATGCTAAAATACTGACTAATCCAACTCCTCATTTGCATTTTTATATTAGTTGGTATATGTGTAAATGCATCATTTCTTAAGTACATGACAAAGCAAGTTGTGGTCAAGCCTGATAGAAAATACCAATAAAATCACCTCAGACACATATTTTACTTGCATCATTAATCAACAGCCTCACAATCATCAACATCGATCAGTTGTAAAAGGGTGACCGCACCTTCAATAAAACATATTTTTAGATTGATACTTATCATCTCCCTATTTTCTCGTCGATTACTCACTTTCAGTCGGGTCCGATGATTTTTTGAGTTGGTGGTGAGACTTTACGATGTAGTTTTATCAAATTCAAAATTAATTGGGCTGGATTGATAAGGATCTACATTAAGCATATGGATCAATTGAACTATTTTTTTTATTTTGAGTT